>JAXFYN010000103.1:0-424213 GCA_036172215.1 Camellia granthamiana | reverse complement strand
AAGTAGTGTGACAACTTTCTCGAGGCCATCATCAAGGCCAACGCCAGCTTCTCCAGTGGCAAGTACCTTGTTTCGGTGTCCAGTAATGTCTTGCTGACATAGTAGATGGGAAGATGTTGGATTCCTTCTGCGCGGACCAACACTGCGCTAATTGCATGCTGCGAGACTGCCAGGTATAAGAAGAGTTCCTCCCCAGGGATTGGGGTTACAAGCAGTGGTGGAGAAGACATGTATTCCTTTAGGCTTTCCAAGGCGCGGTCGCATTCTTCGTCCCACTCAAACTTAGCCTTCAGCGCATGGAAGAATGGTCGTAGCCTGTCTGACGACCGGCTTATGAACCGATTGAGCGCAGCTGCCATACCGGTGAGATGTTGCACTTCCTTCACTGAGTTTGGCCTCTCCAGATCCTATATCGCTTTGATCTGAGAAGGGTCCGCTTCGATACCTCGGTTGGTCCACCAAGAAGCCTAGGAATTTACCAGATCCTACTCCGAACGCACACTTCGACGCGTTGAGGCGTAACTTATGCCTCTTTAGTATCTCAAACATCCCACCCAGGTCCTTGATATGGTCATTCTTATCCTTACTTTTGACCACCATATCGTTGATGTATGCTTCCATCGTTCTGCCTAACAATGGTTCAAACATCTTGGTGACCATTCGTTGGAACGTCGCCCCTGCGTTCTTTAGGCCAAAAGGCATAACTTTGTAGCAGTAGAGTCCCCTTGGAGTGGTGAAGGACGTAACTTCCTGGTCTGGTTCATGCATGGCGATCTGGTGGTAGCCTCTGTATGCATCCAAAAAGCTAAGTCGGTTGTGCCCCGCCGTTAAGTCTACCAGTTGATCTATCCTTGGTAGAGGAAAGCTATCCTTTGGGCACGCCTTATTAACCGTTTTGTAGTCAACGCAGACACGCCACTTGCCATTCTTCTTTGGTACTACGACGGTGTTGGAGATCCATCTTGGGTAATGCACCTCTTTGATTGCCCCTGCTTCCAGCAGGTTTCCTACCTCATCCGCCACTATTTCGGCGTGGTGGAGTGCCGATCTGCGGGTGCGCTGAATGATTGGCCTGGCTGATGGGTGGACATTGAGTTGGTGGCAAATGAAGTTAGGATCGATGCCTGGCATGTCGTACAGGGTCCAGGCGAACACTTCGATGTTGGAGGTCAGAAATTCCAAGACCTCCAATCTCTCAGTGCTGGATAACGACGATCCGAGCAGAAAGAACTTATCCGGGTTCTTTTCATCCACCCTAACCTCCACTAAATCTTCCACCGCTTTTTGACTGGCCGCTTTGCCAACATCAGCGAACAGTTCGTTACTCTCAGGTTCTTCCACCGAATGAACGTATCCTTTGGCAGCACGGCTGCCATTTATCGCGACAAAGCACTGTTTTGACATGAGTTGATCTCCAAAAACTTCTTCTATTACTCCGGTTTCGTTGGGGAACCGCATCACTTGGTGGTAGGAGGACGCCACCGAGCGCATGGCATGCAGCCATGTCCTGCCCAAGATAATGTTGTAGGTGGAGGGGACTTTCAATACCCAAAACTCCACTTGTTTCGTCACACTCCCCGCTTTGATTGGGAGGATTATCTTGCCGATGGGCCATTCCGGCATGGAATTGAATCCAATTAGGGGAGAGACGGCAGACGCCAAGTCTTTATCCTGCAACTTCATTTGTTTGAAGGTTTCGTAATACATGATCTCACATGAACTACCTTGGTCAATCAGAATCCGCTTGACGTCAAAATCCTTGACTCGGAGAGTGACGACCAAGGCGTCATTGTGAGGGCAGTGTATCCTTGCTAAGCCTTTATCCGAAAAAGACACGGCATTTGTAGCCTCTATCTTCCCCTTCTTGACGGCGGGTTGGGCACTTAGCATCTCTCTTAAGTGCTCGGCCTTTTTGATTGATCCTCTGAGCTCGCATACACGCTCAGGTTCTATGATTCCATGTATCACGTTGATAATGCCTTGGGGTGGAGCGTCAATCGGCATTCCGTTGGGGTTGTGATGGTCCTGGGGAGCTGGCTGCGTTCCTCCCTCGATGTATTTATCCAGGTGGCCTGCCGCCACTAACTCCTCCAGATGCTGCCTCAATGGCGTGCAATTCTCAGTGCGGTGCCCTTTTTCTTTGTGGTAGGTGCACCGTGATCTATCGTCGTAATCTTTCTGTGCTTCGCCTAGCTTGGCTGACCACTTGACGAAAGGCTTGTCTCGAATCTCGCTAAGTATTCGGTAAATTGGTTTCTTGAATACCGTAGTTAGGGCAGTGCGGACTCTCAACCACCTCTTGTCCTGGTCCTCACCGTAGTCTTGCCTGCGTCGTCCGTATTGGTTCGGGCGATCTACCGCATTGACCTTTGCTGAGGTTTTCTTCTCCGGTACTATGGTTGCGCCAGACCTTGCCTTGGCACGGGCGCCATCCTCTTCTACTCTGATGTGTTGATGCACCCTATCCATCAAGGCTTCCATGGTGAGGGGTGGTGCCATTGTGATGGAATCCCTTAGTCGGTTGCCGACTGGGAAGGCCTCTTTTGTACTGTGCAATGGCGAGATTGGTGGGGCAGTCTCTAATCTGGTTGAAGGTCTCCCAGTAGCGGCTGTTGTATGATCTTAGGGTCTCCTTGTCCCCCATGTCGATGGAGAGTAACTGATCGATCTCCACCGGGGTTTTGGTGTTTGTCCTGAACCGTGTCACAAATGCCTCCGCCAATTGCGCCCAGGAGGCTATACTGCCTTCTGGAAGTCTTTCAAACCAAGTCAGGCCTAGGTCGCCAAGGCTTGAGGGGAATAGGATGCACATCAAGGCCTCGTTACGCCGATACACTGCCATAACCTGGCGGAAGTGACTCAAGTGTGAATAGGGATCCGTCTTCCCCTCGTACGTGGCGAATTTGGGCTGTAGGAAGCCTGAAGGAAGGGGCGCATTCTCAATTGCTGGGACGAATGGTGAGGTCTGCAGCCTCGCCAATGCCTTGTCCGTTGGTTCGTAGGCCGGGCGCGGTATTGGCATTCCAACCTCGACGCTTCCGTGCGTCCGAGGAGCGATCCGCTGTAAGGCAGAAACCCTGTGTGGATCGCGCGCCCTGGTGTCTTCCTTCCATCGCGCCTTCTCTTCAGGCATGGATCGTAAGTCGGACGATCTGGGTAACTCCGTCTGCCTAGACCTTGTCTGGTGTGTGTGCGAGGGCCAATATGTACTTCCCTCATTGTATGACCTCTCAGATCTCGTCCTCTCAGACCTGGAGCGACGAGTCCTGGAAGATCTGGATTGCATGTCGCCTGTCCTGAGGCTTCTACTCTCCGCCTGAGAGGGTGTAGAATCCCTACCACGACCTCCTGAGTGGCGAGGGGGCGTCTTGCTCATGCGCCCCTCTCCTGTCGCCACTCATTTTCCTTTCATCTGGCGTTTGAGAGATTCCATGTCCGCCGCCATCCGCCGTATCAACTCGTCTTGTTCCCTGACGCGATCCTCCAGAGTTTGAGGATCAATCCTGCGCCTTTGTCTCTCTGGGCTTCGCGAACGAGAGTGATGGGGGCTACTATTCCGCCTTCTTCCCCTTGTATCCCTCCTGAGATTCTGACGTTGTGGCTCCAAGTCCGCCATAGGAGGGATAAGAGGTAGACCTTCGCGCCTCCCCCCCTTCTGGTGTTTGTTCGTCAACGGCAGACTGTGGCAAATCTTCGTTGTGCGCCATTGATATTGGGAGAAAAAGCTTGATCAAGAGGTTGTTCTTGTCTGCACTTCCCACAGACGGCGCCAATTGTACGGGAGGGAAATAAACTTGCCCGTATAATCCTGTTGATCAAGCAATAACACAAAGAACTTAACGTGGTTCGGCAAATTGCCTACGTCCACGAGCTGCAGATTTAATATATTGAACAAATGATAAGAATTACAAACAATTCCCCGTTATTTACTCTCTTTTCTCTTCTCAGCTTCCCCCCTCCTCATTCTCCTTGACTTCCTATATATAGAGATTACAAATACAAGAGGGAATCTTAGAAGTGAGCTGGCAGCCAGCTCACTCCTACTTTTGGCGGCTTTCTGCACATGGCCTCATGGCCTCATAACTTACATGGCCACATGGCCAGCTCTCATGGCATCATGGCTTTCATACCTTTACAGGTTGGCTAGAATTTGCAGTCACTTTACAACCAATCCCCACAGATACCATAACCAAACTACCGGTATGACCGAAGTACATGTTAATTAGGCACTTAATTCTCTCTTACCTCGGTTTCCCATGCTAAGACCGAGCTAACCATAAGAGAGTTAAGCCGAACTATCTCCAGAACTAAGTCCTCTCAAGGACTTTGTACACCTCGGTTTCCATGCGCCTCGACCGAACTCACCGTCCGAAGCCCGAGCTTCCCTCAACGCAGTATTCAACCGAGGTAGAAATAAGGCTTTGACCGGACTGATCATTACGGTGTAGGACCGGTCTACTTCCACGGTTACTTCTCCAGACCGGAGTAACTTACACGCCAATTCTACTCCGGCCCTTTACTCTGTGGCCCATAACGGCCCAATATCCAGCTTCGGCCCAATTTGCATATAAATTACCCTCTCAACAACTACGGTTGACAGATGATAGTCATAGTCGACAAGCTCTGGCTAGTTGACCACCCAGTCATCCAGCCGGATGAACAATTTATATGTTTAATTCTATGTTTGGTCCTATGCGTGCGTAGTATTACTGATTTTGGAAGTGTTTGGGGGAGTAGGTTATAAGCTAAAATAGTCAATAAAAAAAATATACTATAATAGTTAATGACATAAAATGTCACATCAAAATCACAATTATTTTATTTTTTCTTTTACAACCATCAAATCAAATACAAAAAAAAAAAAAAAAAAAACAAACAAACAAACAAAAACAAAAACAAACTTCGCAAACATAACTTTTTTAGCAAGGTTAAAATAGCTAAAAAGCCAACTAAAATAATTAACTTCCCAAACGAGGCCTTTGTAAAATAATAATCAATATATCTAGTGCAAATTTTTGAAAAAAAATGGCTTTATTAAACAAAATTATAAAAATCTATTACAAAACACATCTTAAATTTTTTAATTTGTCGATTTAAGTTCTATTTATTATTTATTCTCAATCTAAACTATTTGTCTATTTTCGTTACAATGGATTTTTTTTTTAATTTTAGTCATTAAACTCAACAAATATATTTTATACATTTTATGTACACTTTACATTTAATTTAATGGCTAAAATACTATTTAGTGTGCTTGGTTTCAATTTTCTGAAAATTGAGTTTTTTATTTTTCATAATTTTTTTGTTTTTAGTGAATATTTTTAAAATTTTAAGTATTTTTTTACTTTTTTAGATGTACCTTACTTAAATGTATCTAAAAAATAAAATATTTGTAAAGAAATGTATTTTAAAAAATTAATAAATACACAAAAATATGAAAAATGTACTGAATTTTTATATTTTTGTATTTTTGGTATTTAGTAAATTTTTTAAGATTTTTTTCATAAACATTATACTTTTCAAGTATATTTATGCTAGGTGTGTCCAAATATTAAAAACATACTTAAAATATTAAAAAAATACATAAAACAAAAAATTAAAATTTTCTAAAAATTGAATTTTGGAAATCAAAACCAAGCAGATAGAGTTTTTTTCGAAGAAAATTGGTGATAAATCCAATTTGGAGAGTGTCTAAGGCATTAGGTCCAGTGCATATTTTTTAGCGGTGAGAGATCTACCATTTGTGAAATAGTTTAGTGAGAAATCATTTTTATTGTTTTGAAGAACATTTTGTTTTCAGTTTTACCCCTTAATTTATCTATTGACTTTTTTTTACTATTTATTCAAATTTATATCTATCTGTTCAAATTATTTTTTGTCTATTCAATTTTTACACCTCTCTTTTCTCTCTTTCTCAAAATATTGAAATTCTCATTTTAACTTATGTGTTCAAATTCTCATTTTAACTTATAAAAAAATTATCTATTCAATTTTTTTTCTATTTGTTAAAAATATCTGTTCATGAATCCACTATCTGTTGGAATCCTTTTTTCTCTCCCCTATCTGTTGCAATATGTTTCATCATCATCATCATCATCATCATCAACAACAACAACAACAAAAAACAATCAGCTATCAACAATAGAAAATAAAGAAGAAAAAAAAACAATAGATTAGCATCCTTTTTATCAACAGCAGATCTAATATTGAGCTCAAATATATAAAAAAAAAATTAAAAAAAAAAACTGAAAGAGAGGGAAGAGAGAGGTCTTATGTGTTTTTTTTAAAAAATCTGTTGCAATCTTCTCACGTCTCCCTCTCTCTCTCTCTCTCTCTCTCTCTCTCTCTCGATATCTATCTGTTATAATAACTCCAATCTGTGATAGAGTTATGCCTTTCTTTGCCAACATACAGATGCTTTATTCAACCTATAAGATCATAAGAAATTTAAGTAGAAATATGATTAATCAGTGACTTTCACAACTTTCATAATTAAAACCCAAGAAACAATAAATGAATAAAAATAAAATAAAACAAACTTAGCTCGTTGATGCATATTACGTGTGTATATATATCGAACTTACGACAGTTTTGACGAGTTTGGTGAAGTAAGATCCACCAAGGACAACGGAGACGCAAGGAAAGGCAAATCTGTAGGAAGATCCAAGCCGTTGATTGAATAATTGCTAACCGATCTACTGAGATCTTGAACCAACTAAGAGGGGTTCACTTGTGAGGCGGAGTCGAAGTGGACTTGCGAATGAAGGCCCACCAAAGCTTCGACAACTCCAGATCTGAGGCGACACAGTTTGATGACGCAGATAAGAGTCGGATCTGAGTCATCATAATCATCACAGAGAGATAGAAAAGAGAGAGAGATTATTAGCTGTTGCCAGGTGGTGCTACGGTGGTGTCTCCGAAGCCACGGAAGAGGAGATCGACAATAGTTGCAGTGGCGTTGAACAGAGAAAATGTAAAAGTAGAGAACGGCGAGGAAGCGACAATGACGAGGCAACGACAACGATCGCAAAAGAGAGAGGAGATAGTTGATCACAGGAGAGAAGAGAGAGAAAGAAGATAGAGAGGAGACTGGGTTTGGTTCACGTGTACACCATATATATATGGGTGGTTTGGTCATTTTGCGGGAACTTGTCCTTATGAACAAAGTATTTTAGAGTGTGGGCCTTTGGACAAAAAAATTCAAAATTGGATTTATGGACCGAATGCCCTATTTTCGTCGATTTTACTTAGCAAAAATAGATAAATGGTTTGTATTAAAAACAAATCAAATAATTAAGTTTTAAATGATTAGATAAATAGCTTGAAGAACTCTCATTTTTCCAAAGCTCTTCAAGCTCCTATGAGTGAGTCTCTAAGAAAGAGATATGAAGTGATTTCTTTTTTTTCATGGAGCTTTGATGAGTGGCAGGTATTTATACACCTCCAAGATTGGCTTATGGTTTAAGCAACCAATTGTAGTGATGCCACGTATCCAAGGGAACACGTATGGAAAAGATTCTTTTTAACTATCAAGCCGAGGTAATTGTAAACCCTTAGGATTTTGTGTCTTTCCCTCGAATAATCCTTTGAGGATAATAGACAGTTTGAGAGCATTATGAATTACATAGGCGATCCTTTGTCTTTAGCCACCAATCCAACAATTCCCAACATCTCAAAATAGGGTCAGGGGTAGTTCTAAAAAACATCTTGCCGCAAGGTTTGCCGAGTCCTGGAAGACCCCCCAAGTCTTGCCACCTAGGCTTTGGGTATAGGCAAGTTATTTTAATTAGGAAGGGATATCTTTGAGTTCCACATCTTCGAAAGAGGGTCACTGACTCCGGTCGTAGCTTACCATTCTATGCGTTATTATTACAATAGCTCCAAGTCCTCATATTGCTATGGGACCCACTTTACGTTGTGACTTATAGATTCTAGAATATTGTGAAGCTAAGTGTACGGATTTTTGGGGTCATTGAACCTTTCGTGTTTCGACCACATTTGGTTTCCGGGTTCATTGAACCTTTCAAGTCCCAAACCCCCTGAACTAGGGTTTGCACCTTTCTTCATCATACTTTTCTTGTCTTCCAAGAGTCATGTATTTTACCCGAGAATTTCAAGCCTCGACTTTTTTGAGCTTTTCCCGCATTTGCAATTTGGGCTGGAATTTTGAATTTAATGTCTTCAATTCCCCTCATCTCACAAAACATAATTTTTTCGACTTCTCTTTGAAATTTTTTGATCACAATCATTTAGAACCACTTTCTGCCCGTCCAAACAGACGTTTCATCACCCATAAATTGGCAATCCCTCTAGCCATTTTATATATCGAAAAATTGTCACTATTCATTCGTTTCCTTTATCATCCTCTATTTCATACTCTACATACCTTATAGTTTCGTGTCCCAACGAGTAAGTAGATACATAATTGTGGTTCGTCGACAATCTTCTCGTCATGTTATGACTTGATTGCGAACCATTTCATATCAAGAGATAGATGGCTAGTATTCTGAATCATCATGAGAAGGACAATTTTGCCTTAAAGAGAGAGTGTGAAATGCTCAACTTGGTTCGTCATTTGTCTCCTTTTCTAGAAGTGTTTTGTAAGCCTGCTATTTTTTTTCCCAAATTCATTTGTTGTTGTAATTTGTTTAATTTTCAATTAGTTTATATAATTAACAATTATATTTTTATCAATTTGGTTTGTGCATTATGAGCTTGATTCTATTTTATATTTCACACACAATTTACACAAGTATACTGAGGTTTTTTAACAATATATTCATATCATATCATATCATATCATATGAACACTTTATAAAGATGCATGGTTAAAGCTAATGACAAATATGAAAACTCATTTTTTCCATCATACATTTAACTTAAAAAAATAAGCGATATATGTCATTTAAGTAGAAATTTATTTAATAAATGACCCTTTAATTTTTAAAATACGAGATATATGTCATTTTGATATTCAAAATTATACATTCACTATTGACTTTAATGCTTTGGTTAGAAAATCAAATTGAAACATTTTAAAACATATTTTATATATTTGTTGACAAATTAACACAATTTAAATATTTGAAATCAATATAACACAAAACTCATGAACTCAAGAGAGTTAAGTAGATTGATGCATGAAATGAACTAATGAAGTAGGAAAGAGGAAGATCATAGCATGCATGTGCATTTCATAGTATTTTTCAAATTGATTTCAAGTAATTCTCCCATGCATGTCATGTTTTTAACTCAATTTTGAGATTTCAACATGTTTTCCATCAAATTACTTTGTTTGAGCATGATTGGAAAGGTTTAAGTTTGAATAAATTACATGCATGTTTATATCATGAGTTTCAAGTTTGATTTTGGCGTAATTGGCTTGCTTTTGGGCTTTGATTTTGCGAAATGATTTTGAATTCACAATATTTTCCAAGTTTACACATGTTTCCTTAAGTTTTTGGCCCAAAATAACATGATTTGCAGCTTTGAATTCGAGTTTTGAACATAGGAGTACAATCTAGAAATTCCAGAATCTGCATCTCCACTCGAACGATAGAAACTGCACTCGAGCAACCACTCTTGTTTTTGCACTTTCGCTTAAGCAAACAAAAGTTGCCTTGAGCATAAAATTCATGCTCCCAGAAGTTTACAATTTTGTAGACCGTTCGAGCAACCCGAGTTACGCTCGAGTGAAGACCTCAATCTCACTCGTCGAGCAAAAAATTCACACAACCAGTACTTTTGGAGAGTTTGTAGACTGCTCGAGTGACCACCCTTATTCTTGAACCTCCGCTCAAGCGAAGAAAGTTGCGCTCGATCGAAGTCCCTGTTTTCAGCAAATTTGACTAAGTGTTTTGACCCACATTTTGGCATCCTCATTGCATCATAGGTATTCTTGAGCCCTAATTAAGACACAATAATGAGGATAAGACTTAGAAACACACAAAGAACGAAACGAAATAAGTTAAGTATTATCCGAGTGTGTGTTTCAATATGCATATCTGTTATGTTTGTGTAGGTCACGCGCCATAAGCTATTTGATCTGTCTGCTCTGTCTGTCTGCTTCTGAAGCCATTTATGAGTAATAACTTAGTAAAGCTATGTTCAACTTTATTTATTTTCTGCATGATAAAATAAGATTTGTTTTTTGAAATGTTATGTTCAGTACAATGAATGATTGTCCAATTTTTGACAAGTATTCGTGGCATTCTTAGCATATCTATTAGCTGTTACCTGGTATTGGAGGTTCTATTATGGAACTTATTATATTTACTATCTGTTGCCCATGTCGGAGACTTTTTCGTGGAGCTCAGCGTATTTGTTGTCTATTACCCGGATCCGAAGGTTCCTTTATGGAACTGGTTACTCATAACCACAATTTGTTCTGTATATATTCTGTTAGCACTAATAGATGTACCACGTATGATTAAGCATAAACTCTGATTTCTGTATATTATTTGAATAAGAATATGAATAAGGATCTGCTTCTGTTTCTGAATGAATCTATCTTCCGAATCTGATATGGGACATCATTTATTTAAACCCTTTTACTCTGTTATTATTTCATTGGGCTCTAGCTCGCTGTATTATTTATGTATGTAGGTGACCAAGCACGTGACTAGGCCCCGAATTGATAGCCTGGAGTTTCATTTTGTCAGCCAACTTTTATGCCTCCCAAGGTGGTTCCAGAAAGATAGTCAAGTGGTTTAGTTTTGAGTTAAGACCATGTTTTCATTTACTAAATTCTGAACAAGTCTCTATATATCAGCATTTGCGCTAAGTCCCTTTTGATAATATCTATATGGTGAAGCATAACTTAAGCCTATGTAAATATGACATCACATGTATATATATTTAAGTTTTAAATTTCTGTGACGTGTACGTCTACACAGCTCCTACATAGCCCAATGGACTATGTATGTTTAAATATATGCTTCCATAACCTCTTATTATGCTAATCTATTCAAAGGCCTTCGGTAATCCAAGGATTACCGGTCGGTTATGACACTAAACCTATAAGGACGGGTTTGGGTCGTGACATTAACACCTATATATCACAGAGAAATTTGACATACCAGAAAGTTGCATGGCCTGTGTCTTTCTCTACCTTACCTTATTCAGTCACTTGGCTCGCTGATAGCTTTATCGAGAGAGGCCTCATTCCTGAAGAACCAAGACAGTTTGACCACGCTACTTGGTTGGGAACAAGGCTTAGGTATTCTGCTCAAGACTACAAAAGAACTTGTAAATTTGAGAGTACCATTCAAAAGATTTGTTTGAGTGCTCGTCGAGTCTCCATGATGCACTCAAACCAATCTCAGAAAGAAATGGGAGAGAGGGGATTTAACCAAGACATATGAGTATCATATGCTAACCTCTGAACTACTCTGACACTCCTAGAGTAAAATGTATCATACTTCACCTTTGCCTATGTATGATAACCCTCCTGAAATAGACATCAAGGATGGTGGGTGTGATGTGTTTGATGGTGATTGGGTTTGCAATGAGACATACCCATTGTATCAATCAAGAGATTGCAGGTTTTCGTATCAATCAAGTTAGAGAAATTTCAATATTCTGTGAACAAACAGAGAACTTTGGGTTAAAATTTCTCTGATTTGGTTAAACTAATTTTTTCTGGTTTAGTTAAAATAATTTTCTCTGGTGATCTTATGTATCTTGATATATGCACATTATGTATTTGTATAAATGTTTACTTTTCTGTTTAGTTAGTTTCGTTTTGATTGATTTTAAAGTAGCTCTTTTTGGTTTGTAAATGATCTTATGTAATAGTGATCTGCTTGGTGATCTATATAGAATGATAAACAAGTACTAGAATGAAATTGAATTTTGATTTGGATTGTTCATAGAAGTAAATTTCACCTCATTCACGTACTAAAGGGAGTAATTTTCTCTGGCTGGTGATGATAAGGTATTGGAGCTTGAGATTGTGAAGAAAATTTCATATTGTCCACTTTTTTTTTCCTTTTTTTTTTTTTTTTTGCTGGTGTTAGCAAAAATTATGCTAACTCCCAATCAACAGGAATTAAACAACAATTTTGACTAAATAATCAAACAAGAGCAATCAAATGATTGTGCTTTTTATTCAAATACCTTGAAAGTACAAGGACTTCTTTAGAACTAAAGTTACAATCAGCAAGATCAAACAAAGTAAACAAAGCAAACTAAAGATGGTTTCAAGATGAAACCACCAATGTTTACAAAGATTACAAATTACAAAGAGAAACTACTCCTAAATTTAGATAAAGTTACTCCTAAGATAGAACTAAGTTATTGTTGGATTGTTGTTGATGTTGTTCATTTGTTTTTACTTGGCCCATTTATAGGCTCATCATCGTAAACTCCACAACTGCTAGGCAGTTTCTTCTTTTGATTTGCTGAGTGTTAAACAGTTTATTTCATGACCACATTTTAAACACATCATGGGAAGTTCACAAGTTGCCACCATTTTATGCCCACGTTGCCACTTCTTTTCAGTTATACCACATGTTTTGGAATCATTGCATCCTACAAAAGCATTATAACAACAACAACAACAACAATAATAATAATAATAATAAGAAAATGGGTGCAAACAGCCGACTTTAAATTCTCCGTTTGGTTGCTGAGAAAGTAAAGAAAGTGGAAAAGAAAATAATGATATATGGGTTTTGTGATTCCTTTTTAATCACTCACCAATCTCTCTTCCTCAAAATCTTTATTGTTACATACTATATATATCTTAACGGTTTCAATTTTCTTTAGATTTCTCTAGTTTGAACTTAAAGAAATTTCAATTTTCTCTAGAGAAAATTTATCTGGAGTGGGAAGTCCAGAGAATTTCTCTAGAGAGAATTTATTTGGGAAATCCAGAGAAATTCTCTGGATCGAATTTTTTCTGAATCGGTGTTGAGGGACCCTAGACATTATGAAAATATTGAGTGTCCTTTATGCTATAAAATCTTAATACCAGAGACCTTAAAAAAATCCCCATTTCTTATAGATCAAGTATCCCATTAATTTTGGAAACATAGATTTAATATATTATTGAGATTTTGGATTTACGGTTATATTATTATTTCTATTATTTTTTTATTTTTTATTTTCTAGAAGGTAAGATACACAATCTATGATAATCAAATTTGGGATGAATTTCATATGAAAATCTTTTTTATTTGGAAATCATTTCAATAGCAATAACAAAAATAACTGGAAATATGAAAATTTTCAAACATTCCAAAAGGATGTAGGATTCTTCAAATATTACAGAAGGAGTACAAAAATTCCTTACTAAGCTTTGAGAAAATGTATAATTTCAAATTGTAATACTCCAATATAATACTTCAAAAAAACTCCTTAGTGTAACACTTCAATGTAACACACAAAAAAACCATTTGGTGTATTTTTTTCTAAACAGAACACTCTAATGTAACACTCCAAAAAAATGATATATGATTCTTCAAATCATTTCAAAAGGATGTAGGATTTTTCAAACCATTCCAAAAGTAGTACAAAAATTCCTTAGTAAGTTTTGGACAAATATATAATTTCAAACTGTGAGTGTTACGTTTAGGAAAAGTACACTATAGAGTTTTTTTAATGTTTTTGTATGTGTTACTTATCAGTGGTCTAGGAGGAGCTTCATACCATGACTGAGACACAAGTGATGGTCTCTTATGATTTTGATTATTAATTTGACCACTAGTTTGCCCATTATTTTGTCCATTGTTTTGCATAGACTGTTTATCTTGAGCTAATCTCTGTTGGAGTAAGTTTATGTTCTCTTCAGCCTGTCTTATGACAAGTGGTTGATAGGAGCTCATTTGATCTAAAAATGATGTTGCCCATCTTTCCATTGCATACATTATCTGCTATCCCATAACATCAACCAATCCTTCCCATGGATTCGCTGGTTGGGTAGGTGGGACAATTAAAGGTCCAGTTTTATGGTCTTTGTTCAACATTTTGGACGTGCATTACATGTCCTGAAGTGCTGGTCTCTTCGACCACTTATGGAGGATCACTTGAGGCAGGCACATACATAGGATGTGATATTACATTATCCTTTAGGTTATGTGCTTCTAAATCTCTTTTTACACCTTTTTTGAGGCGTTCATTTTCTCGTTGTCTCCTACATCTAGCCATTATAGTGGGTTCCACTAGGCGTGCCAAAAATATATGTTTTTTTTTTGCTTTCGAGGGTTAGAAATTTAATTTGAGCGTGTCAGCAATGATCAATAAGTTCTTATAGAAATACTAAGTGCCAACCAATTGACCAGACAATTGCTTCGAAGTTCATTTAGCCTCAATGAAGAGGACTTTTACTGGTAGCTTATTTTAGGAGAAAATTCAGACAACTAATCACAAAAATAAAAGAAGAAGGAGAAACAGTTTCAGAAATCAAATTTCATTAAATAATCTAGAGTTTACAGTTTATACCTTCGCACTCTCACAGCTTCGAAGAGAATTACAACAATAGACTATCTTAGAACTACTCCTAGGAATTGGAAGTGCAGAATAGGAAAATAAATGACTGAAAATGTAAAGGACAGGAAAATATAAAGCATAATAAACTGGCTTCCGGATCTGGTTCTCAGTCCCTTCATTATTAGCATTCTTCTCTATTTATAGGCTCTGATGATAACCGTCGAAATGGCTGATAACCGTCGAAACAGGTAAGTAATCTCCATAATCACTGGTCATGGCTTTAAACAGTTTGCTTCCACTAAATCACTCTTGCGATTAGACTTCTCTTCTGAATTTGAATTTAAATTGTAAGCAACTGTTTAGCCACGTCACCTTACGCATCTTGACTGCTCCAGTGTTTCGCAGACCCATCACCATTGATATAAGTCGCCATGTGTTTGTTGATGAGTGGAGACCTTCATTGACTCCCCAACTTACCCCCCATTCATGACACATGTCAGGCTGTAATTGGTTTGTACAAAATATATAGCCAACAATGTTACATTGGAATGTATTATATTTGGAATTACATTGATTGAAATGTTACGTTTGGGAAATGTATAGTAAAAAGTTTTTTTGTATGTTATATTGGAGTGTTACGTTTTTAAAAAGTACACTAAGAAGTCTTTTTTGAGTGTTATACTGTTACGTTTGAAAAAAGTACACCAATAAATTTTTTAATATTTTTGTATGTGTTACATTGGAGTGTTACGTATAGAAAAAACATACTAAGGAGTTTTTTTAGAGTGTTACGTTGTTACATTTGAAAAAAGTATACTAAAGAATTTTTTACTATGTTAAATTAGAGCGTTACATTAGAATGTTATGTTTTTATTCGAAATGTAGGATTTGTCCAAGAATGAGGGAAAATCTAAGGCTGTGTTTGGAAGGATTTTCAAACCATAATTCAACCCTTACATTCTAAGATAATGTTTGGGTTGAGTTTTGAAAAATTAATTCTACCTCATTTTGAAAACTCGTTTCAGGTGGCCTTTTTAATTTTGAAATTTGGCCTATCAGTTGTCTCTCGGACATCCGGCCGATTGACTTGAATAGTGCGATTTATTTATTTATTTATTTATTTGCAATTGGCACTTGTGTTTTTATTTTTTTATTTTATTTTATATTTTTAATAAAACAATATTTTTTTGAATTTTAAAATTTTTTTATAAACTTTTAATAGATTTTTGAGTTGTGTATTAGGTTATGAATTGTAAGTTTTTATATCACATATCATATGTCACATAAAAAATTCTCTACTCATTTCAAAACTTTTTTCAAAACTCATTCACCAAATAAATTTTCTACGCTCAAATCATAATTTCGAAACTCACAAACTCAAAATACAACTCATATTCTGAAATCATATTTAAAAAACTCTACCAAACGCTACCTAAAACCTTTATAGAGTGGATTGCCTAAATATGTAATTTTACATTTAGAGAAACCTACTTTTATTCCTCAAAAATTAAACTCAAACGTGTAAGTGATTATCGTTTTATATAATTTTCACTTTAATGAGATTTTTGAGTTTGTAAGAAAAAAGAAGACTAAACAATTCATTATATTTTGAGATTTATTGATATTTTACTCAAATTTTTATTTTTATTTTTTTTTATTTCTCGATTTGTGCTTATACATATACGATAATATGGTGTTTTGAAAAGTTGATAAAAAGTCAATTTTTTAATTTGCTAGTCTATTTTATCTTTTTATGAATAAAAAATATAGGGCAAATTACACAAATAGTCTATATAGTTTGGGACTTGTGTCACTTTGGTCCTTAACTTTTTAATTGAGACACATTTGGCCTTGAATTTTGAATCTTATTCCAATTAAGGACAATTGAAGATTCTATTGTTTAATTTCAAAGGTAAAATCGTCAATTTAATAAAATGTAAACTAATTTGATAAAAATAATTGTCAAAAAAGTATTTTTTATTTTTTAAAAATTATTTTTATCCACCAACGATAAAATTATGTAAAATTAATAAAAATTACATGATTAATTTTTTAAAATTAATTTTACATGATTATCATCCAAACACATAATAAAAATTAATTTGGTAAAAAAAAATAAATGTCTAAAAGATTTATCGATTTTACATAATTTTATTTTTAGTAAGTAAAAATAATTTTTAAAAATTTAAAAATATTTGTTTGACATTTATTTTTGTCAAATTAGTTTATATTTTATCATATTGACGATTTTACCCTTGAAAAATCTAATGATATCTTCAATTGTCTTTATTTAGAACAAGATTCAAAATTTAGAATCAAATGTGTCACAATTGAAAAGTCAGGGAGAGACCAAAGTGACACGAGTCCCAAATTATAGGGACTATCTGTGTAATTTGTCCAAAAATATAAAAACTAATGTGATTCAAAATGAGTAAAAAACTAAAAATTAAGGTTGCGTTTGGTAAAGTTTTGTAAATATGATTTGAGAGTATGAGTTGTATTTTGAGTTTGTGAGTTGTGGAATTATGATTTGAGTATAGAAAATTTGTTTGGTTATGGTTTTTGAATAGAGTGTTGAATTGAGTTTTGAATTGCGTGTGGAATTGAGTTTTGAAAGTTTGATTTGACATATGAAGTAAGAAAATTTGTTTGGTTATGAGTTTTAGAAAGAGTTTTCAGAACTTAATTCAAATTGTTATAACCCATAACAAAACACACTACTTTCACACTATTGAAAATTCTGATCAATACTCATAATAATTTTTTTTTAAATTCAATTAAAAAATTTATTGTTAACAGAAAATAACATTAATCCATTTTTTAATTGAAAATACTACAAAGGAAATAATTTTTTTTTTCAAAATAATTATTCAAAAAATTTAAATCATAAATATTTAAATAATTAAAAAATTTAATAAGTAAAAAATTAAAATAAATATTCAAAAAATTTAAATCATAAAAATTTAAATAATTTAAATATTCAAAAAATTTAAATAATTTAAAATGTTAATATTTTAAATTTAAAAACAACTCTAGACTCAAATCGTAACCAAACACATAAAACAAAACTCAATTAAAAAATTATTTTTAAAACTCATAACCAAATACATAATTCGAAATTTCATACTATTTTCACAACTCTACACTCAAATCGTAACCAAATACATAACAAAAAAATTAAAATATTTAAAAATATTTTTATAAAATAGAGTTTGAATTTATTTTTATAAAATATTTTAAAATTTTAAAATAAAAATCCTAATATTTTGAAATTAAAATATTTAAAAATATTCAAAAAATTAAAAAAACCGTAACATATTAAAATATTAAAATATTAAAATCTTAACAAAATTAAAATATTTTTAAAATATTTAAATATTTAAAATATTAAAAAAATTAAAATATTAATTTGAATTGAGTTTTGAAAAGAGTTTTGAATTATGTTTTTGGTTATGAGTTTTAAAAAGTAATGATTATGTTTTGAATTGAGTTTTAAGAAATAAGTGTACAATTATGATTTAAAAACTCAGAATAAATAAAACACTCAAATCAATAAGTAGAACTATAATTTGAGAGATTTACCAAATAGAGCCTAACTTTTTTATTTGGTAGCTAAAACACCCAAATATTTATTTATTTATTACATATACTGTGGTTTTGTCTTTATTGAATTTTGTTAGAGAAAATATCCCCAATATATATATATGCATATACACATGTCGCATTGAAACTCCATTTATCAATGGGAACTCTCACGAGCTGTAGTTTCAGTGCCGTTAACCTAAGCCTCCAATGGAGTCCCATTAGCAGTACTTCAAGGACAAGAATTGAACTGTTCGTGCGAAAGAGCAATTGTTTTTTGTGCAAGGAGGTATCGAAGAGGCATCGAGTTTTGAATATAAATTTTGCTAGGTCTTGGTGTTTTGGTGCGAACAACAATGGTGATAATGAGTGTTCAAAAAAAAACAATGGTGATAATGACGAAGATAGTAGCAACAATGCATCAAACGATTCGAATTTGGCGACAACGACATCGAGAGACGAGGCGGAAGAGAGAGCACAGAGCAGCGACGATTTTGATTCGGACAAGTCCAAGGCTTCTATTTCATCAAGGGTGAGATTTTTTCTCTCTATGTCTCATAGTTTGTGTTTTTTTTTGGTTAATTAGTGTGTTTGAATAGAAAGTTATACCTAATTTAGGAAAGGATGATGAGAATGAAATCTGTTTGGTAGCTGAAAATGCAGGAAATGAATTGGTTCTAATTTTCTGAATTTTTTTTTTTATAATTTTTTTATTTTAGTAAAATTTTAAAAATATTTTAAGTAAATTTTTTACTGTTTAATATAGATGTAATTAAAAAGTAAAATATTTATAAAAAATATTTTAAAAAGTCAACAAATATACAAAAAAAATATAAATATATATTAAATTTTTGTATTTTTTTTTGTATTTTTGGTCTTTAGTGATTTTTTTTAAAAAAATTTCACATATATTATATTTTTTAATTATATTTATAGTAAGAGGGTGTTTGACATGTGCTAAAATAGCTAAAACAGCACCTGTTACTTTAGCATATTATCTTATTTAGATCGCAATCATTTTATGAAAGTCATGTCACTTCTTATTTGGATTATATCTCCTCTCTACCATATCACTCCAATTCAATCCCAACTCTTATTTTATTTCACATTTTTTTTATAAAAAGTAAAACAAATACTAATCTGACATTTTCCAAACAACCCCTAAGTGCATCTAAAAAATAAAAAAATGATTTAAAATATTAAAAAAATTCAGTAAAAAAAAAAAGACAGAAAATAAAAAATTCAATTTTCAGAAAATTGAATTCATAAAATTGGAATCAAACAAGGTGGAAAAAATTAGCAATTTTGATGGAGAATCCAACATTGAAGCGCCATTTTAGAAAATGGTTATTAAAAAATTATTGAAAATATCTTTATTTGACAGATAATTCAAGCTATATATATTTGTGTGTATCCAAGACAAATTTCATTAAACCAATGTCCAAATGGTACACATTAATGTGTGTTTGTGTGTATCGAAGACAAATTTCATTACTTTATTAAAATCAACTTTTTATTTGAAGCACGAACTCTTCTAAGCAGAAGATGTGTCGTGTTGTACATGACACTTTATGGAAACATCTAAAAGCTGGTTTGGTACTTTCTTCAACATGTTTGATTTAAAAATTTAAATTTATAATAGAACACTTCACATAACTTTTCGGACACTTTGGTGACATTTCTTGAACCGTTTGAACACATCCTATGGAATGAATCTCATCATAGAGACAATGTTTTGCATTGTTTGAAATGCAACTTATGCACGCTAATTATGTTTTGGAACATTTATATGATCAGTACATCATGTTTATTTCAATGTTCTACAATTATTTTACATTTTTAAAAATGTAATTGTGTTATATGAATAATACCTTGATGTTTAAGTAATAAAATATATGACTTTTTAATTTTAATTAGCATATGTTGCTTAAAGAAAAAAACAAAACTGTTCATATATTTGACTTTTGTAAATCTATAAAAATATAAACTTTTAACATGTCCCACTTGTACTATGCCCTATTTTTTTGAAAATCGTCGTATTGGTGTGTTGCATGTCAGTGCTACTGCAGGTTTGATAATGGAAATTTGAACCAAAAGCAACTTTAAAATATCCGAGCAAAATAGAAAAGATTGAGAATGAGTACAAGTTGTTGAGTGTGGTATTGAAGAGGTATAAAGTTTTTTGTTTGTTTGTTTGTGTATGAGTGGGCATATTAGAATATGATTGTGTGCATTAAAATAATCTGCCAAGTAATATATGATTATGTGATTTGACAGAAAATTGGATAATCTACCTTCACACATATCTTCATGCTTGTAGCTTAAAAGTATATAGACAATCAGTCATCAGATGATTCCGTGGCCAATGGGGCTAGCATGTGTCACATGCTGAAGCACATGGATGTGATTACAATCAGGGTCATCTGAGAGAAACAAAAGGAGGGTTGGAAATGGGATGAATATATAATATTACCAACTGGTAACCATATACAGATGTAACTTAGTAGAATATATTGTTAGTGAGAGAGAGAGAGAGAGAGAGAGAGAGAGAGAGAGAAACAAAAGGAGGGTTGGAGATAGTTTGTTTATAATTTTGCCTGACACAACAATGATAATGTTGATTCTAATATATTTGATTCCCTTCTTCAGCCACCAACAATTTCACCTGTTGGACCATCTTATAATAACTTCCAAGTCGACTCTTTTTGCCTGACACAACAATGATAATGTTGATTCTAATATATTTGATTCCCTTCTTCAGCCACCAACAATTTCACCTGTTGGACCATCTTATAATAACTTCCAAGTCGACTCTTTTAAGCTGATGGAACTCCTTGGACCAGAGAAGGTTGATCCTGCCGATGTAAAGCTTATTAAGAAAAAGCTTTTTGGCTATTCCACCTTCTGGGTGACCAAAGAAGAGCCATTTGGAGATCTAGGAGAGGGCATTCTTTTTCTTGGCAATCTGAGGGGAAAGAGAGAGGAAGTTTTTTCCAAACTTCAGAATCAGCTGGCTGAACTCATGGGCGATAAATACAATTTATTTATGGTGGAGGAACCCAATTCTGAAGGACCAGACCCGCGCGGTGGACCCCGTGTCAGTTTTGGTATGCTGCGTAAAGAGGTTTCAGAACCAGGGCCAACAACACTATGGCAATATGTGATTGCTCTATTGTTATTCGTTCTCACTATTGGTTCCTCGGTGGAGCTAGGAATTGCATCTCAGGTATTGCTGGACATTATTGTATTAAAAGTAGTTATGATCTCCTTTTCATTTATCAAATCCTTTTTATAGAATAGATTATTCCATGTATATGTGTTCATTCATTGCATTTTATATGAAGCAGATAAATAGGCTTCCACCAGAGGTAGTTAAGTACTTCACAGATCCAAATGCCATTGAACCACCAGATATGCAGCTTTTATTCCCATTTGTGGAGTCTGCTCTGCCCCTGGCATATGGTGTCCTGGGGGTTCAGCTATTTCATGTAAGAAGAATTTCTCTTCTTTTGTTGATTTAGTTAATTGAATGCTTTTTCTTGAGGGGGAAAAAATGTTTCTTGTGTATTACTATTTCCTGTGTTGGGCTTTATGCAGAAAATAGTCCCTTTAACCTTCTTTATCTATAATTTCTTATCATAAGATTATAAGGCCTTAAGCTTATAAACTAAACTAGCCTACATTTAGTCTTTATCAACTGTAGACTAGTAAGTAAATTTCTTTAATAAGAAAAGAAGTTGCCTCACGAGATAGTTATATACATCCATTCCTCCATCTTTCCCATTCTCCCCTTTATGACATTGTTAATTGTTTTAAACCACTTCATCTGGTAAAAGTCCAAGTTTCTGACTTGAACCATAGATAATAGGTCTTTGTCCAATGCTATATGTGCCCTTTTCGGCCACCTGCTTCTCATCTTAGAATCATAAACTGGTCCTAACGTGCACATTCTCAGTATTTTGTCCCTCTCCAGTTGAAATAATTGGTGGTTCTTTATTGCATATCCTGATAGCGTTACCTTCTACGAAATTCTACTGTGTTGTATTCATATCATATGTTTTTTAATCATCTTAAAACAATTATTTTAGTAAAACCGATCTCATTAAGATCTTTCACTTAAGAACCAGCTATACGTATCCATGTGTAAGACAAAAACTATATTTCATCAAGATTATTTTTGATGCCCTCTCATTTATTTTGATTGGAATATGTGAAAGCACAATAGAACGAGCACCCAAAGAGGAGTTTAAAAAGAAAAAACATAATGCAATCACATTCACTTTGCTTGGTTCCATTTTTTCAAAAACACTTTTCAGAAAATTTTACTTTCTTGTTTTCCGCGTTTTTTTTAAAAATAATTTTTACTGAATTTTTTTAATATTTTAAGCAATTTTTATTGCGTTTTAGACATACCTAACATAAATATACCTAAAAAGTTAAAAATTTGTGGAGAAATCTTTTAAAAATTCACTAAATACCAAAAATAGAAAGAAAAAAAAAATGAGAATTCAGTACATTTTTTGTATTTTTATGTATTTATTAATTTTTTAAAATATTTTTTCACCAATTTTTTACTTTTTAGATACATTTAAGGAAGGTGCATCTAAAAAAGTAAAAAAAATGTTTAAAATTTTAAAAATATTCACTAAAAACAAGAAAACACAAAAACCAAAAAACTCAGTTGTCAAAAAACTTAATCCAAAAACTCAAACCAAACACACTGAACCAATCTTCCCTTTTATAATCAATAGCCAACATGCTTCATACATGGCACAACAATTGCTAAAAAAAAAAAGAAAAAAGAAAAAGAGTCGCAGCAAGGCTGCTTATTCTTTGGGCTACCAAACTCCCTTTTTGTGAGATACATGTATCTTGATCTCTCTCCCTACCAATAAATCTCCAATGTCATCAATCATTTAGTCATGTAGCATTTCTCCAATGCTATCATGTGGCACTTTGTCTTGGCTGACCTACTTAGAACTTTTCTGGTTCTGTAATGGAGTTGAATACAAGGGACTAAACTTCATATATTTTCTTTATGCAAGTGTTTTTATTTTGTGTACAGTGAACTGAAGTACTCATGAGGGATCTATTCATATATGAAAATTTCCTAATCTAAAGTCACAGCTTTTGTTATTTACTATTGGTTGTTTCACAGAAAGCATCACTCATCTCGAGTTGGCAATCCTTGAAATTTTATGCCTGTGTCATTGTTTCCTTTAGCTGCCTACTGTAGACATTGTACATTCTGTGCATGAGATTGTTGGAAGCTGCATATGTATTGAATTACTGATAATGGATGCTACAAAAGAGAATGTCATAACTTGCACTTCTTGTATTCATTGGTTGCATAACTTTGTTTTGATCTGCATTGTAACTTAGTTGTTGTTTGGTTTGTCGCGTGTTTCTTGTTTTTTGAAAAACAAAAAAGAAAAGGAAAAGGAACATGTTTTTGTTTTTTCCCAAGAGAGTTTGAAGTTTAATGGGCTTCCTTTTATTGTTAATACACCAAAACAAGTTTGAAAAACACTTCTTCTTCTTCTTCTTTTTTTCATTCTCTGTGTGTGTATTTATTTTGAAGCCTTGTCTTGAAAACAATTTCCAAAAAAAAAAAAAAAAAGTACCAAACATATTTTAAGGATATGTTCGGTTATGTTACTGTTTTTTGTTCTTGTTTTGACAACTGTTTTCATTTCCAAAAAATGGAAACAATTTTCAAATTTTACAAAATTTTAGGTGTTAAAATACTTATTTTTGTTCTTTTGTTCTCTCGTTAATATTATGTAAGTTGAGGGTATGATGGTCATATTGCTATGTTAGGTTTGTATATATATTTGGCTGATGTAAAGTTGAGGGACAATGATTATTGAACATATATAAAATATCTCTTTCTTCTTCCTCCTAAGTCCCAACCCTAAATTCCTTCATTTTACGTTCCAACTTGGTATCAGAGCAATCTATTCTTCATTAGAAAGGTTTCTATAGACTCTGGAGATCGATCTGAGGTGACCGAGACGTGCTGATGTCATCAGCCGTATGATGACGTCAGCATGACGTAAGCACTATACGGACGGGTCCTTCATCCCTAGACTCGAAAATTGCCTCCTGAGATTTATGGTGATTTTTGTGGAATTTTTTGATCATCCCTAATGTGAGTTTTCGATTTTTGAAAGTATTTCATGTTTTTGGGGACTGTTTGTCAAATCTGCTCTTGGGACTGCTTTTTACTGTTTCTTCTTGTTGGAATCCCTACCCTAGGAGCTGAAAATACTACCCCTAGTGGTCCTTGATCTTAATTTGTGGTTTTGCTGCTGTCACTCGTCTAGATATTACCTATGTTGTGGGTGTGGTCAGTCAGTTTATGCATGCTTCCCGCCAACCCCATTTTGTGGCTGTGTGTCGTATCTTGCAATACTTGAAGAGTGCTCCAGGACGGGGTTTGCTCTATCACCCATCTTCCTCTTTGTCTATCACTGGCTTCAGTGATGCTGATTGGGCTGGTAATAAGACTGATTGACGTTCCACCTCAGGCTATTGTACTTTTGTTGGTGGTAATCTTGTGACTTGGCGTAGCAAGAAACAGACTGTTGTTGCTCGTTCTAGTGCCGAGACTGAGTATCGTGCCATGGCTCATACTGCTTCTGAGATGCTCTCGGTTCGGTCTCTTCTCCTAGACTTTGGCTTTTCTGTTCCCACTCTTATGAGCATGTCTTGTGACAATCAAGCTGCTATCTTCATTGCCAATAATCCCATGTTTCATGAATGCACCAAATATATAGAAGTTGATTGCCATTTTATTCGTAATCCTTTACTCCGCAAGCAACTTGTGACTCCTTATGTTCGTTCTGCAGATCAATTAGGTGATATTCTAACCAAGCCTTTGGCTCGGCCTTCGTTTCATTGTTTATCTGTCAAGCTGGGCATGTTCGATCTCTATGCTCCAGCTTGAGGGGGCGTGTTAGAATACTTATTTTTGTTCTTTTGTTCTCTTGTTAATATTTACGTAAGTTGAGGGTAGGATGGTCATATTGCTATGTTATGATTTGTATATATGTTTGGCTGATGTAAAGTTGAGGGACAATGATTATGCAACATATATAAAATTTCTCTTTTTTTTTCTTCTTCTTCTTCTTCTTCCTAAGTCCCAACCCTAAATTCCTTCATTTTACGTTCCAACTTTAGGAAACACAAATTTTGTGTTTTCACTTGTTTTGAAAATAAGTTTTCATTCCTGCTTCCCTCTCACACCCCCTCTGGTGGCCACACCCCTTGGCAAATCTCCGATCATGTTTTCTTGTTTATGTTTTTGGGTATTTTAAAACATGTGTACCAAACATATTTTTTGTATTTGTTTTTAGCCAAAAAAAAAAAAAAAAAAAAGGTGAACATGCTTTCTATTTTCTGTAAACAAAAAATGGTAAACGGTAAATGCTACCTAACCAGACTGGACCTTATTTTTTCTCCTCCCCAAGGTTAATTCCACCCTAATTGGTCATTCATGTAGTATGTTAACTTTTGAATATAAAAATGAGAAAATTCATTTGACGCAGGAAGTTGGGCATTTTTTGGCTGCTTTCCCAAAGAAAGTAAAACTAAGCATTCCATTCTTCATTCCTAATATTACTCTTGGAAGCTTTGGTTCAATTACTCAGGTAATTATGTCTACTTATCACTTGATGGATGTTAATTTAAGTGAAGTTCTTATTATGTTATATATTTCCATACACACTCTCTATATATTTTAATGTATTTATTTACACATATACATTAAACACCGCCCATGGGCCAGCAGTTAGCATTTTCCTTTTTTAAATAATTTGTTGTATCAAATTTTAGTGAGTCTGAATTTATCTCAAGTCTGCCATTTAACAGCATTTTCTTTCATCAATAAGATAATGGTCCCATGACCATTGATAAATGAGATCAACTCTATTTGGTAAAAGCAATTTTTTGTTGTGACAGTTTTCTGTTTTTTTCTCTTTTGATTTGATCCATGGATGCAATTTTTCTACCTATATCGTTGAGAGTTTTTTTTAATTGTTTTTCTTTCCTTTTCTTGATTGGAACTATGATCTGTGTCTGTTCTATTTTTTCGTAAATTTATGATATACCTCTTTTTTACTGCTTAAAAAGCATCACATCTTGGCTTCTGCAGTTCAAATCTATTCTCCCTGACCGAAAGACAAAAGTCGATATTTCCCTTGCGGGTCCATTTGCTGGTGCTACATTGTCTTTTTCTATGTTTGCTGTTGGCTTGCTGCTTTCATCAAACCCAAATGCTGCAGGGGATTTGGTGCAGGTTCCTAGCATGCTATTTCAAGGTTCTTTGCTTCTTGGATTAATAAGCAGAGCCACGTTAGGTTATGCGTAAGTTTTTTTCTTTGCTTTTATAGCTTTGATTGGCTGATAAATGATACGTATGCAAAATATCAATAAATCCTAGACCTAATTGTTATAATACCCCTTTGGATCATACCTTGTACCAAATATCCTAGATGGGACCCTTGATGTGCTAGGGTCTTAATAAAAAAATAAAAGGAAAAAAAAAGAAATAATAAAATAAAATCAAACTAAGCCTTGTGTCGTAATCAAGTAGGATCAGCTACATTAATAATTTTTTGCCATTTTTTTCTATCAAGGGTTATATGCTCAATGTAACCAAAAAAATTACTATTCTTTTTTATTACGACATCCCATGTCAGTTTAAGTCTGTCCTTCCTCGTAACATTTCCATTTATAGAGATCATATCACTTTTCCTTACTATTGCATCTATAGATCTTTGTTCTACATAATCAAATCATCTCCACTTGTTTTCTCTCAATTTAACTTCAATTGGTGTTACTCCAACCACTTAATGAATATATATTCATTTCAAATTCAATCTTTCTTAGTTTTACTCAGTTACACACATTTCATGAATGTTGTTTCTTAGTTGCCCAACATTCTGTTCCGTAAATCATTGTTGGCCTTATAGCTCTCTATAAACTTTCCATTTCAATTTTGTTAATATCATAGATGACATAATAAGCTAGATACACTCCTCCACTTGGGCCAATACACATTAATTATATGGATCACATCATCTTCAATCTCACTATTCTTATTAATAACCGAACCTAGGTAATAAAAATGTTCACCTTTTGTTGTCTTATGATTTTTAATATTCACTTTATTATTTCTCCTTTAGTTGTGACCAAAGTTACATTCTGCATATTTAGTTTTATTATTACTACTTTAAAATCATTTTGACGCTAGTTTTTCTCTTCAAATTTCTAATTTGGTGTTATTTTCTTCTCTAGTGTCATCCACTATAACAATATCATTTGCAAAAAACATTTATCATGGGATATTATCTTGAATGTGTTTACTTAATTTGGGTATCTATATTGTGCTTGGCACGTGGCGAGGCCTACGGGCGTCACGTCATCACCATCACATCCACGTGGTAGACCCCTGAGGCACCACGATGAGTTGGGGTCGTATGCCTAGCCCAAGCGGGGGCATGCACACCACCAAATATGAAAACAGGACGACAACTCACCTTGACAGAGCTAGCCCACCTAGAGCTCTCCACGGTTCTTCATTCATGACTCAGAAGAAATATATTTTCTACCCACTTATCCCAGCTCCATAGCAACATAGTTGGACCCTTGGTTCACCTATGTTCACTTAGTTGCTCAAGATGAGCCCTTGGCTCACCCATGCACTCACTCCCTTGGCTGTCTAGGTTGGGAACAGGACCTAGGTACTCCCGCTTGGGATCATTGGAGGATTGTGGATTAGAGGCTAAGATCTTGAGATCGTCAAGGTCATGTAGCTTTCTCCTTGCAATAACGACTCTCCCTTGACCTGGCTTAGAGAAAGGGATGCTGACCTTACACTTACATCTGTTGCACATATCATACGCCTCTCAAGATATCACACCTACACCTGCAGCTCCTATGATGCAACCTTCCCAATGACCTGAATCATAGGACACAACTAGTAGGGTTGATATCACCCTCCTGTCGAGTCAAGGAGAACTTGCCACCTTTCTTGAGGTTGCTTGAGCTCCAATACTCTTGGAGTCTATATAACGGCATCATAAGTGCAGCCACAATCACAACAAGAGCAACAAGAATGATATAACATATACAAATTGTTCAAGGTCTCTCACTGCCATCCCTTTTCTCTCTAAGCCTGCCTTGGTCTTCTCCTCTTCCACCTTTGGTGAACTCAAGCCATTGAAGTGCCGGCCATCTTTCCAGAGGCCAATGACCGATTGCCTGTAACCTCCCTCACCCACAGTTAATTTATCCTTGACTAAGGTAACTAGGTAATGACTCAAAGTTGACCCCTAGCATCGATTAAAAATTCATTAGTTTGGTGATCTAGTTGTAGTCACAACCTCATCATGTCTTTTATCACATCAATATATCCCACGCTATTTTTTTCCAACACCCTCTGTATTATATTTCTAAGCACCCTAATTTGAGCTTTTTCAAAATCTATTAAAACTATATGTATATCCCTTATTTTTTTTTTTCAATACTTTTCTATTAACTGTCTTAATAAATGTATTGTTGCCTTAGTTGATCTGCCATGCATAAATTCAAACTGATTCTCTAACACCTTAAGCATTGATCACTTACTCTCTCCCATAATCTCATTGTATGATTCATCAGCTTAATGGTTCTTTAATTGTTGCAATTTTGGAAGGTAAATAAATAAAGTACAACTATTGTAAAGCTGAAGCACTGACTGTTATCTCAATTATCTTCATTAACTTAATTAAGTGTCAGTTTGATATATAATTTTTTGTTTAAAACTGAAATTATTCTTGTCTTGACAATACTGATTGAGATTTTGCTAATGTGTCCCTGTAGAGCAATGCATACAGCCACAGTTTGGGTCCATCCTCTTGTAATTGCAGGCTGGTGAGGCATCATTCTTGAACATTGTTTCTTTATTACAATGTATAGATTGCTAACAATTCAAGTCCTTGTTGTAGGTGTGGGTTAACTACGTCTGCTTTTAATATGCTTCCTGTGGGATGTCTTGACGGTGGAAGAGCTATACAGGTATCCTTTTGCTTTTATTGTGTGATGAAGTATTGAGGTTTATGGTGAATCAGGAAGCATGAAGGAGCTTGGACAATAATTACAAGCTAAGCTCTTGCCATGCTAATTGCTAAAACTTGTCTTAAAATTAACAAAAAGATCAATTTGTTTTGTGGAGCTTTTTAAGGGTTGGACATAATACACAAGACATAGAGGGAGAACCACAAGTCTCAGTTGTGATATCAGGATTTTAGGGATAGAGCAGTTATATGCCACACATGGTTATTGAGCTCATGCTTTAACTGTCATTTGTAGTTTTAAGTTTCAATGTCACAGGCCCTTGGCTTGAGAAACTAGGATGGAATACGAGTGGGAAGATTATATTATAAGCAATTAAGCATATGCTGTTAGGATTATTCCACCCATGTAATAAAGGTGGGTCCCATACGATTATTAGGTTGGTTTATATATGTATTTGGGTTAGGATACTAGAGTCTGGAATTTACTGGGAAACCTAATATGTGTAGGATTTGGTTACCTAATTATATAAAATTAGGATTCTCATGGGTAGACTATTATAAATAATCATGTGGACTATAGGATTTTCTTGAGAGAGATTGAGAGATTGAGGGGCGGAAAAATAGAAATGTAAGGGTGAGAGAAAAAATACCGTGAGAGCACCGGGGTGAGCAGGGGCTCAACTATCCTTGAGCATGGGGTTCGGTGGTGTGGGTTTTGAGTATTTTGGCCATGTTACATATATTCTCTATTTTTATCCTAGTGGAAACTCTGTTTCCCGTGGATGTAAGTAATTTGGGCTGAACCATGTAAATCTGTGTGTGATTGTTTTTTCTTTTTGGGGTGTGTGTGGGTGTGCTTCCGTTTGCATTAGTGGGATGTGGTATAAATCCCAACAAGTGGTATCAAAGCTAAAGGTTATCGATCCTAGGTGCGGTTGGTAGAAGGTGCGATTACTACAAACGGTGGACTCGCACAAGAAATCCTGGCGGTACAGAAAAAAAAAAATCAAAATCCGATGAAGGTAGCATGGTGGAGACATCTTAGAACACAGTGCACAATGAGGTGCACAATTGAGGATTAGGTTTTGTGACTTTGGCTTGTCAAAGGATTATGATCCTGTGCGGCAAAAAGCATAAATTTACAGTTTAAAATATTTCTATTATATTAGTGTGTGTATATAATAGAAAAATTCGACATGAGAGTGGTTTCTAAGGTTTTCAGGTGCTACAGTTTTATCAGTACGTTTAGAATTTTCATATTGTAAATGGTTTAAAGGAATTGGATAGATTCGGCAGTGATCAGGTTTGACCGCTGGTGATCAAGGATGATCTAAGAGTAATCCGATTCAATCAACAAGGAAGTTCAGTCATTGTGGGGTCAATTAGATTGTGTTTTTTTGATTGGACATCATGATTGGCAACTTGTACAGGCTCGTGGAATATGTTGTGACAAGAGGGGAGCTACTATCAAGCATCAGGCGAGTAGTATGAGTTGTGGGTGAATAGTGGTGAGCAACAGTTGCAAGGATATTTGGTGGCCACCAAGAGGAAGACAAGAAGTTGCTGGATGTTCACAGAATGAAGCTTTAGGCATAGAACTTGAGACAGTTTTGCGGCGAAAGGATGTACATCAAAGGAAGTTGGATTGAAAGTTGGGCTCTTTCTATGAAGGTTTTGGTTCATGGCAGTGGAGACACCTTGGGAGGTGTGATGGATCCCATGGGCTCAAGCATGAGGACAAAGGAAGCCACAAAGGACACGTTTGAAGCACTATGTTGTGAGGTGCAAATAACGTGGGCACTTGGTTCAGGGGGTGCTACATTTTCTAGGTGAAGGTGGAGTGTATCACACAAATCAGGCCACTTAGGTTGGAGGGTGCACATAACATTTGCCTTACATGTGTAGGAGTGATTGTTAGGATTAGTCCACGCATGTAATAAAGGTGGGTTCCATACAATTATTAGGTTGGTTTATACATGTATTTGGGTTAGGATAGTAGAGTTTGAAGTCTACTGGGAAACCTAATACGTGTAGAATTATATGGAACTAAGATTTTCATGGGCAGACTATTATAAATAGTCATGTGGATTATAGGATTTTCTTGAGAGAGATTGAGAGGAGGAAAAATAGAGATGTAAAGGGTGAGAGAAAAAATATCATGAGAGCGCTGGAGTGAGCAAGGGCTCAATTACCCTTGGCCATGGGGTTTGGATATTGGTGTGGGCTTTGAGTATTTTGGCCATGTCACATGTATTCTTTATTTTTATCATAGTGAAAACTCTCTCCCGTGGATGTAGGCATTTTGGGCCGAACCAGATAAATCTGTGTGATTGTTTTTCCTATTTGGTGTGTGTGTGGGTGTGCTTCTGTTTGCGTTGGTGGGATGTGGTATAAATCTCAACATATTCTTTAGTTGGTCTTACCTCGGGAAGCAGATGGTTTAATTTCCAAGAGGCGTTCTCGTATGGCATCTCTCCACAAAGATTTCATATTACAAGGGATTGGAGCACTATCAAAGGCTTTTTTTAGATAAGAAGGTAAATAGGCCAAACGACAAAACCTAAATTGTTAGTCAATACTTTGAATCAAGGAACTACTTTATTTGTATTTGCTCATTTTGATTTACTTCAAGAACCTGGAAGGTTCATCTCTAACCCCCATTTATGTTACATGGACTCGGGTATGGGCGTTGGGTGCAGGTATACCTAGAGGTCAGACTCATCAAATCATAAATTTAAAAGTATGTGGACTCGGCAAAAAATGTAATATTTTTATATTTTTAATCAAGTATGTGAGATAAATGATATTATATGTAACTTATAGTATCAAAAAAACATTTATAGTAATTAAAAAACAATATGTACATATAATAATAGTATTATATACAATTATATAAGAAGTGTTCGTTGAATAGTATCTGACACATATCCCATACTTGTCTGAGTGTCGGGTGTCCGACACGGATATTTGATTTACTTTGAAGAGTCCGTGTAACACAGACCTCCATAGCAAAATTAAATGTTAAAATATTTTAATTCCATATGGGGTAAATACCTCTCTATGAGCATCACTGATTTTTCCGTTTGTAATCAACCGAGTCCTAGATTCTTCGATTGCAATGAAAAGGAGAGAATAGAAGAGTCCCTTTCCTTTGATACCATGGAATTCCTTATGATTGTGTTCTATAACTTATATAGAATTTGAATCTCTTGTTTTACAGGGTGCCTTCGGGAAAAATGCACTAATTGGATTTGGTTTGACAACCTACACATTGCTTGGATTGGGAGTGGTATGTCCACATTTTTGCTTATTCATATGTTTCTTTGTAGAACTCGATACCATTATCATATACAATTCATTTTAATTCAATTTCCTTGTTTTACTTGTATATGATGCTTTTAAAAAGGTATATTGTTTGAGTAACCATTTATAAGTAGTAAATGAATTTCAATTTCAATTAACATATGGAGTTTTATCTACGTTACATGGACTTGGATACGGGTGTTGGGTGTGGGTATGTATTTAGAGGTCAGACTCATCAAACTGTAAATTTAAGGATATGTGGACTCGGCAAAAAATGTCATGTTTTTATATTTTTAATCAAGTATGTGAGATAAAATGTTACTATATGTAACTTACAGTATCAAAAAGACATTTATAGTAATTATAAAACAATATGTACATATAATAATATTATTATATACAATTATATAAGAAGTGTCTGTTAAAAAAAAGTATCCGACACATCCCATATTCGAGTGTTGGGTGTCCGACACATGTATTTGATTTATTTTAAAGAGTACGTGTAATGCACAGTTTTATTGCTTACAAATGTTGCATCACTTCAAATATGTTCTTATTCTACTAAAGCAAATTGAAATGAAAGATAGTTTTACAACTCTCTAGTCATAGATTCATTGGTTGCCTAGTTATAATTATGTCAGTTGTTGATGTGTCTTGAATTTTTTTTTTAATTTAAAAATTTAACTTGTGCAGCACTTTTGTATTATCCCACATCCTTCACTTGGGTATACACCTAACCTTTGGCATAGTACACAAAGTGGTTGCCCCAAGACTTGAACCCATAACCTCAAGGTTATTAGGCCAAGGTTTTACCATTGAACCAATGGTCACCCCTAGCCTTCACTCTCACAAGGGGTAAAAAAAAAATAAAAAAAAAAATAAAAAATAAAAAATGGAACAAATAATACTCTTACTTCAACAAAAACAAGGACAACAAAAAAGAGGTCTACATTGCAAACCTTTAAAACTACATAAGTGTATCCCTAAAATCTCTATATACCTAACAAATATACAAATTCCCTCAAAACTCAAAAGAGTAAATCTGCCTCCAGAAAAGGACTCCTTCAGCCAAAAAAACAAGGAAGCAATAAAACATTCCTCAGGCCATGTATGTGTAGATTCATCAATTTAAAAATATCTCCTATTTCTCTTTCTCCATAGGCACCTCATCTTGCACAAGGGCACCACCTTTCAAGTTTTCCTTACTCTTTCTTTGAACATACCTACTTCAACAAGCAAACAAGTCTCTAACTGTACAAGGCATCACTCACTCAATGCCAAAAATCATAAAAGTCAAACTCCATAATCTCGATCCACTGGACACTGTAAAATGAGTTGATCCCAATCCAATTATTGACTGCCCTGTTACTCATATAGCATCATTCCATCATGACTTTGTTTGCCCCTCTTCCTCAAATTGTCTTTGGTTAGTATTGTCTTTGGTTAGTATCGCCTCCCGAGCCACTGTCCACCCAAAAAAGGCTACTTTAGATGGGTCTTGGTTTTCCAAATATATTTGCAAGGGAAGGAAGAATCCTCCTCTTGACATAGCCTCTTATAAAATAATAAAGCATTCTTGGAAGCTTCTCAGCTGAAGTATCTTGAGCCGTCTCTAGACTAAAGCCTAAATATTATCCCAAAGATGGCCTTCACAGACTCCACCTTTGAATCCTCCAGCATCCTCCTCCATTGTCGGGTCCACACCACCCCTTCAAAACCCATCTTCCGAAATTCGAAATAGGTCTGGAAAACCTCCCTCAAAAGTTGATGCCCAATCGCGTATCATGCCAAAACCAAACTTCATGAACATTCCGCACCTTGAAAATTGTGAAATTGATAAATTCTTCCTAAACTCGTGATTTCTTTCCAAACTTCAAACCCATGAACTCGTCTAACCACATTGGTGCACCAATTTAATCCCTACCCTTCACCACAATCTCTCTCTTCTGAAAACAAATATCCACTACAACTTTACCAATAAAACTTTGGCCCTATTTGGTGGAGTTTTTTTTAATTTTAAAGCTGATAATCTGAAAGCAGAAACTAAAAGCACCCCTATTCCAGCTTTCAAATAATCAATTTTTTTCAGCTTATTTAAGCTATTTCTGTCTTATAAACTATAAGCCGAAACTGTACCAAACAGTTTGTCATAGACTCCCAAATCAAAATAAGCTATAATCATCCCCAAAAGCTGTAACAAATCACCGCCTTTACTGGCAAACACACCTCTGCCCAATAGACAAGATGAGACTTCAATTCTTTTCTTGTGCCTCCTTACTGGAAGTACCTTTGTAGCATCTCACTCCTCCTCCTTGTCACTGATATAGCCTAGGGATTGGAAAAAGAGACATGAAGCATGTAGTTCACAGGGAACTTTTAATGAGAGTTTTTCAGACAGAACAAACCTCCACAGCCATTAGCCCAACAAGACTTTGTTAAACAAGTACTGTATTCTGACACTCCCTTACTTTTATGGTTTGTGTATATAACCACTTGTAGATGATGTTTCCAAATTGTAAACTGCCATTAAAGTGGCACCTTCTGATAATATTTTGTTTGAATTAACGTTTATTTTAGTGATTTGTTGTTTTCTCCTTCCAGCTCGGTGGACCTTTGTCACTTCCTTGGGGTCTGTATGTGTTGATATGTCAGGTATGCATCAGTAGGTTATGTATGAATAAAATAGCTAGATTGAATTTGAATCGCTATTTTGTTATTTATTTATTTTGAAAACAACACAAAATAATGGTTCACATGCCTAATTTTATGCAAATACTACATGTACAGAGGGCACCAGAGAAACCATGCTTGAATGATGTGACAGAGGTTGGAACATGGAGGAGAACAGTTCTTACAGTGGCTATCTTCCTGGTTGTGTTGACACTCCTTCCTGTGTGGGATGAGCTTGCAGAGGAGCTGGGTATAGGTCTTGTAACTGCATTTTGATGTAAATACACAGCAATCCAATTTTGACTTTTTAAAGCTAAATTAGAAATAAAGGAATTGATGGCTTAAGCGAGTCATATTCATTGTATGCACACCCGACAAAATTATTCCTATTATTGGGTGAGCACATAGTCACATAGTAGGACGGACCTACTAGATAAGCTCTCCCTACCCACCCACTCTCTCTTTATATGTTTGTAAGATGTACATGCATTAATATTTTTGCATTCTTTATATGTTTGTAAGATGTACATGCATTAGTATTTTTGCGTTTAGCAATATGTTCTTTAAATGCTCTAAAATTTTGCTATGTGTTTCTATTTTCTAATTTTTAGAAACTTGATACATGGATGAGGGAGAAGGAATGTTCTTTTGGGCTTTTGATTGAGAGATTGATTTAAGTTTGTTTCAGGTTCCAACCAAATACAATGCTAGTCCTAACCGACTGTGACTAGTTTAATTGGTCAGAACCATTACACACCTCTTTGAGTCTTGTCCTCCCCTTCAAAGCTATCGACATACCAATACCAATAATAATCGGAAAAAAATGAGGGTCCAGCTCCTCTCCAATCCGAAAGGGACTGTGCGGTGCTATTAGGTTGCGGTGGGTCTAACTCTGGGCTCATCTCGATAATTTAAACCGTTCAATGTGCAGAGTTCGTCATTTACACCATTTTTGCAAAAAAATCACGTTCATCAGACATTGATAGTCACTTGATCTGCTTGCATTTGTGTTTGCAATTTATTTTTAAAATTATAGTTGTCGTTGAAATAAATACAATCTGATAAAATAGTTATCGATATCTGATCAATGTGATTTTTTGTAGGGATGGTGTACTTAACGAGCTCTACACATTGGATGATTTAGATCATCAAGATGGGCTCGAAATTGGGCTCACCACGACCCAACAGCACCGTCTAATTCGATTATGGACTAAATAGAAGCTATGGCTAAAAAGAAAAACCCTCAGCCTAACTTGTTTGGGGACATTAGTTTTTGGTTTAAAAACTAAAAAGTTATTACAAGTTGTCACATTATACTTTTTATTTTATTTTTTGCATATTTTCGTAAAAAGTTAAAAAACAACTAAAATAGTTAATTCCCAATTGGGTTGCATTAAGCATCTCAAAAGGAGAAATCTATTATATACATCTCAAATCATATGCACCTTTAGTTACGCTATTTTCTTCTTTAGTTATGATCAAAAAATTTTTTTAGTTATGACATTATTTTGAGATTTTGGTTATGACTTTTTTGTATTTGGTTATTATTATTATTATTTTTATTGTTTGTAGTTATGATTCAGAAAATATGAAATTATATCATTTTCTTCTGTAGTTATAAAGTGCATATGGTACGTACCATAATCTTTCTCATCTAAAAAAGGTACCAAAAAAAAAAAAATTTGACTTGCAAATTAATTGAGTTTCAAGGGCACTAGAATTTATAATTTCAGTGATGTTATATGTACTAATTAGTGTAAAAACTAGTGTACTAATTAGTGTTATAATATTATTATTGACCACATTTATTATACAAGTTATAAATACCAAAAATCATACAAAAGATGCCACATCATCTGTTAATACACTAGTGTGTACATTATTGGTACATATAACATTATTTTTATAATTTTGTACTAGCTACCATTAAGCTAGACAAGGATGAAAAAGGTAAATCCATTGATCAAATAAAATATCGAGGTATAATCGGTTCACTTCTTTATTTAACTGCAAGTAGTCCTGATATTATGTTTAGTGTTTGTATGTGTGTTAGTCTGCTAGATATCAATCAAATCCTAAGGAATCATATCTCAGTGCTGTTAAAAGAATTTTTAGATATCTTATTGGTACTCAAAATTTGGGACTGTTTTATCTTAGAGGTGTTGCATTTGATTTAATTAGTTACTCGGATGTCGACTTTGCCGGATGCAAACTTGATAGAAAAAGCACCAGTGGCACTTGCCACTTTCTTAGTAACTCATTAGTATCTTGGTTTAACAAAAAGTAAAATTTTGTTGCTTTATCAACGGCCGAAACTGAATATATAGCTTCCGGAAGTTGTTGGCCCAAATACTTTGGATGAAACAATAATTGGATGACTTTGATTTGCATTATGATCATATCCCTATTAAATATGATAATACTAGTGCCATCAAGTTAAGCAAAAATCCAGTTCAACACTCACGAACAAAACATATTGAAATTCAACATCATTTTTTAAGAGATCATGTTCAAAAAGGGGATATTGTATTTGAATTTGTAAACACCGACAAGCAATTGGCGGATATTTTTACGAAACCTCTAAGCGAGGATCGCTTCAATTTTATTCGTGGCGAGTTTAGAATGTCGATTTCTACTTAAAAAGTTTTGTTATGACTGTGAAATTTGAATTTTTGTTAAAATGATATATGTGTATTGTTACATTGATATGGAAACATTTATATCAGTTGAATGCTCTCAAGTTCTTCATACATTTATTCTCCTTAACAGTTTGCTATTCTCAACTGTGTAATTTTTTTGGGTTCTGCATCTTAAAGTAAAATTAGCTTTACACACATTGATTTTTTTTAAACCATCATGGTATTTTTTTGGCATTTCCATTCCAGCAACACCAACGTCCCATTAAGTTTAATTTCTGCTAGTATTATTTTATTTTAATTTTTTTTATTTTTTATTTTGCTATTAGGCTTAATTTCTTTTATTTTTATTTTTTTTCTCATTATTATTTTTTGTTTGGGCTTAATTTTTTTTTCTACTTTTTAATTTCATTTTTCAGTACTTAAAGCATAAAAACAAAAACAAATCAAAATACAAATATTTGCATAAAAAAAACACCCTTCATTTTTTTTACGGTCATACACCGATCAAAATAAACATATTTACATAAAAAAAAAACCCTTTATTTTTTTTATGGCCATACGCCGATCTTACTTACTTGCTTCTTCCATCGTTTTCTTCCTCTTTTTATCACATTGGGAGGCCCTTGCCGGCCCTGCCCTTTGCTTTCGTTGAGAGCGACGACTCCCCATTGACTATCAAAGGCAAAGAATGACGTTGCTCCAAATCGGGCCATGGAGGTGGTCTTCCGTTTAAGCTCTTTATTTTCGGCCTTCAGTGCGCAAATCTCTACTCGCGCATCCTTGTACATGCGCTGGAGCAGCGAGAGTTTGGTGTTGACCTGGTGGAGCTCACTCATCCTGTTCTGCAATTGGTGAGCCAATTTTGTGACTGCAGTCACCGTCTCCATACAAGACGTCAGTGTGAAATGATTGGCTTCAATGTCTGATTGAGTTACCATTATTTGCTCAATCAACATCATAGGAAGGTTGGGAAGAGTAGGAGCCGGGGCACTCGGCCTAGCAGCGCTTACAGTATCATTCAGGTCTAGAAAGAGAGTAAAGGAACGGGACGAGGCAATGAAGTAGAAGAGAGAGATGTAATAGACAGGAGGGTTTGTTCTATCTCTCTCCCGTAGAAGAAAAAAGAGATGGAAGCGAATGAGAAAGAAGAAGGAGAAGAGAATGATTAAGAAGCAGACGGAGGAGAAGAAGACAGGAGGGAGAGCGAGCCGAGGCCGTTGATTGACCCGTCTCGCTTTTGTCGGTTGGCTGACGCAAAAGTAAGGCCGCGTGTCCGACGCGACTTTCGACGAAAAAAAGAGAGGTGGGCGAATCATATATATATATATGTGTGTATATATAAATATATCTATTTTTGATGTCATTTATCACTATTATTTTCCTCATCCTCTTCCCGATTTTGAGCTATGATTTCCTTTTGATAATGTCACAGGGGGAGAAAATTATGATGTTATGTATTATGATGTTATGTATTTATAGTTTGATATCTTAATCTTATATCATGGTGTTGATTAAAGCTTATTTATTACACATGTGCTAACCTATATATTTAGAAATGCATTCAGGGAGCATGACTTGATGGGGAGCCTTTCTTACTCCCAAATCAAATCAAAACATCATTGTGTGCTATCATCAAAAAAGGGGAGATTGTTAGACTGATTTATTTTGATGATATATTAATTATGTTTTAATTTATTTGAAAGAGAAAAATAGAATCCAAAATTTATTTTGATGATTTATTTAATTATATTTTAATTTATTTGAAAAAAAAAATAGAATTCAAAATTTATTTTGATGATTTATTTAATTATGTTTTAATAGAATCCAAAATTTATTTTGATGATTTATTTAATTATATTTTAATAGAATCAAAATTTATTTTGTTCCATTATTTCTCACCTAAACTGTTATCCTAAATGTTGTTTGAATGTATTTAATATTTACTTAAATCAGGAGTTCATTTCAAACCCAAAAATAATGCCCAACCCAGAGATTCAAACAGTCCAAAACAAATGTTCAAACAGCCCAGCATAGTAGCAGACCAAAAGGTTCAAATGGAAGATATTCAAATTAGTAATGATGGAGTGGAAGATATTCAAATGAATACAACGGCTATGAATACAATGGCTACCAAAACCTCTAATGTAAACAAGTTACAAAAAAAAATCAAAAAATATTCTTTGATCTATAATCACTCACATTTATTCTCTGAAAAATTCTCTGAGAAGTGTTCTTTAATTTTTTGTTTACATTCTCTTTCAGAAATTATACACCGAGACGTATAACTTTAAGCTCATCTTTCCTGTGTGAGGTTTACAGAAAAACCAGAGCTTCATTTTTATATCTATCTTTAAGAAATAATTCTTATAGCTTTCCGTAAAAGCAAAAACACCTTCTTTTCAACCTTATAAGAGTGTAGTACACTCAGTGTTTTTGACTTAGAAAGTCTGTGTAAAATCTGTGGAGGATTGCTCCGTCTGTGAAAAGGTTGCTAGCACCCTGTGAAGTTAGAGTATAGTGAAAAATCTCAAATGAAGCTTGAGGAGTGGATGTAGGCTGAGTTAAAGCCGAACCACTATAAGTTTGTTTGCCTCTCTCTCCCTTATCTCTTTATTTTATTTAAATTACCATAATTATATTTTACATTTTCACTATGCTAAAATCATTAACTGACATAGTTGTTAGAACACTTGTTTTAATTATTTCCATTTCATTAACTATATTTATCTATTGTGCTAGTCATAATTTTTATTAGGGTATTATTATTTTTATTTGTAAAAACCTAATTCACTCCCCTCTTAGGTTGTCTTTTGGGTAATGATTATTGTTATGGGTAGGCCCACAAAGGCTACAGCCCACCATGAATAACCCAAGCCCATCACTTGGAGCCCAGTACTTAACCCGGCTGGTGGAACCCGGAATAGCTGGAACCCAACATGACACAAAGAGCCAATGGTATTCAGACACGTGGCAGGTAAAAGGCAAGCCACACAAGCAGACAAAGATCTGCAAAGTTATTGCCACAACACATCACCATTAATGCAATCCATCGCAGCATTTATTGCGACAACACCTCCACGCCGGAATAGCACCCCTTACCCTGAACAAAGTAGGCTACAGCATGGACTTTCGGCCAAGACAGCAGGCCGGAAAAGACAGGGAAATGATTACCAAAGGATATAAGCAAACGTTGAAGACAAGAAGAAGGTTAAGCTTTCCATCTCTAATCTCTCTCTCCCTGTACTCTACATTCTATCTCTCATTCTAACTTGATCGTCGGAGGGTTCACTGGGGGACTACCCCGTTCCCCGTTGAACTTGTTTGCAGGTTCTTTGGTGAGGTCAGACATCGGACATTAGCGTGAGAAGTGTGGACCAGCCCGGACCATCCAGCCCGATACCCGTTGTATCTTAACTGCATCATCAGTTGGCTCCGTCTGTGGGAAACTCCAACTCCGCGCGCCAGTTGTGCTCATTGTCACCGGAGACCCATTCCCAGCAACCTTTTCTTGCTACTCGTCAAAGTGTATGGTCACGACTAGATCCATGGCTTCTCACCATAACAATGTCGACCATCAAACCGACCCTCCCAATCCAAATAACCCACCACAATATTTCATCGAGCTTACCAACAGCATTAACCGCATGGCCGAACAAAACCAAGCCTTGATAAATGCTTTACTCCAGAGAAACCTTCCCATACCGCCACCACCTTAAGATATTCCACCCAACCAAGAGCGAGCCCCGAGCCATGCCGCCCTGCAACACTATCCACCCAACTTGGAAGGTTCACAACCTCCCCTCCCACATATAAATCCACCTCTTCCACCCCCACACCCATCGGTCTTTGCACTAGCCCCTGAAGGGGAGGCCAGCAGTATCCAGCCCCTGCTCCCCTCTAGAGGTGATAACATTCCTCTCTGGGACGCGGAACTCCGAGCCATGAAACTCCAACTCCAAGGGGTCATGCAGAACATCCAGCATAAACCCTCTACCACAGCGAACTCACCATTTGTTGCTTCCATCCGGGACAAGCCTCTACCCTCCAAGTTCAAAATGCCTACCATCGACTCTTTTGGTGGTACGACGGACCCGGTCGACCACCTGGAGACCTACAAAACATTAATGATCCTCCATGCATTCCCAGACGAGATCATGTGTCGAGCCTTCCCTGTGACACTGAAGGGGTCGGCTCGGCTGTGGTTCAGTCAGTTACCAGCAGATTCCGTATCCACTTTTCAGCACCTCAGTGACTCCTTCCTCAGCCATTTTATTGGGGCCCAACGGCAACGACGTCCGGCAACTTAACTCCTCAACATTCGTCAAACCGAGGGGGAGTCCTTAAGCAGCTTCGTCACCCGCTTCAACATTGAAGCCCTGCAGGTAGCGGAAAATGATGACAAGGTCATCCTCACGGCTTTCATGGCCGGTCTACGGTCTTCCGAATTCCTATTTTCCCTCTCCAAAAACCCTCCGACTTCCATGGCCGCCTTACTCTCCAAAGCCCAAAAATACATGAACGCGGAAGATTCACTAGCCGCTTGGCAGGACCCAATAACCAAAAACCTGTCCCCTAGAGAAAAGAGAAAAGACTTAGAGCCCAGAAACACCCAATATAACAGCCAAACACCACACTACCCTGACTGACCACCCCGATCTGACAGACCGGCGGCAACCCGACCGCCCGGTCGGTTCGAACGATACACATCCCTCAACTCCCCCATAGAACAAGTCCTCAATCAGATCCAGCGAGACTACCCCCTCAAATGGCCCTTGCCTTCCCGAACGCCTTCCAACCGGAAAGACCAGTCCAAGTATTGCCGCTTTTACCAAGACCATGGCCACAACACCGATGAGTCCGTTAACCTGAAAGATCAGGTCGAGACACTGATACGTCAGGGACGTCTTAGCCGGTTCACAGATACCCGCCCTCAGCAGAGGCAAAGAACTGAGCCCTGCAGAAATAATCGCCGACGCAACCCACCCCGGCAGCCAGCTCAACCCAACCAAGGCCATGACCGCCCTCCACAGCAACCTCGGCCACAAGGCAATCCACCCCTACCTGTCGGTGAAATTAGAGTCATTTCAGGCGGACTTGCTTGCGGGGGCCCATCCCGTTCCGCCCAGAAGGCAGAACTCCGAAAAATAAGGCAAGGCTCAGACAAAGCAGTTGCCACGGTAGATTGACCCTTCAAACAGCCTAAACAGTGGAATGAACCCATCACCTTTACGGACGACGATTGCACAGGCATCCGTTATCCACATGATGACCCCATCGTTATTTCTGCCATCCTCTCCAACTACAAGGTCAGGCGAGTTCTCATCGACAACGGCAGTTCTTCAGATATCATCTTCCTCAACTGCTTTCGTCAGCTTAAGATCGGGGAGGAAAGTCTATCTCCTCTCCAAACTCCTTTGGTCGGTTTCACTGGCGATCGGGTCACCTCAATCGGCTCCATTGACCTCCCCATCACAATCGGAGAGTTCCCACGACAAACCACCAAGCTCCTTACGTTCCTTGTTGTCGACTGCCCATCCGCCTACAACATCATCCTCGGTCGCACTGCCTTAAATGCCTTCCAAGCCATCATCTCCACCTATCACCTTGCTATCAAGTTTCCCACCGATCTTGGGGTCGGGACAGTCAGGGGAGAGCAGACCGTGGCCAGGGAGTGTTATGTTGCTTCCCTCAAAGAAGTCCATCTGAAGGAGGCTATGATCATCGAAGGACTTGACGCCCGAGACGAGGATGAGCTGGTTAGAGGCGAACTCGTGGAAGAGCTCATCGAGGTCCCCATCGACCCCACCAACCCAACCAAAACTGCCAAAATCGACAGTCAACTATCCTCCCCAGCCAAGGCCGACCTCACTGCCCGCCTGACCGAGCACAATGATGTATTCGCATGGACCCATTCAGACATGCCGGGTATTGACCCTTCCATCATCAGCCACCGCCTTAGCATCGAACCACATTTCTGACCTTACCGCCAGAAGCAACGCATATTTCATTCGGAGCGCAATACTCTTATTGCGGCAGAGGTTGATAAGCTCCTTGAGGCCCAATTCATCAAGAACGTGGACTACCCTAGGTGGTTATCCAACGTGGTCCTCGTCCGCAAGAACAATGTCAAATTGCGACTCTGTGTCGACTACTCCGATCTCAACCGAGCCTGCCCCAAAGACAGCTATCCTCTCCCCCGCATCGATCTGTTGGTTGATGCCACGGTCGGTCATCAAATGCTCAGCTTCATGGATGCCTTCTCTGGGTACAACCAAATTCTGATGCACCTATCTGATCGGGAACACACCTCATTCATCACTGACCGAGGTACTTATTACTACCGTGTGATGCCATTTCGACTGAAAAACGCTGGAGCCACCTACCAACGGTTGGTCAATGCAGTCTTCCAACATCAGATAGGTCGGAACATGGAGGTATACGTCGACGACATGCTCGTTAAGAGCAAACTTGTTATTGACCATCTGACCGACCTGCGAGAAACCTTCGCCACCCTGCGTAAGTACCAAATGAAGCTCAACCCGGAGAAGTACGCCTTCGGCGTAAGATCTGGGAAGTTCCTGGGTTTCATGGTCAGTCAGCGGGGCATTGAAGCCAACCCCGAGAAGATCAAGGCTCTGATTGAGATGCAATCACCCAAAACCGTTAAGGAGGTCCAAAGACTCACTGGCCGAGTGGCGGCTCTCAATCATTTTATCTCCCGCACGACAGATAAGTGCCTACCATTCTTCAAAGTCCTTCGGCAATCTTTTGAATGGACAACCGAATCTGAAGCGACTTTTCAACAGTTGAAGCAGTGCATGGCCAATCCTCCCCTCCTTTCATAGGCAGTCACGGGCGAGCCCCTCTTCCTCTATTTAGCCGTGTCCGGCACCGCAGTCAGTGCAGCTCTTATCAGGGAGGACGGCTCTGTACAACGGCCGGTCTACTATATCAGTCGGGCTCTCAGGGGAGCGGAGCAGAACTACCCCTTGCTAGAAAAATTGTCTTTGGCCTTGGTCACCACTTCCAAACGACTCCGTCCTTACTTCCAAGCCCATTCTATAGTGGTTCTCACCGACCAACCTTTGAAGAAAGTCATGCAGCAACCAGAACTTTCCGGAAGACTCATGAAGTGGTCAGTTGAACTCAGCCAGTTTGATATCTCCTACCGGCCTCGAACCACAATCAAGGGGCAGGCTGTGGCCGCTTTCATCCTGGAATTCACTAATCCAACCCCAAACACTGCCCCTCTACCCCCACCAGCTCCTACTGAGCCAGAAGACCCTCATTCCTGGACTCTCAACGTCGGCGGATCATCCCGCAGGGAAGGTAATGGAGCTGGCCTCATCCTTACCGCCCTTGAGGGTGGTTTTTTCAAATGTGCTCTCCGTTTCCTGTTTGATGCCAGCAACAATGAGGTCGAATATGAAGCACTGATAGCAGGTCTTCGCCTAGCCAGGGATATTGGTGTCAGCCACCTCCATGTGTTCAGCGACTCCCAGCTCATCGTCGGCCAAATCACGGGGGACTTCGACGCGAAGGAGGACACAATGCGGGCCTACAGGGATATTGCACTCTCCCTTGTTCGTCTCTTCAACACCTTCCACATCAAACACATTCCTTGGGCGAAAAACTCTAAGGCAGATGAGATGGCTCAGTTGGCTTCCGCTGATCAATCCGACCTCAGCCATGGTGTCCGCCTCGAATATCTATCGCACCCAGCCATTTCCCCCGACCACCGAGAAATACAGTTCCTCCAGAACGAACCCATCCCTTGGGCGTCAGACATCCTTCTATTTCTGACAACAGGGGAACTTCCAAACAACCAACAAGAAGCCGCGAAAGTCAGAGCCCGGTCGTCCAATTACATCCTCGTCAATGGCATCCTATATAAGCGTGGTTTCTCACGACCATATCTACGATGCCTCAATCCGACTCAGGCCACCTATGTGATGTAAGAAATTCATGAGGGTATATATAGCAACCACTCAGGCGGCAGGTCTCTGGCTCACAAGATACTTCGCACTGGTTATTTCTGGCCCACTCTCAATCAAGATGCGACGGACTTCATGCTCAAATGCGATAAGTGCCAGGGTTTTGCCAACATTTCCCATGCCCCTCCTACCGAACTGATCATACTCTGCAGCCCCTACCCATTTGCCAAATGGGGGATTGACCTAATTGGCCCACTACCCACCGGCAGCGGCCAGACCAAGTTCGCCATTGTTGCCATTGACTATTTCACTAAGTGGGTAGAGGCAGAACCCCTTGCCACCATTACCGAGCGCAACATGACCAAGTTCATCTGGCAGTCGATTGTGTGTCGGTTTGGCATCCCCCAGGCTATCATCTCTGATAACGGCAAACAATTCGACAATGCCAAGTACAGAAAATTCTGCGCAGACCTCTAGATCCAACCATGCTTCTCCTCCCCAGGACATCCCCAAGCCAATGGCCAAGTTGAGGTTACCAACCGCTCTCTCCTGAAGATCATCAAAACTAAGCTAGAAGCTGCCAAGGGACTTTGGGTTGAGGAACTACCGAATGTACTCTGGGCTTACCGAACCACAGCTCGGACTCCCACTGGGGAAACCCCTTTCCGCTTAACATACGGCGCTGAGGCGGTTATTCTGGTGGAAGTCGGTCTGCCTACTCCCAGGGTCTCACATCTGGATCTAGCACTCACCGAAGAGCTCCGTCGGGCAGACCTGGATCTAATTGAAGAGCTCAGAGAGACCACTGCTGTCCGCTTGGCTTCATACCAACAGAAAATGAGAACACACTACAATCGGAAAGTTCGACCAAGGGAGTTCGCTGTAGGGGACCTTGTTCTGCGAGAAGCTACTCTTGCCACCAAAAATCCCGCTGAGGGTAAACTAGTAGCCAAATGGGAGGGACCTTACATTGTAAAAGCCAGGCCACGACCAGGCACCTACCGACTTCAGGATATGGAAGGCCGAAATCTTCCTCACCCGTGGAACGCTGAGCATTTGAAGCGTTACTTCCAATAAATCCCTACTTTTGTATTACTCAGTTGTTGTACTTTCTTTTTGAAGCATAATGGAAATTTTCACTGACTGGACTACACAACCATTTTGTATCTCGACTATATGTGTTATCTCCATAACATCTTTACTTGCAGCACGCGAAGACCTCGGCCAGACCGAGCGACAACAAGCCTCAGCCAGACTGAGCACACAAAGCCTCAGCCAGACTGAGCATGAAGATCTCGGCCAGACCGAGCGACAATAAGCCTCAGCCAGACTGAGCATGAAGACTTTGGCCAGACTGAGCGACAACAAACCTCAGCCAGACCGAGCGACAACAAGCCTCAGCCAGGCTGAGCACAAAGAGCCTCAGCCAGACTGGGCATGAAGACCAAGGCAAGACCGAGCACCGCAGTTTCAGGGTCAGACCCTGTGACCTACAATGTTAGTAAATCATAAGCTTTCCCCCAAATGAGTACCCATGCAGGGCTCAGTCAGGGCCACCAATGCAAATTTTATACTTGTGAAAATTAGTAGAAACACTTTGTCACAATTCCAACTCCCAAATCTTTACACCACTCTTTGGCCCAGTCGAATTCCAAAGACCTTCCTACACGTCTTCTTTACCAGTCAGGTCACTCTCCTCCTCAATCAAACTTCCATAAACCACTAACCTACTTGTGCAGTGTGACAAACACAAACTTGTAATTTCATTACGTTTTAAATTTCACTCTGCACTGAGGAGCCCCTAACTTTACTCTTCTTTGAGTTTTATTATAAGTTCAATCTCTCTCTGCTTTGAGCAAAAACCTAAATTCAGTTTATCACAAGTTTTCATCCATTTCAGACGCACAAACAAAAACAGTCAAAGGTAAAACACGACTGAAATTTTATTCATTCACCAGCTTGTGCACAAGTCCATTACAGTAATTCCACAAAAAACAAAAAAAAACAAAAAACATAATAATAATATAAAAAATTTTACAAGTTTTGATTCACACTGGTCACTCTTCCTCACTGGAGGCAAGGTCTTTTTCTTCAACACCCTCATCCAGGGGGGTCTGGGCCACGTCGTCCTCACCAATTGTCACACTACTGAGGTCTAAGTCAGGGAACAGTTCCTCAGCCCTACGTTTGAACATCTTCCACCCACTGTCCCAGTACTCAGCCATTTCATGTTTGTAGAAGTCTGATTGCTGGAAGCCCGTGATAACTTCTTCTTCAGTCCTACCCCCGGTGGTCGGCCTTGACGGGCCCGTTCCCCCAGACTCCTCCCTCGCCAAGCTACTGGCGGCCGCGACATCAATTGCCATCTGAAATTCGGCCGACGCCTTGAACTGGTCCACTGCTGCCACGCACAGATCGGGATAAGCCGCCTTTTCAGAGGCTGCTTTCGCCCTCTCCTCCTCCAACTCCTTCTTCAGGCTCTCCCTTTCGCACGCAACCTTAGCCCTCTCCTCCTCCAACACTTTCTGCAGGCTCACTATCTCAGCAGTCGCCTTGGCTTTCTCTACCTCCAACTCCTTCTTTAGGCTCTCCCTCTCTGCCACTGCCTTAGCGCGCTCGCCCTCCAGCTCCTTCTGCAGCTCGCCAATTTGCACGTCGGCCTCATCCTTCAGCTTGACCAGCTCTTCATTATTGCTCATGGCCTCTTCATGGCGTTCATTGGCGACTGCGCAGGCCTTTTGGGCCTCACCCAACCTCTTCTGCTCGCCAGCCAGCTGGAACTCGAGTGACACAACCCGACGGCGTGTGTCCTCCAACTCCACCTTGGCCGCTTGCAGGTCAGCGTGAGCACTCTCCCAACTCGCACTCTCCTTCTTCAACTTTGCAAGCTGAGCCTTAGCCTCATCTGCTTTGAGTTTGGCAGCCCCCGCCTTCCTCAGCAGCGCCCCTGCTAAGGTGGTTACCTCCATTTGAGCAGAGTATAACCCCCTCAGCAGTTCGGCCTCGTTGAATCTAGATGATGCCGAGCGTAAGGCTGCCTCTTCTATCATCCCCACCAGGCGGTCTGCTCCTGCCCTGGCTGGGCCTTCTTCTCCCTCCAGCCGCCCAGCCACCGCACGAGCGTGGTAAGTGGCAGTGGTCAGGCTGACTCCGCCTCCTTGGGGCGCAGGCCCCCCCTGGGGTTGTTCTTCCCGCCTTGGCCCAGGGCCAGTTGCCCCGCCTTCTGCTTACACTTCAGGGGTAGCCTTCACGACCTTTGCAGTGACCGCCGCCACCACTGGCACTACTTCCATGCCCTCTAAGGCGACGTCCACCGTTTCTAGGGCAACTACTTCCCTTGGGGTCTCCCCCACTTCTCTCGGATCTGCCTCCTCCGCCATAATGGCCCTCTCTGCCCTCGTCTCCCTCCTCCTCTTTTGGGCAGGCCCTTCTTCACCCCGCCTTACCCTCTTCTTCTTCTTCCCCACGCCCAACTCCTCCATCTCCTTTAGAGACCTCTCATTCAACGGATCCCTTGGGGGCGGTCGAGGCACAAATTCGCCTAAGTCTTTCCCCCCTAAAGGTTTGGGGCAGGGTCGGATCCTCTCTCTTGCAATCGGTTTTGGCGGTTGGTCGGCCTGAGACTCTGCGAATTTCGGGCTTTCGCAAGGATGGCCTGATCCTCCACCTCTTGAGCCCTCCTCCTTGCCTCCAACTCCGCCTGGTCGACGTCTCCGCCGGTCGGTTGAGGGCCCAACCTTGCAGCGAACAGAGCAGACGGCTGGACAAGCTCGTCCCATCTGGCCTTTTCTTTCTCCCTCCACTCCTTCACCCTCTTCACCCTCTCCTCAGCTGCTGCTCCCAACTTTGGCTCCATCGATTTGATGGGCACTCTCCAAATGGTGCGCACCCCCACCCCTTCACTGGCAGACACATAAAACCACCGTGGTCTCCACCCCTTGATCGACGTCGGCAGACCCGCCACCAGACCCTTCCCCGCCGCGGCCTGTAACATCACCCAAGTCTTTTGTTGACCTGAGGCCTTGTAGTATGCAAAGAACTCATCCACCGTCATGGCCGCTCCCTCGTTCGCCTTCGACCACGCGCTCGCGCAGGACAGTACAATTTTCCACGTGTTGGACATTAGCTGGCCTAGCGCCACTTCCAACCGGTTCAGGATGTCCACCACTATCTGTGGCAGCGGCAACCTCACTCCCCCCTTGAATGCTTCCTCATACAGGGCAAACTCCCCCGGCTTTGCGTCGGAGGGCCTTTCCGTCGACGTTGGTAACAATAACTCCACTTCAGCCGGAACCTGGTACTTTTCGCGCATAGCCTCCAGTTCCTCCGCGGTCACTGTCGATTTGTCAGCCTTGGTGTGCCAATGATCTGGCTCCACCTAGCTGATTGGCCTCGGAGCTGCTATCATGGTGGAAGCACGGGATCGTACCACCGTTTCCCCCACCCTCACCATTTGCCTCTCCACTCTATACTGTGCCGCTAATTCCACTGCATCGTCCTCACCAAGCAGATCAACCCTGACATTCACAGCTTCTTCTTGGGCTATTTGTATGGTGTATCTACGAATCGCTTCAGATGCAGGCGCAAGGAAATCGAACAAATGTTGCAGAGGTGTATCGTCGGCAACAAAGGAGTTAAGACTTGGGAGTTTTTGATTTTTCGCAAAGAAGTAGGCAAAATGAATAATACCAAAAGCCCAAAGCTTGCCCATATTCCAAGGGTCATAATTCATTTTTGCCAGTTCGAAAACTTTTCAAATCTTCCGCCAAAATTGTCCTTTCGCCACCAAAATGACCTATCGTTTCATTTTCCAACGCCTCATCTCCCCCGCTTAACTGCTGCCACGTGTACGCCCACGATTCACTGCCTCCTCCTCTTACCCTGTCCTTGTCTCTTCCCTGTCTCTTCCACTTCAAATCACCACATGACATAGCTCCTCTTGAGCCCCGCGCCCCTCCCATTCGGTTAACCCTCGCGGTCGGCCATCCTCTCGGTCGCCCTCACCGCTCGGCCACCCTCGCGGTCGGCCATCCTCTTGGTCGCCCTTACCGCTCGACCACCGTCGGCCATCCTCTCGGTTGCCCTTACCGCTCGGCCACCCTCGTGGTCGGCCATTCTCTCGGTCGCCCTCACCGCTTGGCCACCCTCGCACTCGACTCATCCACTTGACCACCCTTCGCGGTCGGCTCTCCTCGCACTCGGCTCACCCGCTCGACCACCCTTCGTGGTCGGCCCTCATCGCATTCGGCTCACCCGTTCGGCCACCCTTCGCGGTCGGCCCTCCTCACGCTCAGCCCGCCCACTCGGCATCCTCACCGGTTTCTCACAACCCTCTTTTTTTTAATTATTCCCTTCGTTGGACACTCGGGAATGGGGGACTACTGATATGGGTAGGCCCACAAAGGTTACAGCCCACCATGAATAACCCAAGCCCATCACTTGGAGCCCAGTACTTAACCCGGCTGGTGGAACCCGGAATAGCTGGAACCCAACATAAGACAAAGAGCCAATGGTATTCAGACACGTGGCAGGTAAAAGGCAAGCCACACAAGCAGACAAAGATCTGCAAAGTTATTGCCACAACACATCACCATTAATGCAATCCATCGCAGCATTTATTGCGACAACACCTCCACGCCGGAACAACACCCCTTACCCTGAACAAAGTAGGCTACAACATGGACTTTCGGCCAAGACAGCAGGCCGGAAAAGACAGGGAAATGATTACCAAAGGATATAAGCAAACGTTGAAGACAAGAAGAAGGTTAAGCTTTCCATCTCCAATCTCTCTCTCCCTCTACTCTACATTCTATCTCTCATTCTAACTTGATCGTTGGAGGGTTCACTGGGGGACTACCCCGTTTCCCGTTGAACTTGTTTGCAGGTTCTTTGGTGAGGTCAGACATCGGACATTAGCGTGAGAAGTGTGGACCAGCCCGGACCATCTAGCCCGATACCCATTGTATCTTAACTGCATCATCAATTATAATTGTTGTAGCAATTTTTTACACTGCTTGTAATTTGTTAGCAATTTTTTTTTTCTAATTGCATGTAAGTTCGGAACTTGGTATGTTTTAACCTAGTTTATCCTCTGGAAAACTTAATTCTAAAAATTGTTTCTCATGGATTAGGAGTCAAGATGCTCTTGAAAGTTTTGTCTAAGGTTAATTGGGTTTTAGGTGGAACCGATGTCACCTCTCTAGTCTTTCTGGAAACATTCCTAGCCATGCTCGATTCTAGGGAAGTGGTGAGACTAGTTTTGAATTAAATTGCCAACTTTGGAATTTTCTAGCATTAAGTTTAAGTTCTGAAAATGCAGAATAGTGGGATTCTATTATATTTTTCAGAAATGGCAACTGTTACCGATGCTGATGTTGCTGCTAATATTGGTGGAGATCAAAACTCCAGGGCAACTGGCTTGCCAACCACTGCTGCTGTGACCTTTGTAGTCAACCCGGTTGCTGTGACCTCTATGGTCAACCTTGTTACAGCTCCTGCTATTCCGAGAGGCCCGCTCAACCATCACGAGTGCCCGGTGAAGTTCACGAGAGTGAATTTCAAGAGGTTACAGCAAAATATGCTGTTCTACTTGAATACTCTTAGCCTTACGAGGTTTTTGAGTAAGGATCCACCGGTCGTGGAGGAGAATGAGCAAGGCAAAAAGAAACTCATGGCTCTAGATACTTGGAAGCAGTTAGAAGCAGTCAGACTTCCTTTGCCGAAACTATGTTCTGAATGGCTAGACAGATTCATTTTTCAACGTGTTTTATACCAACAAGTTAGCAAAGGAGCTGTGGGATGCTTTGGACAAGAAGTACAAGACCGAGGATGCTAGGGCAAAGAAAATTGTCGTTAGCCAATTTCTAGACTTCAAAATGGTGGACTCAAAAACCGTCATTAGTCAAGTCCAAGAGTTCTAAGTAATTCTGCATGAGATTCATACAAAAGGAATGTTCCTGAGTGAATTATTCCAGGCAGTTGCGTTGTTTAAGAAGATGCCTAACGGCTGGAAAGACTTCAAGAACTGCTTGAAGCATAAATGAAATGAGATGACAGTCGAAGAGCTCATTGTTAGGCTCTGGATTGAGGAAGACAACATGAGAAAAAAAGGGAATACCTCTACTGTGAAAGCAAACGTGGTTGAGCATGGCCAGTCCTTGGGGGTAAAGAAGAAGCAACCGACAAGCAAAAGCTCAAAGATGGGGGCAAAAGGTGGTGTCTCCAAAAGGCCGGTTTACAAGCTGCAGGAACCTACTTTTAGGTTCAATGGAAAGTGATTCAACTATGGAAGCGATGGGCATCGGGCGATTGACTGTCGTAAGAATAAGAAACTGTTAGACTTATTTATTTTGATGATTTATTTAATTTTGTTTTAATTTATTTGAAAGAGAAAAATAGAATCCAAAATTTATTTTGATGATTTATTTAATTATATTTTAATTTATTTAAAAAAGAAAAATAAAATCCAAAATTTATTTTGCTGATTTATTTAATTATATTTTAAATCCAAAATTTATTTTGATAATTTATTTAATTATGTTTAATTTATTTGAAAGAGAAAAATAGAATTCAAAATTTATTTTGATGATTTATTTAATTATATTTTAATTTATTTGAAAAAGAAAAATAGAATTCAAATTTTATTTTGATGATTTATTTAATTATATTTTAAATCCAAAATTTATTTTGATGATTTATTTTTAATTTATTTGAAAGAGAAAAATAGAATCAAAATTTATTTTGTCCCATTATTTCTCACCTAAACATTTATCCTAAATGTTGTTCGAATGTATTTAATATTTGATTAAATCAGGAATTCAAAAGGTTCAAAAGATTCAAGTGGAAGATATTCAAATTTGTAATAATGGAGGGAAAAATATTCAAATTAGTAATGATGGAGTTACAACGGCGATAAATTCAAATGAATAGTTCAAAAGGTTCAAAAGATTCAAGTGGAAGATATTCAAATTTGTAATGATGGAGGAAAAGATATTCAAATTAGTAATGATGGAGTTACAACGGCTATAAATTCAAATGAATAGTTCAAAAGGTTCAAAAGATTCAAGTGGAAGATATTCAAATTTGTAATGATGGAGGAAAAGATATTCAAATTAGTAATGATAGAGTTACAACGGCTATAAATTCAAATGAATAGTTCAAAAGGTTCAAAAGATTCAAGTGGAAGATATTCAAATTTGTAATGATGGAGGGAAAGATATTCAAATTAGTAATGATGGAGTTACAATGGCTATAAATTCAAATGAATAGTTCAAAAGATTCAAAAGGTTCAAGTGGAAGATATTCAAATTAGTAATGATGGAGTACAACGGCTATAAATTCAAATGAATAGTTCAAAAGATTCAAAAGATTCAAGTGGAAGATATTCAAATTAGTAATGATGACTACAACGGCTATAAACGGCTATAATTTTTATTATATATACCAAAGTCTCTAATGTAAAACTAGTTACAAAAAAACCTGAAAATATTCTTTGATCTATAATCACTCACATCTATTCTCAGAAATTATACACTGAGCCTTATAGCTTTAAGTCCATCTTTCCCGTGTGAGATTTACAAAAAAATCAAAACTTCATTTTATATATCTATCTTTGAGAGATATTTATTGTAAGCTATCTTTGAAAGTAAAAAACCATTTCATCTTGTAAAAGTGTTGCAAACACTGTGTTCTTGAAATCTTGAGAGTGATTGTGAATCACCTAAGATTTGTAAGGGTTTGGACTTATGAAGTCTGTGTAAAATCCGTGGAGGATTGCTCCATTTGTAAAGAGGTTGCCAGCACCCCTATGAAGCTAGAAGATAGTGAAAAATCTCAAGCGAAGCTTGAGGAGTGGGCGTAGGCCGAGTTGAAGCTGAACCACTATAAATTTGTTTGCCTCTCTCTCCCTTGTCTCTTTATTTTATTTTAAATTGCCATAGCTATATTTCACATTTTTACTGTGCTAAAATCATTAACTAACATAGTTGTTAAGATACTTGTTTTAATTATTTTTATTTCATTAATTATATTTATCTATTGTGCTAGTCATAATTTTTATTAGGGTATTATTAATTTTAATTGTAAAAACCTAATTCACCCCCCTCTTAGGTTGTCTTTTGGGTAACAAAAACCCTACAAGAAGTACTCTCCACAAAACAAGAGTCGTGCCCACATGGATAAAATAGAGGATCTGTCACAAGATGTGGACGACATACATCTGTCAGTTGTTGTCTCAGAAGTGAACATGGTGGGGTCCAACCCGAAGGCATGGTGGGTGGACACTAGGGCCACTCGCCATATTTGTGCTGAAAAGAAAATGTTCGCAACCTTTGAACCTGTTTCAAACGATGAGAAGTTGTTCATAGGGAATTCTGCAACCTCAACTGTTGAGAGTAAAGGCAAGGTGGTTTTGAAGATGACTTCAGGAAAAAAGTTAACTCTGAACGATGTCCTATATGTGCCGGACATTTGTAAAAACCTTTTCTTGGGGTCGCTCTTAAGCAAGCATGGCTTCCACATGGTGTTTGAGTCTGATAAGGTTGTGTTGACCAAGAGCGAGGTCTATGTGGGGAAGGGGTATATGCCGGGCGGTATGTTTAAACTCAATGTAATGACTATTATCCCTAAGATTAATGAAAAAGCTTCTTCTTCTGCGTATATGCTTGAGTCCCCTCAATTATGGTATGGTAGACTTGGTCATGTAAATTTTGACTCTTTACATAGATTAATTAAGTTAAATCACATACTATCTTTCAAGATTAATCTAGCTCACAAGTGTGAAACTTGTGTAGAAGCAAAATTGACAAGGACTTATTTTCATTCTATTAAAAGAAGTACCAAGCCTTTGGATTTAGTGCACAGTGATGTGTATGACTTGAAAGTCGTACAATCACGTGGTGGTAACAAGTACTTCATCACTTTTGTTGATGATTGCACTAAATACTGTTATGTGTATTTACTTAAGAGTAAAGATGATGCAATTGACTCTTTTCAAGAATGAAGTTGAGAATCAATTAAGCCGAAAGATCAAAGCTTTAAGAAGTGATCGTGGTGATGAGTATGAATCCCCGTTTGCTGAGATTTGTGCTTAATTTGGGATTTTTCACCAAACCACAACGCCTTACTCTCCTCAGTCAAATGGTGTTGCTGGGCAGAAGAATAGAACGTTAAAAGAAATGATGAATGCAATGTTAATAAGTTCTGGGTTGCCACAGAACTTGTGGGGGGAAGCAATTCTCTTCACGAATTACATTCTAAATAAAATAATACCTCTCCATATGAATTATGGAAAGGTCGCAAGCCTTCTTATAATTTCCTAAGAATGTGGGGGTGTCTTGCAAAAGTGGCGGTACCTATACCCAAGTAAGTTAGGATAGGTCCGAAAATCGTGGATTGTATATTCATTGGTTATGCACAGAATAGTAGTGCATATAGGTTTCTTGTGCACAAGTCTGATATTTCAGATATCCACAAGAATACCATAATAGAGTCAAGGAATGCGTCTTTCTTTGAAGACGTATTTCCTTGCCGAACCTCATGAGAGGATCAAAGTTCTGAGAAGAAACTTGAAAACGATCAAGTGCAAGATCAAGATGAGGAAGTAGATGAGCCAAGGAGTAAGAGGCTTAGAACTGATAAGTTTTTTGGCCTAGACTTCTTAACTTATATTTTAGAGAGAGAACCTTGAACTTTTCATGAAACTGTAACTTCACCTGAAAGTCTCTTATAGAAAGAAGCAATTAAGAGTGAAATTGACTCCATCTTACAAAACTATACTTGGGAGTTGATTGATCTACCCCCAAGTAGTGAGGCCATGGGGAGTAAGTGGATCTTTAGAAAAAAGATTAAAGCGGATGGGTCAATTGATAAGTATTAAGTTAGGCTAGTTATCAAAGGATACAGGCAGCGAGAAGGCCTGAATTACTTTGATACGTATTCAATTATGACAAATATTACATCTATTTGCATGGTGATTATGATAGCCACTTTACGTGGTCTAGAGATACATCAAATGAATATAAAGACAGCTTTCTTAAATGGAGATTTCGATGAAGAAATCTGTATAGAGTAACCCCAGGAGTTTTTATCTCTAGGGCAAAATAAGAAAGTCTGTAAGCTTATTAAGTCATTTTATGGTTTGAAGCAAGCTCCTAAATAATGACATGAAAAATTCGACAACATTATGTTGTCAAATGGGTTTAAAATCAATGAGTGTGACAAATGTGTATATATCAAAGACACAGACGGAGGCTATGTCATTTTGTGTCTATACGTCGATGACATACTCATCGTTGGTAGTAATGATGAAATGATTAGAACTACCAAGAGATTGTTAAACTCTAAGTTTGACATGAAAGATATGGATTTCTGGGTATTAAGATTACCAAAACATCTAGTACTATTGTACTTTCTCAGTCTTACTATGTTGAGAAGATACTTGAGAAATTTGATAAAAATAGATACAAGTGTGTCTAGGACACCAGTAGACTTGAGTCTACACTTGACCAAGAATAATGGTGAGAGTGTCTCTCAGCTAGAATATTTTCGGGTCATTGGAAGTTTGATGTATCTGATGAGTTATACAAGGTCGGATATTACCTACTTTGTTAGCAGGCTTAGTAGATACACGAGTAATCCGAATACCACTCATTGGAAGGACATTAGGCAGGTGTTAGGTTATCTACGCTACACTTAGATTTACGGGCTGCATTATATCAGATACCAAATGGTATTAGAAGGATATAGTGACGCTAACTGGATATCTGATATAAAGGACTCCAATCCACTAGTGGTCATGTGTTTATCCTTAGAGAGGTAGCCGTATCTTGGAAATCTTCCAAACAAACATGTATATCGAGATCAACGATGGAATCTCAGTTTATTGCTTTGGATAAACCAATTGAAGAAGTTGAATGGCTTCGCCAATTTGTTGAGGATATTCTACGTTGGCTGAAACTTGTGCCAACTATTTATATTAATTGTGATAGCCAATCAATGATTGGATGGGCACAAAGTAATATGTATAATAGAAAGTCTAGACATATCCGTCGTAGACATAATTCCATACGACAACTACTCTCTAATGGAGTTGTCTCTCTAAACTATGTAAAGTCTAAGAACAACATTGCGGATCTGCTAACCAAAAGGTTAACTCGAGAGTTAGTAGAACGTCGTCAAGAAGAATGGGGTTAACACCTTTAGTAATGTTACCGGAACGGAAAACCCAACTTAATTGACTGGAGATCTTAAGAACTAGGTTCAAAGGGATAACCTAACTTCGTGTAACGGGTGAGTCACAGAAGAAGTAAATCCTTTTGCCCATTCTTTTGTACAGTGATACCCTACAGGGGTAGAAGGTTAAGCTAATGTTTTTAATGACCTAAGTGAGATGAATAATCAACCATGGTATAATGAGATACCTTATATAGGTCATCTATGTGAGTGCAAAGTGGGGCTGCTTCTTTAAGAATTGGTAAGGTCGAATTCTTTAAAAACACACACTGAACTAGGCTAGTGTTCTAGGGTCATACTGGATACACCAGTGAGAACAAGAATAATGGTTGGACTAACTCCTATGTGCGGTCTATTGTTTCGGTTTACACAAATGGCAGAATAGTTCAAGGCATCACGTTCACTAGTCAGTTAGTAATTCCATAGGCTTTCACTACAAAAGGTTTAAGGCCAATAGCTGCCTTTTTTGATGCAGGGTTAGTCTATGTGTTCTCTCTCCAAGTCTTTGTTGTAAACGTTGTCCGTTTTCTTTATTTGGTCAATTTTATTCATGTGGGGGATTGTTAAAAAAAAATAATTTTGTGGTGACTTTAATGTGAAATTAAAGTAAGTCCCAACTCTTGGTTGATGTGGGATTAAATGGATTTAGATTTTTTCGTAACAAGATCTTTACACCACAAAAAGAATGACCAAGAACTATTAAGAATTGAATGATAAATTGTCTCATAAAATTGGCCTCATGAATGAGGTATTGGAAATTGTGTATAACTACCAATCCCACATTGATTGTAGAGGAAAACTTTGATGGGTATTTAAACCTTAAGATTTTGATCAGGGCATGAGCCCTTTAGGGCATCTAAATTTTCCGAATGAAAGGAGTTATGGATGCTTCAAGGATGGGCTTGGGACAAAAACTATGGTCCAAGTTGGTTATGTAAAAATTGCCACACGCGAGCGTTGCTCGCCCGCTCGGATCAAACAAGGCAGGGTTTGGCTCCATAGTCCGTGATCCATGGGTCATGGGTCGTAGATCTTGGATCTTGGCTTTAGGCTTGGGCTTAGGCTTAAGGCTTGCTGAACTGGGTTGGATTGGTGGCCCACCAACCTAATCTTTTTAGGCCAAGTCTATCAAGTGGTTGCAGATATGTATATACACACGTGTATATTGTGTGTAACCCACACATTGAATTTCCACCAGTTTTGTGCATTACTCCAGTAGTTTTACAAGAGTAATAGGCTGCATTGGTTGCTAGTCTTCATGGCTGGAGGCTCCTCTTCTCTTCTCCATGGTATATAAATAAGGACCAACTTCTTTGGTTGACACACAGAATTTTTTGGCTTCCATATTATACAGTCAGTTAGTTTGCTCCTATAATTTCTTTCCTGTGTGAAAGAGTGCTGCCACTGTCGGTTCGCCAAAGCTAACAGAAGGTGCTTCTGCGTTAGCGGGTCTAGACCGTCGTATCTTGGGAGACAGAGGCCGATGTACCTCCAGTACCCACGGTTAGACGACGAATCTATTTTAAGAAAATTGTGGTATCACGCAGATTTCGATTTGCTTTCTTTACCATTTTAATGTATTATGTATTTTTGTACAATATGGTTGTAATTTCCAGTATGTTTTCTTATTTTGTAATTTAGTTTGATTAATCGTGACTCAATTTATCTTATTTAAAGTTAGCCAACAAATAATAAATACACAAATATCACGTTTAATTTCACAATTTGACCTGCCTAAGCCAAAATGCTAGGGTGGTGTGTACCATATATAATTATGTCATTTATGAGTTTAGTTATCACAAATAACATAATGAGATTTACAACTTAAAAAAAAAAGGATTATGTTAACAAGTGTTCTAAGGATACAAGAAAAATATAAAACAAATTTAGAATCCAATGCACTTTTCATAAGTTTTATGACACATTTTAATTTTTTCGTCATTTCTAAAACACTTTTTACGCTAATTCTAATATTAAAAATGCATGAGGACACTTATTAGCATTTGCTTAAAAAAAAATTTGAGTTATAACTAATATTATAATCATGATAACTAAAATAATATCATAAGTTCAAAATCAATATCGCAACCTGTCATAACTACAACAATATGTTATAACCAAGATTATTAAAATCGGAATTCTATGTGAAATTGTTGGAAGAGACTTCTAGATCGGATTGTAGAATCGGACCGAGAATTATAAGATTTTATTTTCAATATAAAATAAAATAAAAAATTATTAATAATGATAGTATACATTATTTTATTTTAAAAAAATTAAAGAAAATGATAAATTAAATATAATATATTTTTTTATGTTAACATAAATTATAAAAGATAGTTACAAAAAGAATTTATAATCAAATTTTTTATATAAATATATACATATAAAAAATAAGTAATAATAATAAATATATATATAATTAAGATCATTTGCAATTCTTCACAATTTTATAAGTAAAATCATGCAAATCGTTTCACCCAACTGAAATACAAATCAAAATTGTGATAAATAACAACACAAATATCTTTACAAATGCTACACGCGTCCAAAATTTTTGAAAAGAAAAATGTTTTATATCACTAATTCAACATTATTAATACATTATTAATGACATGACGTCTTGTAGACTCTATTATTAATGTGATAATTTGGCTTTTATATTTATTTATTTGTTATCCTTGTTAATTCATTAGTCGTATTTTTAGAACTTTCAATTTAAGTCAAGTTAGGAAAGATTAAAAAAAGTTAAAAAGTCAAAAATTTTAAAAATTATCACTATTCATCAAAAGTTAAAAATTACGATTGTACAATTCTCAATTTTAATTTTTCCCTACACATTAATTTTTACAATTTTTTAATACACATTTTTTCATAAAAAGTCAAAAAGTTAACTCATACAATCATATTTTTTTTCTCAACTTTTTAGTCTAAAAAGAAAAAAAGTACACTTATTTAGGACACCCCAAATAACCCCTTAAAAGTATTTTGAAAAATTGATAAAAAATTAATTTTTTAATTTTTTTACAAAAAAATTAAGTTATTTTCGATAAAAAAAAATTAACTTTTTAAACTAAAATATCAAAAAAAAAACTTGTTGCCAAAATACCCTTAGCTGTTTAAATCGGGACTGTATCCAAAAATGATCAACCAAAATCACAGATGGGAAAACGTCCCAGAAAGAAAGACCAAATACTCCAAGTCGAAGAAGAAAGACAGGAGGGAGGTCTGTTCGAGTGTGCTCACATCCTCCTCCCATATCTACACCCTACAGAACTAGCTTCCATCTCATCATCCTGCAAAACCCTAAACCACATCTCCAAATCCATCACCGCCTCAAGATCCTCCGACGCTTCCAGAGGCTTCGAGAACCTTCCCATCCCTTTCTTCAACCCCGTCGACCACCATCCCTACTCCTACTTCATCTACACTCCCACTCAGACCCTATGCCCCGACCCGATTGACCCGTCTCGTTCTCTTCCTCAGCCTTGGGCTCCGACTCGATTATCAGACCCGACCCGTTTTCCTGCTGGGTCTCTGATGCTTGTGGGTGCGCCTGCGAGAGGTGTGATGATGGGGACTCGGGATGCCCGTGCTTGGACCTGAACTCGTCCGAGTTGACTCGCGAGTGCGGGCCGAGTTGCCGTTGCCGAGTGGAGTGTGGGAATCGGTTGACTCAGAGAGGGGTCTGTGTTCGACTGAAGATTGTGAAAGATAGGAGGAAAGGTTGGGGCTTGCGTGCCGGTGAGATCATTCGGACTGGCCAATTTGTTTGTGAATATGCAGGTATGAACTGTAATGTAACCAATTTGATTTCCTGTTTATAATGTAGAAAGAAGCAAAAAGAAAGAAATTTTAAAAATTAATGAATAATAACAACCATCATGTGACATATAATGGACTCTATTACAGCCCTGTTTGGATTGGGTGATTTGGGAAGAAAGAAATGTAATTTTCTTGGTTAATGTCACTTGTTTGGATAAATAATGAGGAGAGAAATGGGTCAAAAGGAAAGAAATTTAGAGGATATAACACTCATTTGGAATCTCTTCAAAAATGGAGAGATTGATAGAGAAATGAAACCAATTAGTTTCTATTTTTTATAACATCAAAATTGTCCCTTTAAATATGGAAGAAATAAACAAAAAAAAAAAAATTGATACTTTTGATATTTTAGTAATATAATAAGAAATAATTTAACCACACAATATAGGTAAAATCATTAGCACAATTTCTACCCTAAGGTATGTAATCATTTATTTTCTAACTTTCCAAAGAGAGCCAATGTGTGATAGGTAATGTTATTGAATCAAAGGTGGAGGAAGGGGGAGATATTTGAGATGTGTGTTGATATGCCTTGGCTAAGAGAAAGCATATTAGAATGGGTGAAATGCATTGACACCCTCTGGTTTGTAGGACTGAGATTCTGCCTTCTAATTGGGTTTACCTTTAGTATCTTTCTAAAGGCGGGTGAATCCAATTTGCTTACATACTTCCCGTTTCTTTTCATTATAACTGTGACTATGGTTCAGAGGCAGAAGAAACTGATGAGCAATTTCTTGTTGGGAGGGCTAAGAGTCAATTTAAATATCATGTTGTAGACTGGAAGGAGGTGTGCATGCCAGTCAATTGTGGCTAGGTTGGGGATTATGATTAAGGAAGCTTAATATGTTTGACAAGACTTTCTTGGGTGAGTGAAAGTGAGACTTTTTGGGGCAGAGTGATTGTGGAGAAATATAGTAGCATAATGGGTGGTTGGAGGATTGATGATATTAGAGGCCTCTATGGGATGGTTGGCGGATTGATTATATTTAAGTCCATTAAATTGAAATTTTATTCTGAAGTCTATGGATTAGGAACTAATTTATAGATCAGTAATTAAAAAATATAGGCAAAAGATCATTTTGCCCATGCCCATCTCTTCTTTGCCATCACCACCACCTCTGCTACCTCCTCTGCCATAGCCCCTCCCTTCTGCCATCATCGCTCCTCCCCTTCCCTCACCTGAAACAGTTGATGAGTAATGTGTAATGATCTTGGCAAAGGATCTGAATTTTTATGGGAAAGTCCTCCTTTCCCTTGACCAGTATCAAGTTAAAGCAATGTTGAAATATGCTTAATGCTCATTTCAGATTGATTATGTGGCATTAGTTTATCAAATGCAGAAGATAAGCATATGATAAATTCCTTAGCTGAAAGAGGCCGCCTTCATTGACGAACCAGGTTCCATGGGTCCTTGCTTTGAGCCTTTTGTTTTTCATACTCAGCAATTCAATGCCATTGAGAATAACGAGACCACTGGCCGTTTCAAATTCTGTTCGTAATTTTGTTCTTGGAGGCTGCTTTTTCTTCCAACTCTCAGGCACCAAGTATCGACTACTTGCAAACTTGTTTTTTGTTGGTAAAGTGCAATTGTGATGTTTGAGAGTCTACGCATATATATCTGGAGGCTTCGGTGGGGAGGGAGGAAGCAGTGGCATTTGTGATATACGAGGAATCGGCAGCGGCTGGGGAAGGGATTGGCATGGCAAAAATGACTTTTTGCCTATGTTATTGACTGATCTATCAATGGTTCTTATACATAGATTTTAGAAGAACTTCTTCATGTGCGGTTCCATGAGAAAGGAGTGGCTACCTACTCGAGCTTCAACCAACCACCAAGGGTAAATTCCACTTTGGGGCCACCCCTTACTTTACCATTTTTATAAAGGTATGACATGGGGTTCGAGATGAAAAAAAGTCAAATAATCCCAAAGTAAAATAATGTGTATTTTATTGTTCTTTACTTCCTTGTAATTCATTTTTCTTAAAAAACATTTTTGGTGCACAGTATTCTTGACATCTGAATGGAGACTAGGTGGTCTCTATATTTTGTTCTTAACATTCTTTTTTCTGATAAGCATTTTGTTCTTAACATTCTTGAGCTTCTTTCTTCACACATTATATCTTTTTCTACCCCTATGATTGCTTTTGTATAGAGTGTCAAATCAAAATTTACATAGTTAAACTTTGCTTGAGAACTTTATATGGTTCAGAAATATTTGATTCACGCGTTATGAATTTTGTTATTAACTTTGTTTGAATCAAATTTATGCAAGTAGGTGAACTTTTGACAACCAAAGAAGCAAGAAGACGACAACAAAGATATGATGAGCTTTCATTGGGCGGTCGATTTTCTTCTGCTCTTTTGGTTGTGAAGGAGCATCTTCCGTCTGGAAAAGCTTGTATGCGGATCAATATTGATGCCACGGTGATTGGAAACGTTGCACGTTTCATTAACCATTCTTGTGATGGTGGGAACCTGTCGACAGTATTGGTGAGAAGCACAGGAGCTTTGTTTCCTCGGGTATGCTTCTTTTCTTCCAGAGATATACAGGAAGATGAAGAGCTTACCTTTAGTTACGGGGAGATTAGGGTTAGGTCGAAAGGCTTGCAGTGTTTCTGCGGCAGTTCTTCTTGTTTTGGAATACTGCCTTCAGAGAGTACTTGATTTTTGCAAGCTAGTGAAGCATTTCTTTTATAATGGAGATTGGTTTCTTATTCTCTCTCAACACTGTTTTTAAGCATTCCATTGCTGAGATTGTACAACAAAGATATAATCAGAATGATGACATGAATTTCGCTTGGTTTTTGAATGTCCAATGAAATTTATTTTATTTTATTTTACATATAACTAATTTGATATCAAATTTGAGTAAAAAATTTAATTTGATACAAATTATTATATTCTTTTGATCAATTTTTTTATCGTAATATTTATATAAAAGAAAATTATCTCATATTTCTCTTTTCATCAAATTTGATGAAAAATAATTTATTTTCAATGTCTCATGTTTTTAAGTTTTCATTAAATTCAAATTTGATGAATGTTTTGATGAGTTTTCAATCTGATAAAAAACAAAAAAATTTACTCTCTCTTGAATATTTGATAAAATAATTGGTGATGATTTTTAAATTTTTTTTTATCAAATTTAAATTTGAAAATTATAGAAATGATGAAAGATGCGCCAACTAACTAGAGCATCATACTAAAAATAATTTGTTGTTTGAAAATGTAGCTGTTTGAGTAAAATTTTATTCTTACATAATTTTTATACATTTTTTTTTTTATAATAATGATGTGATATAAATATTTTATAAATATGGGGAATAACAACAGAGTGTTGGCAGAAAAAAAATTATAAATTAGTGATAAAATTTATATAGTTTAATAATTAAAATTGTATACTTTTCATGATTTTATAATTTTTTTACTATACCGCGATATAGTTATTTCCCTTTAAATAAGAGATATCTTGGTGCCACACCTTTATTTAAAAAAGATCACAATTTAATTAAATTATTTTTACTTTTTTTTTTTGATTTAGCTTCTCTCATATTTACGTCTCAACACGAGAGATTTACGAGGCCTGTGGGCTCATCACAGGTTCTGTTTCGATTATTTGAACTGTTAATTTTATAGGATCCTCAATATATATTTGATGAATAAAATTAGGTTGGGATGATCTAAATAAATGCACTTTTTGACTTTTTATGAAATATGGGTTGAATATGGGTTGAGTTTGAAATAATGTAATAGAGAGGTGATGTAACTTAAATAAGATAGTAACTTTTTAATTTTTTAACTTTTTTAGGTTATGACAAATAAGGCCTCAATAATCATAACATTTTCATTTTATTATGTTTTTCTCTTAAAAAAATGGATGATCTATTTTAAAATATATTTTCCGTCTATTTTTTTGAAGAGAAATATGGTAAAATGAAAAAGTTATAATTATTGGATATACATTGAGGACACCTGAAAATGAACAGTTTAGATAATTGAAATGGAACTCATTATGGGCTTTACAGACCTCTCAAGCTTTCTTGTATTGACATACTAGCGTAATGCCCGTGCTATGCACGGTTTTCAATAAATAAATAATAATTAATTTTAAAATTAAAATTAAACAGTAAAAAAATAAAATTAATTAAATTTTAATTATTTTTATCAAAATTTCGCTTATATTTTTTTTTCCTACTATTAATGCTATGTTTTAAGTTCTAAATAATAATAACATGAATCATAATACAATTAGTAAAAATTAAACAAAAATTATGATAAATTATAAAATTGCACTTTTTAATTTTTATTTGTAGGAACAAAAACTACACCTATGATAAAATATAAATACATTATTATTTTCTAAGTGTTTCATAACTTTAGTTTGCCAAATATTTTATGATATTGTAAATTATGTGAAACTCGATAATTATTATTATTAATTTTTACTAACTACATTTTTTTAGTTTGCCATATAATAATAATAATAATAATAATAATAATTTTTTTTTTGTAAAACTCAATCTAGCAAAATTTGTTTAAATCAAAAATTGAATAACAAAATGAAAATGACAAATAATGACCCTTATTTTCTTGTGTTTCCTGAAATTAACATTTACTTGTTGCGTATAATTTTTAGATTTTCTCACATTCGCTAGTTTTAGCATCTCACATTGGGCCATTTTCTTATTGTTTTCTCACTTACCTTTGTTTAATGGATCTTTATAGAACTTGTGTAATTTTTAAAAATTATTTTATAAATCATAATACCCGTGGTATGCACGGATTTAAATAAATAATTAAAAATTAATTTTGTAATTAAATAATAACATAAAATTTATTTACAAGAATAAATAACCTATGGTAGAATGTAATTTTAAAAAAGTATAAAATTATAAATTTATATTTACAACGAAATATAAATACATTTTGTCTTATAAGTTTTGCAATTTAACTTATTTTATGTCAAAGATAGTCCAATCATAGAATAAATTTAATTTGTCAATTTATTAACTATCCATTGTCTATTTTGTAAAAGTTTCAAAAATATGTCTATATTTAGGCATAAAATTATAGTTTCTCCTATGCCATAATTTACAAATACAAAAAAATAAGAGTTGGCTTGAGGATTTATAATTGCGCTAGACACTAAAAGTGACATAATCTAATTAACTCAACATTTATCTCAATTTGGCCATGACTTAATCATTAGAGAATTGTCTTAATATATGCCTAAATATGAACCACTTAACTCATTTATTTATTAAATTGGTGAATAAATATATGTTAGTATTTTTTATAATAAAATAAGAAATATGTACATGTTTTATGCATGATTATTAAAAAAAATTTAACTCTGACAAAATTTTATATTTATATTTAAAATTAATACATGAATAATTAAGTATATTTATGTGTGAAAAAACTATCCAACGTCAACCTAAAATATTGACATTGTTGTAACCACTTTGGACCGGATTTAAAATTTTGATCGGTCAATTAATAGAAATAATTGGAGATAATCAATTTAAATTTTATGTTTAAATTATATTATAATTTCTTGCCTAAAACCTGAGGTTTTGGGTTCAAGTCTTGGGGCAATCACCTTATGCACTATGTCAAAGGTTAGGTATGTACTCAATCTTTCCCCTCCCAAACACACATTAATGTGTACTATTTAGACGTTATTTTTTGTTATTTTATAATTTCTCAAGCTTTGAGAGTTTTTTTTTTATATAAATATTCTAAAATAATAACAATTTAGAGAATTGACCCACTTTTTAAACTATTTGGGAAACAAATCTGCTTTTTGAAATTACATTATGAAAATGTAATTTTAAATTGAAATTACATTTTCAACATGCAATTTCAACTTGAAATCGCATGGTGAAAATACAATTTTATGATGACATGGACTTCACTAAGATATATTACATTTTCTACATCAGATTTCAAGTTGAAATTGCATGTCGAAAATGCAATTTCAAAAAGGAGGTTAGTTTCCAAATAATTTAAAAAGTTGATCAATTCTCTAAATTATTATTTTTTTAGAATATTAAAAAAAAAACTCCAAGTATTGAATAGTCTGAATTCATTTGAGAGATAATACCTGCATTAAACATTAAAAATAGTTTAGAAGTTATATTAAGATCAATTTTTATGCCAACAATTAAATTTTTGGTCTGGGTTGACCTAAAATATAAAGCTAATTCTAGTCTTACCTTAGGCTCGATGTAAAAGTTGATCAGTCAATTAGTGAAAACAGTTAATAGTAATTACTTTAAGCTTATATTTAATAATTTGTTAAGTTATGATGTGTATAAGCTAATACTAGCTAGATCAAATATTATAAGTAGCGTAGAAACTAGAGTATGTTGATTTTTATACTATATATTAATCCAATTTTTAGATAATAACCATCATATTGCCCACTTATTTATTTTTTTTAAAAATAAAAATATCGTAAAACTTTTTATAACCAAAATAAAAAAATATGAATAAATATTTGACATATTTATTAATATTCTAAACCTTCAATTAAGAAATTATATACTTATTCTTAAAATATGTCTAATATTAAATCATATTTACATCTGAAAAAATTATTTAAGATCAGATTAAGTTATTTCATAAATTTTATTTTCAGCATAAAACTGGATTAAATAAGTGAAATCTCAAAACAAGTCATAATTTTTAATTTAAATTTTATTACATTTTTATTTAATACAAATTAACTAATAATACTTTTTAAATTTATTTTTAATTCAATAAATTTATTATGAGATTTAAAATTCGCACAATGTTCTTAACAAAAATTCTCTTTTATTTATATAATATATAAATAAATAAATACATAGATGAGTATGAAATAAGCCTAACACTTTTTGTTTGGGTCGGCTTCTCTCATGTTTGAGATTAAGATTGGACCGTCTAGTCCGGTCCATTGGTTTATATTTGGGTATCATTTCGATAATTCGAACCGTTTAATGTGTAGAATTCGTTGAGTACTATATCCCCATAAAAAATTACGTTGATCGGATATCAATAATAATTTGATCGGATCATATTTGTATAAAAAAAATAGATAGTGAAAGAATAAATAATTGACAGAAATCTGATCCGATCAAATAGCTATCGACATCCGATTAATATGATTTCTTAGAGGAATATAGTAGTTGACGAGTTCTATACATTCAACGATTTGGATTATCGAAACGGAGCCCAAATATGGACCCATAGACTGAATTAAATAATACAATATTAATTTCAAACATGAAACAAGTTGGACTCTTTTTATTTCTCGGGCTTCACCCCACTCATTAGTTCCATCCATGTAGTTTGGTTAAAAAAAAGAAGAACGTATAATTATATTAAAATTACGAGATTTGTTATATTTTTTTAAGATTGGATTAATTTTTGAATTTTTAATTATTTTAATTTGAGATTAAAAAATTTCGTTTGGGATAAATTTTTTTAATTTTTTTGAATTATATAAAAAAAATAAAATAATTATGATTTAAATATGACATTTTATATTATTAATTTTTTTTAATTTATTTTATCATTTTGTAATTATTTTAACCAAAAAAAAACTCATGTCAAACGAGATATAAAGAGAGTAATGTAATTTATCATTAAAAAAATATAAATAAAAATGTTATTGTGTAGTACCTCTCTCCACTTCTCTCTCTCCTCTTGCTTTCCCAATCTCTCTTTTCCCATTTAGTGGTATGAGTTCACAACCGCCGGCCAAAGTCACCACCGAGTGGGTCGCCACCGCCGCCACTTCCAGAAGCCAAATCATTCAGGTATCTTTTTCTCTCTGCTGTCATTTTTATTTTATTTTATTGTACACGATTGTTTTTGGTTTATAGAGTTTAGAAAAATTGTGAATCTGTTGATCTATTCTGGTTGTTCGTTTATAATCTTTGATTGTTGGGGACAAGCATTGGTAGTTCCCTTGCGCAGTTTTGCTGAGTTTTTGGAAACACCCTCTCATTTTGGGAACAGTTTTGCTGAGATTTTGGGGATCGTTTCAACTGAAAAGTAGACACATTTTTTGACTCTTTGCTTTTTCTGTTTGAATTATGTAAGCGAAAACTTGTAACAGAAAGTGTCCCAGAAACCAAAACAATTGTACAACATTGAAATTGAAATACACATCATGTATTCATACAATTCCATGAGTTTCAATCAAAATAATTTGATTCATGTTGTTGAATTTTAAATTGAGTGAATTATGTGATTCAAGTGTGATTCATTGCGAGCACTACTAGAAAAATCACTTTTTACATCAGACTTTGATGGATGAAAATAATTACAAGGCAGTCACCAAAATTCTTTTGCAAGCAGCATGGGGGGGTCACTAGTTGACGCAACTTGGGGCTTGGGAGTGTGCTCCCCTCTGGGTCTCAGGTTCAATACTCACTAGTTGCATAAGCTTGTTAGGGCCAGTCCATACAGGTCATTTGTTTTGGTTTTAAATGGGGCCCCTGCAAGTGAGCGGTGAGATTGGTCTCCTGGGATTAGTCGAGGTGTGCGTAAGTTAGTCTAGACACCCAATTATCAAAAAAAAAAAGAAAAAGAAGAAGCTATTTTGTTACTTCGTTTAGAGGGGCTATGCCTCAAGATAATGTTTACTAAGAGTTCCGTACCCTGAGCCCAATTCTTTCCATTCCAGCAACTTGATAAGCGTAACCAAAAACATGGGAATTGAGAATGGGAATTCCATGCTGGCAACCAAATAACAGAATGGGAATGGGTATGGGTGTATTATTCCATTACAACTTACACGTCATTCCCTTGTACCAAACATGGAGATCCATCTAAATTCAAAATTCAAAATTCAAAATTTTCAATATATATAATTATATGTTTACATTTAGTTTTAAATTCTCTTTTTATTCCATTAATGTTGTTTCCTCCGTGTTTAGTGTTACTCCTTATTTCTTTTGGTACTTATTCGACTTGTTCTATTATATATAATCATATTCATATATTACTCAATTTGGTTATCATAATTTTGCAGCTCAAATTTGCTAAAACTGATTGAATCAGTCAACAGTAGCATCCAAATCTGAACACGGTTCATGGCCATTTTGCTCTACAAACTCGTATCACCTCAACATACTGTTAGTTTCTGAAACTTTCAGTTGCCGCTTTAGAGTTATGCTAAAAAGATTGAAACTCTCAGATCTTGGGCTCCAAGATTTACAGTCACTGTGCAAAAACTGTTATGCATTTTGCTCTTCTGGGGTTAAGGCAAGTCATTGTGAGACAGTCCTTAATAACCATGAGCCTGAGTCTGAAACAGAGTGGGAGAGCTTACTCAAACCTTTTGATCTTGAAAAGCTCCGAAAATCGCTCAATTGGATTTCCCCGAATCAACTTCGTAAATTGCTGGAGCTCCCTCTGGATGTGTCGACATCAGTTAAGCTATTCCAATGGGCAGGTACCCAGAAGGGCTATTGCCATTCCCTTGATGTGTATCGTGCTTTAATCGATAAACTTGGGGCAGCCAGGGAATTTAAGGTCATAGATGGTTTGCTATTGCAGATGAAAGAAGAACAAATAGTTTTTAAAGAATCCCTTTTCATTTTGATCATGAAATATTATGGTAGAGCTGGTTTGCCTGGGCAAGCAACTAGGTTGCTTTTAGATATGAGGAGTCTTTTTTCTTGTGTACCCACTTTTAGGTCATATAATGTTGTCCTGGATATACTGGTAGCTGGAAATTGTCCGAAAGTTGCCCCAAATGTTTTTTATGAAATGTTGAATAAGGGTATTTCTCCTACTGTTTACACTTTTGCTGTGGTAATGAAAGCACTCTGCTCCATAAATGAGGAGGACAGTGCATGCTCACTACTTAGGGACATGACCAAACATGGATGTGTACCCAATTCTGTGGTTTACCAGACTCTTATACATGCTCTTTCCAAAGTTAATAGAGTAAATGAAGCATTGAAACTTTTGGAGGAAATGTTTCTGATGGGCTGCACACCAGATGTGAATACCTTCAATGATGTTATCCACTGCCTTTGCAAGGTCAATCGGATACATGAGGCTGCAAAATTGGTTGACCGGATGCTTCTCCGTGGCTTCACTCCCAACTCTATAACTTATGGTGTTTTGATGCATGGGTTGTGCAGAATGAGGCAAGTTGATGAAGCGAAGGCATTGTTGAACAGAGTGCCAGAGCCAAATGTTGTCTTATTTAATACCTTAATTGATGGATATGTTAAAAATGGACAGCTTGATGCAGCAAAATATATTTTGAATGAAAGCATGTTGAGTGTTGGCTGTTACCCAGATGCTTATACATACAACATACTTATCAATGGACTGTGTAAAACGGGGTCTTTGGTTTCAGCACTTGAATTGGTGAAAGAGATGGAATCTAAGGGCTGTGAGCCTAATGTGATTACTTACACGATTTTGATTGATGGATTCTGCAAGGCTGGCCAGCTGAAGGAAGCTCATCATATTTTGGATGAAATGTCAGTTAAGGGGATCAGTCTGAATACAGTGGGCTACAATTGCCTAATATGTGCACTATGTAAGGATGGGAGTGTCCATGAGGCTCTACACATGTTCAGTGATATGTTGAGTGAAGGATGTAAACCTGACATATTCACGTATAATTCATTGATATATGGGCTTTGCAAGGTCGATCAGATGGAAGAGGCCTTGGGAAGGTATCATGATATGTTACTGGATGGTGTTATTGCGAATACCGTAACTTACAACACATTGATTCATGCTTTTTTAAGGAAAGGTGCAACCCAAGATGCACTTAAGCTTGTAAATGATATGTTATTTAGAGGCTGCCCCCTTGATGAGATAACTTCTAATGGCATAATTACGGCATTTTGCAATGAAGGGGCTGTTGACAAAGCATTAGGATTCTTTGAGGAAATGATGAGGGAGGGGCTTGATCCCCATATTAAATCCTGTAATATTTTGATAAATCGCCTTTGTAGGACTGGGAAAGTACAGAATGCACTTGATTTTTTAAGGGATATGATTCATCGAGGATTGACACCGGATATAGTTACCTATAACAGCCTAATTAATGGTCTATGCAAGATGGGTCATGTTCGAGAAGCTCTTGACCTCTTTGACAAGTTACAAGATGAAGGAATTTCTCCTGATGCTATAACTTACAACACTTTGATCAGTTCGCAGTGTAAACAGGGCATGTTAGATGATGCCTATGTACTTCTAAGCAGAGGTGTGGGAAATGGTTTCATACCTAATGATGTAACGTGGTATATATTGGTCAGAAATTTTGTTAAAGAGGGTGATGAGGAGTGGTAGTTCTTTCCCTAGGCTCAGTTTAGCAGCTGCAAGAAAGCTTTGGGTTTTGAATGGCTCTCCTATGATCTTTCAGTTTCGTGTTATAAAGTTTCTCTCCCAATCAGTTTTATTTATTTCCAGTTCTATGTTAATTTACATATAGACTGGCATCAATTACCCTTTCATTGTTTTAGATTTTAGCATTCAAAGTTTGCATCAATGGCTGCATTAAGCTTGCCATTTTGATTGTTCATTGGTTGCTGGGAAGGGATCAGATGGGAATTTATGTTCTCTGAAAGAAGCTGATGATTGGTGATTAAGAAATGGTGTAATCAGGATAATTTGAGCTGAATCCATCAAAAGTGAGCAGTTTAAAGTGTTCATGTTGTAGAGTGCATTTGTGTAAAATTATTATCAGATGTGAACTGGGTTGGAATTGTGGGGAAAACGCTGCTTGGTAGTTTTTACTGGGCCTATGTATGGTTTGTAGTGGTTGAAAGAGAGGTGAACACTTGTATATTGTCATCTATGTGAGAGCAAGAAATGATCATGCCCTTAACTTCAGGTAATATCATCATGTACTCGTCTTACAATCATCTCACTAACTCATTTATTTTTTTAGAGTAGAACTGGCAGCGTATCTTCCATTATTGGAGTTCATCATCTATTTATGTACAATACAGGAATTTGTCTTCATATGAATAATGATTTTTCCAGAGTCTACAATCTGTAAATGGATATGTATATTTGTTTAAATTTCAGATGTTTTTGACTGTACTTCTTAATTAAATAGATTTACTTACCGGTATGTCTTGCAATGTTAAATACTTCATTGTTGTTCTTCTGTAACACCATGGTTTCTTATTGCACATTATATCTGTGTTTGTTTCTTTTACTTATTTTTTTGTTGTTTGTTTTTTTCACAAGTTTTTGAATACTCTGCCATTGGACCTTGTATTGCAAATTTGGTCAGCTTCTAGCGGAATTTCTGCCGTGATGTATATGATTTCTGACCAATTTTTGAAGACTCCGTAGTTGCTAATTTCTTGAAAGGAGTCTCTCTAAATATTTTGTTTTAGGGGCACCATTGCATATATGTAGTAGGATGGTCTTTCATGTTATAGTTGGATTGTCTTTCATGTTATAGTTGATTGCAGGATATGCAGTGTTGTTGGTTAGTAGATACAGATGCCTTTTTTTTTGGCGTTTTTGGGTGGTATTGAGGAATTGAAATGAATTCTGGAGTATGCATGTAGAAGTGTAAACGGTTCAGTTCGGTTCAATTTAGTCATGATCTGTAAGAGTGTAAGTGGTTCGGTTTGGTTTCGTTAGGGTTTAGAGAAAATTTAGCATCGAATCGAAATTTTCAATTTTGTTAGTTGAGAAATCGAAACCGATTGCTTGTTACAGTTTGATTTTGTGGGTTTAGTGTAGATGAGAAATTGACATGAGTTTAAATATTTTTATAAAAACTTGTAAAATCTCGCATTGAAAATAAATGAAGAATAATAGTGAAAGTTGTTCTCTCTAACTCATATTACAAAACATGTATTATTAGTCATTTTATAATGCTCAAAGAATTTAAAATATGAAAGTCCATAGATATATCATTTTGATCGGTTTGATTTGTAGTAATGTAATTTTTTTTTTCAAAATTACAACGACCATATTTAAACCACACATTCTTTTTCTTTAACATTTTTCTGTGGTTGATTTTTTAAATCTCTAGCATTATTCTGTGATTGATTCTTATATTTAGGAGAATAATTGGAGTAGATGCTGGCAGTCTTTGCCTACCATGGAGAATGCTTTTGATGTGATTCAATTTGGAATGCAAGAGAGATGTTGGGTTTTTTCAGTTCCCTATCCATCTTTGGATGTGTGTGCACATTCATTGTCTCAGCCACATTCTCATACTTTTTTATCAAATTTTTTTTGTCGGTACTTTTTTATTTATTTTTATTTTTTAAGGTTAATTTTTTATTTATTTATTTTAGTTTTTAGGTTTTATGACTATAAAATTCTAAAAATAAAAAAATTGACCAAATTTCTTTATGAAAAATTCCAAAAAAGCAATTTCTTTTTTACTTTTTTCTTTCGGTGGTTTTTTCTAGAAGGTTGGTCCCTTTAATTTTTTAAGAGTTTTCTACTCTAGAATAACTTAAAATATAATTTTTTTTAGGTACCAAAAACAAAAGAGCTAAGAGAAATATAGCCATTGTAACATATTTGTATTTGTTCATTTTATACTAAAAGATTTATTAAATTGACTTATTTATTATTTTTTTGAAACAATCTTTCGCATCATTCTGATAAAATTTGTTAAGGTAAAATTATACTGACTTTCTTTAAAATCTTTAGAAATACAATAAGTTCATAAATTTTATCTAATTAGTTTCTATGAGATTTTAATTTATGTAATACTTTTTGTAATACAAATATTTTTTTTTATAATTCAAACATATAGTTATCAATTTTTGATTATTTTAAAATTTTTGTATGAATATTTTACTCAATGAATACTAAAAAGTGATGGTTCAGTCTCAAAATAGGCTTATCAAGTCTAAATACTCTCTCAAAGTGAGATGATTAGCTTGAGAAAATCCAAACCCCAAAACACTTTGGATTCACACTGGTCATTTTTCTTGAAAACAAACACAATAAAATAAAAATATAAATCAATTTAATTTTTTTCATGAATAATATGCAAGAACTAATTTACAAAATTAATAATTCGGAATATTAAAATGGGACACAGAACTCGAACATAATGATCATTTGAATTTGACAAAAGCTAACCCTTATAAAATTTATTTATTTTTGTAAATCATCTGTCATGTATGCTTAAGCTAGGGTATTGCACTAGGGAGATGGGAGTTGTTCTTATTAATCTTGAATACATATATATGTTTTGCAATAGCATATACATATAATGATTGCAAGAGTTATTGATGGAAAAGCGACAAAAAAAGAAATCTGAGGAAGGGGAGAGAAATTAACTGGAATGAAGAATGTGATGAGCAAATGTGACAGCGGGATTATTACGACTATCTTCCTCATCTTCGTCCTGGTCTTGATCTTCATCTTCTTGGGAAGAAGGTGGTCGCGGTGGACATTGCGAAGAAAGTTGAAGAGGCTCGAAGCTGTGTGAAGACGGTGCTGTTGTTTCGCAAGTAAGGGCGTCGAAACTAGAGTTGATGATCAAGTTGTTGTTAAGGAGGTGGTGGTGGTGGTGGTTGTTGGAAGTTGAGGATGAGTTGTTGGAGGAGTATGCTGGTCCTGGTCCTGGTTGCAGCAATGCTATGTGGTGGTGGTGTTGTTGTTGTTGATGTGGTTGGAGTTGGTGGGTGTTGTGGAAGGCATTTGCTACTGCAAGCCTACTGTTTATCAGCTGTGTTTGCACCATTGCTAGCTCTGCTTGGAGTGATGCCACCTTCATCAACACATTATATTGCAAGTTAAGTAGTAAACAAGATAAATTATCATTTTATCTACTAATGTAGTCATCTCATTAGCACTCCCTGTGGATGGAGGGTTTTGGTGAAAAAATAAAAGAAATTGAGAGAATAAGATTTGTCATCATTTATTTGGATAATTAATGAGGTGAGTAATTGTAAAAAAGAAAGAAAATTTGTGAGAAAGACAAATCACTCAAAACTTGAGTTTTGTTTCTCATCAAAAGTTATGAGATTTGGTGAGAAATCAAAATTAATCTTTACAAAAAATTTATATTACCTAAACTAACTCTTTAAATACAAACAAAACAAAATAAAAAGATACATGTATCCTCATTGTCAATCTAGATAAGAAAGTGAAAAATCACAATTATTTCTATTATTTTCTCACCTAGGTGAGAAACTCGACTAATTTTTTTTTTCTTTTCTAATCTCACGATCTAAAGAGGGTGTAGATGTTTAGGTAACATATTCACATACTAGAAAAAGGAAGGAGGGGGGGGGGGGGGGGGGGGGTGTGGAATTACAGCACAGTGGGAATAGAAAAAAAAAATTTACAAAAATATGTGGGGTGCAAGTGAAATATTGTGGGGATGCCAGTGACTTGCACCCTCCTTGTTTGTGTAAAAAAAAAAAAAACACTGTCCCATTGGGATGTAATTCCCCCCAAAAACATTAGGGCAAGTTGCACCCCTAGTCCTTATATTTTACTCTGTGTCATTTTAGTCTTTGTAATTTTAATTAATTCGATTTTGATACTGTATTTATAGTTTTGTCTTAATTTGATCCAATTTATTACAATTATTAACATTTTTTTTTTAATATAAAAATACACACATAAACAACATATGTCATACTTTTAAGGGCAGAATTACAAATTTAATAAACTTTGTGAGTTAACCTCAACCAATTCAATAATTATTTTCCATGAAAAATCCGAATGACGTTATCAATTGGATCAAATTGACCAAAAATCTAAAATTAAAGGTTAAAATTGAAAGTATAAAGATCAAAAAGATACAAGAGCTAAAATGTAAAGACTACCGGTATAATTTATCCAAAAAATTATGTTTGTATGATGATTATCATTTTTAAATATGATGAGCTGTAAATATATACACACTAATTATGGGTGCAGTGCATACCCAGTGCATGTACAAATGTATATAATTTAAGAATGAAAAAGATGAATAAAAACAGTTCCTGAAATTTTAAATATATGAATAAAAATGCTAGATTGTAAATTTTTTATCGAACATTAACATGAGTATGGGATCCACACCTATGTAGGACCCACATCTATATGAGTGTTTGGTAAAAATTTTGATAATTTTTGTTTTTGTTTTTTTTCTAACATTCCTCTATATGAATAAGTTTTCATATGACAATTTCCTCATATTGATATATAGTTTTTTGAATTATTGTGAGCATTTTTGAAAAAACAAAAAAAAACTGTGACAGAAATTGTTCACACGAATTTGGATATTCCCATTATAATTGTGTGTGAATCCATATAATTAAATGAAATCAATATCAGGACATATCATTTCCCTTTTAATAAACACCCCATAGTCACCTAAATGTCTAATTTACAATAGATGAGTTGTTTCATAAAATTTAATCACCATCTAGTATGCCAATAAGGTGCATTCTATTATACAAATAGGATATACAAATATGAAATATGGATATGATAGAATTTTGTAAAAAATATATCTTCTAATTTTTAGTATTGTATTATATATAACTTCAAAGAGTCATAAGAAACTATTTTTAAAAAATTAAATATTAATTAATTTAAGAGACAATAGTCAATTTACTTTTAAATTTTCAAGAAGTCCTATAATAATACCATTTTAATAACAAGATTATCCTTGTATTTTTTTCTTTTCTTTTACACTATAAAGCTAATATTCAAAAGTGTTGTAAGCAATTTTATTTGCATATTTAATTGTTAAAATCTGATTTTAATATTGTGATAGTTTCTTGTTTATTGGGAGATAAGTCAATTTAATAAATTTTGAAAAAGCAAGATACTATTTTATTTTTTACAAAATATAAGCAAAGTAATAAAAATTATGCTTATATTTATTTTAATAATGACATTCTAAAAATTAATGAACTAATATAATTGACAAAAACTCGTGTATGTCATTAGGATGTGAATGGTAAGCGGATCTTCTATAGCTTCACTCTTCCAGTTCACTATTCTTTTTTTTTACTTTTTGTGCTTTTTCTTTTACTGACTGATTTGGAACAACAATGCCACATACTTCTAAAAAAACACAATTCTCATAACTTCACTAATCTATAATTAGTTCAGGAAGGAAAGAAAAAAAAAAATAATAAAGACACATGATTAATCTATATCATTTTGAGGTTATAGGGGCCTCCAACTTTGAGAGTGTCAAACATTTTTTGGTTTTGAAATTGTTTTTTTTTTTTTTTTTTTACAAAGATAATGTCTGGAAAAATATAAAGACTTTTTAATAATGATGTTTTGACTATTTAACTAAAATAAATTATTTTTAAAATTGTTGTAACCAGTGTAAAAAGAAAAAAAAAATAAAATAAAGTTATTTGTTTGGATTAACTAAATAAGAACGGGCTACAATACAATAGACTATTAATCTTAAATAAATAATTCCCAAATTATTTAACTAGAATTGACGTATATTTGACTATTAATCCGACCACCACTAAACTAAATCCCACACCTCAATCCCATGAAACAAACCTGTTGCTGCAAAGCAAGTATGGTTGACACACAACCATAAACTGGATCCGACAATCTAGCCTGAGCTTCATAAGATATCGTCACCACGGCATCATGTCTCCGGTTCATCGGAATGTGCAAGAGCAACTTAGACACGTTACTCGCCCCGAACACCTTGTGCACTGCTGCGAACCGCGCCGCGCCCTGGTCGGACCCGAAATGCGGAGCGAATATGCACCCGCTGATGCACTTCCTCCTCAAGAATTTGCACGCCCCGCACGGCGCCGTAGGCAGTGGCACTGCTGCAGCAACACCAGCATCGATGGCAGTTGTAGACCGCTTTCCGGTGGACTTCCGGCGGCCCTCGGAGGTGCCATCGGGTTGTGGCTCGGCCATGGAAGAGGAGGTGTATAGAGAGAGGAATTAAGAGGAGTGTGTATCTATGAGAGAGAAGAAAAAAGAGTTGGAGGGATGGTCTTTATAGTGGTGCGGACTAGGAATTCGGATTTTCTGTAGTGTATTATCTTCATTTTATAATACTGCCTGCCAAATGAAATCAAAGAGAAAAAGGTTTTTTATTTTTATTTTTTTAAAAATAATTTTGTCTCACAATGATGTTGTTTTATACTGTGTTTGGTTGGGGGATTTGGAGAGGGATTTGGAAAGGGAAAGAAAAAATGTGTGTGAAACTAGATGAAATATAAATATGTTTTATTTATATTTCACCTACTTTTTCTATTTCTTTTTCTAAATTCTTCCTCAAATTTCCTAATCAAACACAGCATTAAAGTAATGCACCTACAGAGGATTCAAATTCATGATTAGGGAGAGTGAGGGAATTCGGATCCTCCATAATGCATTACTTGCATAGTGTAGTATCGCCAAATAATGTCACAGAGAAAAGGGACAGTTTTTTATTTTTTTTTCTTCATAATTTTGTCATAAAATGATGTTGTTTTGCAGGTAGTACCAGCAACGAGGAGCCAAATTCATGATAAAGGAGAGGGAGAGAGAAAATTATTAAATAATTTTTTTAATATCATATGATATTATTTACGTGATATTTTTAATTATTAAAAATTAAAACATATATTAAATTAATTTTTCTTTATCTTCTAATTAACTAATAAGATGGGTTAATATTATTTATCATAATAAAATTTATTACACTGTTGATTAAGAATACCATATAAACAATGACACGAAATGAAGAAAGAGGCACGTAAGTCTCGTGAAGGGGGGTGGGGGCTGGGAAGGGGAATGTGGCAAGGTTTGGAGAGAGGGGGAGAGAAAGAGACGTTATGGTTGGTTGGTGAGAGAGGGAGCGAATGGGAGGAGCAGTTTTGGTGTGAAGTGTGCACGTGCAAAGGGAGTGTTTATATCTGTTTCTATTCCAGTGTGTCCACAACAACAACATTTGTGTTAATCTAATATAATACCAGCTAGAATGAGTTGTTACAATTTTTTTTTAGGTTTAGGTTTGTGTCCAGTTCACTGTTTGGATGGAGGATGTTATTGGGTTTTGTTATGGGGTTTATCATGACTCTTGTTTTAATGATTTAAATTATTTATTTTATTAGATTTTAGAAAAATCAAATTGATCTGATAATTATATTTATATAATTTTATTATATTTGTCTTAAAAAAAGATTAATGACCTATTTTGAAAACTATAATTATCGTTTAATTTCTTTTTGAAGAAAAATATATAGTTATGATTATCGAATTAATCTATTTTTTTTTATAAATAATCTGCGCATAAAACTCGATAAAATGAACAATTTAGATCATTGAAATGAACTCCATAAAGAAACCCCACGACACCCTTCAATGAAGACAAGCCTCACCCTTTTATATCATTTTAGTTTATTATTTTGTGTCAATTAAAATTGACAAAATTGACTTTTTTTTTAGTAATTTTTTAATTTTTATAACGTATAAAAAAATAAAAAGAATAAATTATTGATTTGTAATAACTTTTTGACTAAAAACTAATCTTCCCAAACAAGACTTTAATGTGTTATCATTGTATTAGTTTAATTGATTCTATCATTTATATCCATTATCAATATAATCATAATACATGAGATGATAAACTAAATATAGTATAAAAATATGATAAATGTATCTGATAAGTCTAGGAACGCATATTTCAAACAAGAAGCTAAACATAGAAAGGAAAAAAAGAAAAAAAGAAAAAAAAGGGAGATTGACCAATAAGTCTCATATTTTGGACTTGTGATCCATATAATCTCATATTTTTTCTTGTGATTAATTTAGTCATTTTGGATGTGTAATGACTCATTTGTCCGCCACATTGGAGTGTCACATTTGAAAATAGCACACTATGGAGTTTTTGTTGGAACAATATTCTGTGTAAATAATAAAAATTGAAACAAATGAAATAATTCACTTATAGAAAGTTCTTGTTTCGGAAAATAAACCAGCGAGACTATGATCGAAAACCACAGGTGCTCACGGACTAATGGCGTCTATCTCTCAAGATACATTGATCGAAAACCACAGGTTGTAATAGCACTACAAACAATCTGTCAGGCGAACCAAACTTGAGTTCTACAACTCTCTAAAAAATCTATGAACTAATATGAAGAACAATGTAGCATAGAAGGAAGGAAAATGGAAAGAAAATTTTGGAATGAATGAATTTGCTGGAGGGACCCTGTATTTATAAGCCATGAGGTTTGTTTGGAAAGGCAGACAACCTTTCGAACAGGTGTGACCGAAATGTGAAAAGAGGTGACCGGAGAAGCACTGTTCCGGGAAGCAAAATTCGAATTTGAATTTTGGCACAAATGTTTTGAATAAATTGTCCATAACTCTCCTCCTTACAAAACTTGGGGTGCCCCTTGGAGCCCAACCCAAGTATGTCAACCTAAAACTTTTATATATATATATATACTCATATAAGTTCTCTTAAAATTTTTATGTGGGACACCCAAAATAAGGTAATCCACATTTGACTCTTCAACTTTCTATTTCACGAACCCGAAAATGACGTCAACTTCTCATTCACTCATAAATGGTTTTGACGATCCGCCTTCATCGTGTGACTTATCATGTAGCAAGGAACATATCACCACTTGGACCCACCTCAAAAGACGTGTGGGCCTCACTTAAATTTGTGCTCAAAGATGGCTCAAAATAAGTTTATAAAACCAAAAATTCCAACAATTTTTAATTTTTTTAGAGTAGCACATCATACCCGCTACATTATCACATTTGAGAAAAGTATGCTAATGAGTTTTTAGTTTTTTTGGAGTATCACATCATATTTTTTACAATAATTTTTTTTAAAGTGTCATATCATACCCGCTATGTTAGAGTGTCGCATGTTACATTTGGAAAAAATACACTAAAGAGTTTTTAATTTCTTTGGTGTGTCACACCATACCTGCCACGTCATCACATTTGGGAAAAGTACACTAAGAAATTTTTAATTTTTTTAGAGTGTTACATTATACCCGCCACGTTAGAGTGTCATATTAATATCTATCACATTTGAGTATTATATCATACCAGTCACATTAATAAAAGAGTATAGTTGTCTACCAAAATACTATCAAATCGAAAATAGGACCACACAGAAAGAAACTTTCTACTAATAGGATTTAATAGATCAATACAAAAAGTTGAAACTAATTGGAATACTTGTTTGTGAGATGAAATTTATTGATAAATATTCTAAAAAATAAATGGATATAATTTGTAAGAAGTGAGCTCCACAAATAAATCTTGTAAAATTTTATATATTCATATGTTTTTTTGTGTCTAATTTTAGGTTTGGTTTATATGTTTCTAAAACATCCATTGAGCTAAATTATAACCAAAAAATTACTTTCTATTTTATCTAGCATTTTTTTATATACATCTCCATCAAACTCTTTATTTTAAAATTTAATTTTATAAAATATTCATTTTTATGATTTGCTAGATTATGCAAACAATCCTGTCTAAAGAAGCTTCTAGAAGGTTCTAGGAAAACTTGCTATATTCCTCAAATAATCATAATAATAATAATGGTGCATAACTGGTCATTCGGTAATGACCGGCCATATGTTCGGTAATAAATGATAAAATATTGTATTTCTTATTAATTGTTATGAGAGTCGAGAGAGAAGAGAAAAGAAAAACTCTTATATTGAATTAAAAATGAATAATGAATAGTACAATCTCCTTTATAGGAAAGAATATAAGGCATATACATAGAATATACTATATACATAGACAAAATATATACAGAGAATATTCTATATTTAACACCCTCCTCTCAAGCTCAAGGTGGTAATGCAGATATCAAGTTGAGCTTGGAAAGTAAATTAGAAAATCGTTCTGGAGGATGAGTCTTGGTGAAGATGTCAGCTGTCTGATCAATAAAGGTAACAAAGATAAGACAAATAGTGCCACTAGTAACATGCTGTCATATGAAGTAACAATCAATCTCAATATGCTTGGTGCAATCATGGAACACATCATTATGTGCAATATGAATAGCACTTTGATTGTTACAATAGAGGTTAGTGATAGCAGGATGAGGAATTCTCATATCAGAAAGAAGCCAACGAAGCCACATAAGCTCTTGAGCAGTGTCAGCAATAGCACAATACTCAGCCTCAGTACTAGAACGAACAACAAGAGTTTGCTTCTTGCTACGCTAGGCAATGAGAGAATGATCCAAGAAGAAGCAGAACCCTGTAGTAGAACGGCAGTCAGTGGGATCCCCCACCCAATCTGCATCAAAAAATGCATGTAATCGTAGAGAAGAGTGTGTTGAGTAGTGAAGACCATGAAACATAGTGCCTTTGAGATAGCTCAAAATGCAAACTAGAGCATCATAGTGTGGAGAGCGAGGAGCAGCCATGAACTGACTAACAATGTGAACAATATAGGCAATGTCTGGACGAGTAACCGTGAGATAGACAAGACTGATACCCAGAGTGTAAAGACCCTTTCCTAGATGAAGAAGCAGGGGTAGCTTGAGGACAATTACTTTGGAGATGACTAAGAGCAGTCTTGTGGCAAGTCAAGCATTCATGAACTTGGCACTGAAGTAGAGAATGATTGGCAGGTAGGCCACGGTTGCGACAGTAAATGCATGAGCTAGAAGACTGTAAAGATGAAGAACCCCGTGATGATGGTGTAGCAAGAACAGAATCCAAGTTTTGAGTTTTGAGTATCCCAAAACGAGTTTCTTCTGACAATAGTTCTGTAATGGCTTGCTCAAAAGTCGGTAAGGGCAAACGATGGAGCAAGGAAGCACGCACAAGCTCGAAGGTGCTATGAAAAGCCATAAAAAACTACAATAGCCGCTGATGATTCTTATTAACAATAAATAGCTGTGCATTCTCAGAATGTGCCCAAGTAGGTTCAAAGAGAGCTAATTGGTCCCAAACAAACGACATCTGGGATAAAAAATCATTGATGGCCTGACTAGGCTCTTGGCGCATATGATGAAAAGTTTGCAGAAGTTGATATGGGTGAGCATGTCTAATAGTCTAATAGCATTCCTTCAAGAAATCCTAAATTGCCTTGGCAGGAGAGGCAATTGAATCATCATCCTAAAAGCGTCCAAACTAAAGGCTAATTGAATGAACATAAGTAGCCTAGAACCATGTGATAATCTGGTAATTCTTTCATTCTTATTTATTAAGACACTCATCGAAAACAGATGCAGTCTCTTTTTCTTCCTAGATGGGTTTAGAAAGAGTACTAGTGATAATATGCCAAAGCCGCTTTCCTTTGATGAATCCAGAGAGAACTTGGGCCAGAGAACATAGCTGGACCCATCAAGTGTAACAGAGACTGAATGGATGCTGTCAAAACGATATACGATGCTCAAAGAAGGCAAAAAAAAGAGAAAAATGTGCTTTGTAGAGATTGACTTTGCCAAAATAGAACACGCCAGCAAATTCAGGAGGCCGAAAACAATTAGGATATGGTCTGAATAAGCCAAAAAAAAACAACCAGAAAGGCAGTGAATCGGCTAGTCAAAGTTGTTGGATTGAGCTGGTCAACTAGAACTAGGGCTGATGTCTCAGCAAGGGAGGTGACGTCACAAAATGAGCAGCGCATGTTAGCAGAGGTGCGCGCGACGCACGTTAGCAAGCAGGGCAGTAGCGCACTAGAAGCCAAGGCTGACGTCAACGATGATGTCAGAAACACGCGGCTCACGTTAGCAGATAGGGCCGCGATGAAAGATAGCGCAAGGTAGGAGCAGGAGGCGCATGGGGCGCATAGGAAGCATCACAACGCGTGGCCTATCTTTGGGCGACGTGTGGGGACGTGTGCGTCGTCGGATGGAGGTGATTCTGGTGGCATTGGATTCGTCTTAAAAAGACGAAGAAGTTAGTATAGTCCAATTGTTGAAACATGGATGGACTAGATACGCAGAAACCAACGTAAGACAGAATCAATCTACCAGACTGGAAAAAAAAAATGTGATGAAGAAGAAGAGGAGACTAGGAGAAAACCCTAAGCTCTGATACCATGTTATGAGACTAGAGAGAGAAGAGAAAGGAGAAACTCTTATATTGAATTAAAAATGAATAATGAATAGGACAATCTCCTTTATATAGTAGAGAAGATAAGGTGTATACAGAGAATATACTATATTCAACATTAAAAAAAAAGAAAAGGTGTAGCAACCGGTCGTCTAACAGTATGTCCAGCCGGATAACCGGCAAGATGTTTAGTCACTCTTAAGAATAAATGATAAAATATTGTATAACTTGTAAACATTGCATTATTACATATAGCGATTTACTGTAGCAATGCCAAATTTAATTTTAGTATAGCAAGATTGATGGATGAATTATTTTGCACCTTGCTAAACAAATTTTGTTCTAAAACCATAATAACCAACCTGATATGGATACTCTAACATTGTTAAAGTATAGTAATATTGTTCCATGAAATGGTTTTGTTCTATAAAAGTGTGTCAATAAAACATAACTTGTAATTAGTTGAAAACTCCTATCTAAGAAGTATATTTCCATCCAAAATTGTGAATCCTATTATTTTAAAGAAGGGTAAATTATAAATACATCATTTGAGATTTGCTTAAAATACAAATTGTTTCATATAATTTTAGAAATTATAAGTACCTCATTGTCAAAATAATTTATTTAACAAAATTAATAGAAAAAATAAAATTTCTAACTACTTTTCCATATAATGCTAAAATAATATTAATAAAAAAGATCAATTCTTATGAGATTTAGAAACATGAAAGGGTAGAATGTAATTTTTAAAATCACAACAAATAATTCATATTTTAAGCAACAACAATACTATATCCACCAAATTTTGGCTTGCTAGAATCGCCCAAATTTGTGCATACTGATCGTCCAATTGGTCATTCGGCAACAAGGGTGACAACTTCGGTAGACAAGGGTTGCACCGATTGTTCGGGTGGTCGTTCGGGCGGTTGTCTGGACGGTCGATCGGCATGCACAAATTCAGACGATTCGGACAAACTCAAATTTGGTGAATGAATCATTTTTATTTAAGCAAATCTCAAATGATGTATTTATAATTTACTTTTTAATGAAAATTAAATCCTTGACAACTTAATTTTTATTGATTTAAATAATAGCACTCACTCTATTTATTATATCACTTTTAGAATAATTATTCATTCCTCTAATTTTGTTTCCCCAATTTCACCCTCAATGATGTGGAATTAGGAAGGCTAAGGATGAGAGAGAAGAGTGTGAGGCATGAAGTGGGCCACAACATAAGAGATGGAATTGGGAGGACAAAATTATGGGGATAACACTACTCATCATTTTTTAAGAAATCACAAGTTAAATGGTATAGAGGATTACTTAAAAATTATCGAATAACATCTTCTAATTTAAACAAGGGTTTGACTTCTTTCAAATTGGTCATCTCAACTTCAGAAAGTATTTAGATTTTGTAGGCTTATTTTGTGACAGATTTTGGCTATCAAAACTGTTCACTTTTATGACTTGTTGGATAGAATATTAATGCGAAAAATCAAGATAATCGGATATTGGTAGTTATATGTTTGAATCAAATTTATATTATAAAAATATATCATTATTTTTGTAATTATATTTGTTATCTATTTTTTTAAAAACAAACATGATTCAAACATATATCTACCAATATCCAATCATCTTGATTTTTCAAATAAATATTTTACTCAACGCGTCTTAAAAAGTGAATGATTCAGATCACCAAAATCAATTCCAAAATAAACCTATCTATCCAAACACTCTCATTGAGATATAATTTGAAAAGCCAAACCCCTTAAACAAATTTGCCGGATCTACCGTCTCCTCAGCTTACTGGGAATCAGATATGCTCCTCCATTTTTCACCGACTCACACTGAAGCTGACACCACCTGTCCACCACCAGATCTGCCATGGATCTTGGGTTTGAGGTCCTAACTCTTTCCTTTTCTGTTTTTTGGTTTTTGGTTGTGGATTTTGGATCCATCAGTGCTTTGTTTGTGGCTTACCCACTCTGTGGTTGAAACATATGATTTATCTTAGGCATACTCTATTGCTAGACTTTTATGATTGGCTCTACTTTGTAATACGAGCACAAATACAAGATGTACGTTTGAATATTTTCATATTTTTTCTCCAGTATCCTTCTTGTAATTTCTCTACTTTGTTTAGAGTAATCTTTGTTGTTAGATGGTCTCTGTAAGTGCCGTTTTGGCTTCCATTAATTGATTTTTTGCTGATTAAAAAAAAAACCCTTAAACAAACATCACAAGTTGTTTGTGTTGGTATTTTTCCATAATAATATAAGAAAAATATATAAAATAAAATAAATAGAAATGATAAAACATTTTTTTTTATTAAAGAATAAAATAAAGAATAAACTACACAACTAAAAATACATAAATAAACTAGATTATATCATGGAATATATTGCAAGATGGATTCCCACGAACATATAAAATAATATGCAAGAAATAGTTCAAATCTAAAAGTTTAAAGAACAAAAGATAAGAGATGCAAACCAAAACCTGTATAATATCACAATTTTCTTAAAACAGATTCACCACCTACCAATGGGTGCTAGAGGTACGTCAGCGTCTGTCTCCTAAGATACAACGGTCAAAACCAGCTAATGCAGAATCACCTTCTGAATAGTTTCGGCGAACTTGAAAATGACTGCACTCTCTCTAATAAGAACCAAAGAAGGGGCTAGCAAAATTGGGACTGTTCAAAAATCCGTTCAAACCGGTAATCCGGACCGAACCAGACCAAACTGTACGGTTTGATTCAGTTCTATTAAGAACCGGTTCGGTTTCAATTCAAGAAATATTGAGAACCGTAAAAACGGTTCGGTTAATGGATTTTATGGAAAAACCATGGTTCAAACCGAACCGAACCGAACCGAATTTTAAAAAATATATATATATATAATATTTAATAAATAACAGTAGTCCTTGAACCATGCTTAAGTGTTATTTAATAATATATATATATATAATATTTAATATTATCATATCAAGTTTTATTTTTATTAATTGGTTTTTTATAATTTTAATGATATTAGGATGATATAGATATGTAATGTTGAGTAATGCCTTAATATTATTAGTTTTTATCACGAGTTAAATAATCAGTTTGAGTAATTATTTTGCTAATATTAACAATTTATTCTTGTAAATAGAAATTTTTGGAACCATGAACCAAACCGCAACTGAACCGTTATTTCGGTTTGGTTCTGGGCCGGTTTTACAAGTGTAATGATTTGGTCTGGTTCTCAAAATCACAGAACCGGTAGGATCGGTTTGGTTTTTGGATTTTTTGAGAACCAAACCAATCCGAACTGTGTACACCCCTAAGCAAAATAAGATAGAAAAAATTTTCTTTGGTGGGAAAAAAACATCATTAACTTTTTATCTCAAAACACCATCTTTATTTTCCATCAAAAATCTCTCCAAAAATTATTCTTTCAAGTTGGAGGGAAAATGTCTCTATTTATACAAGTAGGTGAATCCCTAACCATGAAAGCTATATATAAATTGGGCCATCAAATGTCATCAACCAACATCATCAACTTTAGCCATTAGGGCTAAAGTTACAAAGGTTGAAACCTATGGTCACACTAATATGGTCATCAATTCCATCATCAAAAGATAAGAGTTACAAAATCTTACATTTCTCATGTGCTTAATAGCTACAAATAAATATGTATATAATGATGTTTAAATAAACTAACTAGATGGGTCACAAAATGGATACTAATGTTGGGTCACAATTCGATCTAAAGCCCAATTCTTAAACACGTGTACAAGCTAAGCCCAACACAACATAACTTAGCCTAAGCTCAAAATTAAGCCTAAATCCAAAACCAAACCCAGCACATGCATAAAAATAAGCCTAGGCCTAGTCCAAATCAAGATTAAGTCTAAATCTAAGCCTAATTTTATTGATATCCACTTTATGAGGCAATTCTAATTCACAATTCAAAGATTTCGACTCATTATTTTTATATTAAAATTTTTTTCACTTAAAAAAATACAAAATCACTCAAACCTACCTCAATCAATGATTAAGTTCTACTTTAATTTCAAATTAAAATTGTCAAAAGTCCATGCTTTGGAGTGTTGGGAAAGCACAAGATTTGTGCTGCCCGTGGCGTGTGGGACGGTGGAAACAGGATATGTATTTTGGTGTCATTTCATGAGGCCTAAAGCAAGTCACGCTCTGTCCTTTATCTATTTCATAAGTAGTAAAATGACATTTAAGGGAAAAAAAATAAAAATAAAAAAAGATAATGACATTTAAGGACATTGCCGCAAGTGTTTGTTACAGTACAAAGTAAATTACTAGTTATTTTATTAATTATTCATGTGTGTAAAATTTATATATATGTGAATTATTAGTAGAATAATTGATAATGTATTTGTATATCACTAATTGACAAAATCAGGGGAAATTACAATTAAGAGATAATTTCAAAAAATAATTACAATTTAATAAAAAAATTAAGATTTTAATTATTAATATTTATAAAATTTCTCACTAATTTGTACTTATTTTTTAAAATATCACTAATTTGATATTTTCTCAAAAAATTATGAAGAATTTTCAATTTACACAAATTTTTTTCTCATGGGGTCACTTTGAATGAATTTTCGTCATAAATGTTAGATTTTGAATATTTTTCTATTCTGTTTTGCTTTTATTTTTATTATTTATTTTCTCTGAATTTGAAGTATTCCTGGCAAACAAATATAGGTAGGTACAAAGTGTTACTATTCAATATAATTTGAGATTTTTTTGATTAATGGATGATTTTGTCATCCCATAATTGCCACCTCATTAACAAAATTTGTATTGTGCACTATTTCTTGTGTACAACTACAGTTGTTAAGTGAATTAAGTTACTTCAGTTTGAATCGTTAAAGTTTGAATAAAATTTTAAATTTGTTAAGTTTTCAAGACAAATTTGAATAGCTTATTACTCGACTTGATAAACTTATATGCATTATAAAAGTTAAGTTATTTGAACTCGACTCGTTAAAAACTCGTTCAAAATTAACTCTTTATATAAACAAATTAAACTTGAATACAATTTTAAATTTGCCAAGTTTAAATAACCTATTATTCAGCTCGACTCGGTTCATTTACCGTCATACATTCCTTTGATCGGTTATGATATGACATATTTGAAATTACAAAATAATATATTTGAATTATAAATCAATCACGTTATATTATTGGAAAATCCAAACTCATAAAAATGGGTGGGTAATGGTTTGTGCCCACAGTTTTCTTTTCTTTACTTTAATGCTCTTGTTCCTTCTCACGAGTTGTCGCTGTAAATTTGTACTATACGAATACACTATGGAAATAAATGTAAATCTTATAATAACTATATATATATTTTTTAATGATCGAGTGTCAGAATCAGTTTATGCATGTCTTGACTAATGCTTCACGTGAATTGAGTAAATCTCAGACAGAATACATAATGAGAGTTGAACTTGAAATATAGAGGAACCATACCCTCAAATCCCAAACTGCACCCATAGATCAATTCGTTGAGGTTAACTATTTAGTAAGCATGTATAATATAAATTAGATTGTGACTTATAAATATAATATTTAATTCTATTTTTCTATTTTGGACCAGTTGTATAAACAACAATGATAGAGACCACTAATTTTGGAGCACTAAAAAGACCACTAATGACATGGTACTCAATAAAAAAAGAAAAAAATACAACACTAAGGCCAAAACATCAAATCATTCATGGTGGGGCCTACTACCACATCATTAGTGGTAGCACTAATTAGTGCTCCCACTCATTTTCCTTGTACAAAAGATAAAACACTAACATTAGAGCAATGCTACATACCACTAATTTATCACCACTAACTCCACCACTAGTGAGGTGGCAACTCTAAAAAAAAAAAAAAAAAAAAAAAAACAAGGCACAAAACACATGTGGCAGTGGGTGGGATCCACTGCCACATCATTAGAGCCACCACTAATTAGTGGTCTAGAGCATTTTTCCTAACATTATTAAAAAAAAGACTTTTATCGAGACAATGTGGGGTTGCAAATATAGAAAAATCATCACAAATAACTTATGGGAGGACGTAATTAGAGGGGTCACAAACATACAAGACAATCCCATCATAAATAGTTAGCAATCACATTCAATACAAGAAGTCATGTGTTATGAACTATGTTGATTTTTTTATTTTATTTTATTTTATTTTTAAATGTTCATTGGTATGAATGGCAAGAGAGTTTTTCTTCAAAATCAACTTTGTGAATAATTGTTGAGAAAATAATTTTTTTTAAAATTGTGTTTGGTTCATGGATTTAGAAAGAGAGAGAAAAAAAAATGTGTGAAATTAAGTGAAATGTAAGTATATTTTATTCATATTTCATCTATCTTTTCTCTTTCTTTTTTCAAATCTCTTCCTAAATCCTTGAACCAAATACAACCTAAGAAAAATGATGAAGGGAAAAATAGTTTTGAAGCGGGCACAACTTGTTTTCAGTCCAGTTTATAGATAGTGGATTGGACCGTGTTGTTTGGGTTTGTGGGGTTTGTCACAGGTTTCATCTCGATAATCCGAATAATTTATTCTTTAGACCACAACGTGTAAATCATTCTTGAAAAAAATCGAGTTAATCCAATAACCGTAGTTACATTAATTTATTATATTTGTTTTCCAAAAAATTGATGACCTAGTTTTCAAATAATATTTGTCATTTATTTTTTTGCAAATAAATGTCATGAACTAATGTAGGTGTGACTATCAAATTGACTTTTTTTTTTTCAATAATGATTTACATGTTGTAATCTTTATTAAAAAAAAAAAACAATTCACATCATCAAAACGAGATCCGGGATTAACTCCACAAACCCAAACCGGTACAACGTAAGTTGATTTTGTGGACTGAACACCAGCCGAGTGCATTTGAAACTATTAATCTTGATCAATTTTAAGTCAAAATAGGTGAAAACTTACACATCTTTAGAAGTTAGCCTTTTAGGTGGTTGTTGTGGGGAAGCTATAAAATTACTTGTTTTGTGTTTCATTTTTTTTTTTCGGTTTTTTTTTTTTCATTTTTACCAAATTTTATAAAAAAAAAATTACAAAAACCTCCGTTTGGTTTAATTTTAAAATCATGATTTATATGTGGAGTTGTGATTTAAGTGTAAATTGTGAGTTGAGTTTTGAAAAGAAAAAATTTGTTTAGTTATGAATTTTGAAAAAACTTTTGAGTTTTTGAATTTTAAATTTTGAAAAGTGTTTTGAGTTGTATTTTAAGTTTTGAGTTTTTAGTTTTTGAATTTTGAGTTATATTTTGAAAATTTTTGAATTTTTTTTAAATATTTAAAAATGTTTAAGAAAATTTTATTTTTTTCATTTTAAATATATAATTTTTATTTTAAATACTTTAGATATTTTTAATTTTGTTTTTAAATATTTTATTTTTAATATTTTAAACTCAAAACACAACTCAACACAAATCCACACTCAAATCATAACCAAACACATAGCTCAAAACTCAATTAAAAAACTCTTTTATTTAAAATATTTGAAACTCAATTCAATTTTTTTTTTATTTTTTTGAAAAATAATTTTTGTAAGTATTGGCCAAAAATATTTTTAAAAAAGTAAAAATAATTAAATATTTAAACAAATTAAATATTTTTAAAAAGTAAAAAAAATATTAAAATATTTAAAATAAATTTTTTTTTTAAATATTTAAGAAAAATACAACTCAAATATTTTAAAAAAAATACAGCGCACAATTGTAAGAAATACAGTGCACATTAAAAAAATACAGCTCCATACTTTTTTCAAAACTTATAACCAAACAAATTTTTTCCCTTTTCAAAACTCAAAATATAACTCCACTTCAAATCATAATTCTAAAAATAATTTTAAAAACCAAAATAAAAAAATATTTTTTTAATTTTTTTATAAATAGAGTTTTGAAAAGAGTTTTGAGTTGTGGGTGATTATTCAATATTTCCGAAATATGGACACGTGGTGTTCCATAAAGTTTTGATTGGTAGAGAGAAGTAGGGGCCCACGATTCGTGTTAGAGATAGGGGAACAACATGAGACTAAGTAATTGGTGATTAGCTTATAGTATGGTCACGTGATATTTCGGGATTATTGAATAATTTCCCTGAGTTGTGTATTTAGTTATAAGTTTTAAAAATAGTTTTTGAATTGAGTTTTGAGTTGTGTGTTTGGTCATAAATTTTGAAAAAAGTTTTGAATTTTTTTTTATTAGAATTACAATTCCAAAACAGAACTAAATGGGGTTTGACAAGACGAATCGAAAAATTATAATTTTTATTAAAAAATTCCAAAAAAAAATGAAAAAGCCAAAAATAAGTAAAAAATAGTGATTTTTTTTTTTTATACTTATTTTGGCTTTTTCATTTTTTTCAAAAAAATTTCAAAGAAGAAAGTACTTTTTACATTCATCTTAACAAGACGGACTAGAAAAGTAAAAAACTTGGCCTAATTTTTGAAAAAGTCACTAAAGACAAAATAATCCAAAAAAAGATATGGCTTTTTAGGTGTTGCCAAAAGAGGTAGTTTGGTGCAATTTACTATAAGTAAAAAGTTTTTTTTTTTTTTTTTGTGAATATTAGTTTAGAAAATGTAAATTGAAAGCACTCTTCTCGAAATTTCTAGATAATTAGTTTTTTTAGTTTATTTAAGATATTTATGTTTAATAAATTGTAAGCAAAAATTGTACCAAATAATTTGACACATACACTCAAATTAAAATTAGTTATTAATTTGCTCATTGAAACTGTAACAAATAGTCCCATCTTACGCAATTAAGCCACTTTATTTAAACGACCATGCTACGTAGCTCGAAAGGCTCGAATTTTTTTTTTTTTTTTTCAGACGCAGAGGAGAGGAGAGGAGAGGAGGAAGGAGAGGAGAGGAGAGGAGAGGAGGAGGGAGGAGGGGACTGGAGGGGGCCTAAAAAATGGAGGGGGAGGGGAGGGGAGGAAGAGGAGGAGGAGGGGGCGGAGGCGACGCGATCGGGGTAAAGCCGACGAAGGGCGGAGGCGACGCGATTGGGGCAGAGCTGCGAGTTGCGACGGCGGAGCTGCGACGGGCTGGCGGACGGCCGGAGGCAAGCTGCGACGACCTCCTCTTCCTCTTCCCTCTCTTCTCTTTCTCTTCCTCTCCCTCTTCTCCCTCGTCCTCTGCAACGAAAATGGCAGAAAAAGAAGAAGAAAAAAACAAAAAAAAATCAAAACCCCAAAACGACGTCGTTTTGGGGTTTTGAGCCACATTCGAGCCTCTAGTTTCGAGCACTCAAACATTTTCCTTATTTAAATTATCTATACTTTAGTAGATGTAAGCATAGTTCCGATTGATTCGTTTTAGTAAAGATTAAACCATTATTTATGGTTTTATAAAAATTAGAATTAAAGCAAATCATGAAAATTTTGAAATCAAAGACTGAATCAATAAAATGCGGTTCGATTAGATTTTTAGTCATGATTTTTAGAAATTTTGTCATTCACAATATGATTATAAAATATTATATATAACTTAAAAATTATTTTAAATGATCGTTATAAGAACACTTTTGCAAAAGTAAAATATTACAACTTACTTATATATATTTGATATTAATATGATATTTGAGTATTAACGGCAAATAACAAATTATATATATATATGTATATCTAAAAAAAATTATAAAATTACAAATTGAACTGTAAAATACAATTCACTTACTTTAAGAATTAGGATTGAACAGTGCCTAAGAAAACCAAATCAAATCACGCGATTTGATTTGAATTTGATTGATTTGCGATTGTTTCAATTTTTTTTCTCAACCCTATTCTTTGTGGAAAAATTATTAGGTACTAGATGCGTATCCTCAACAACTCATAGACACACATGCCCTCAATGTTGTCTCCCTTCACCCATAGGAAATGTGTGAACCCCACTCTCTAGACTAATGAAAAAAGAGCAAAGTACAGAAGTGTACATCCATATGAAGTCTTCTTTCTTGTGGCCATAATTAACTCCTTATATTTTTAGTTAAACTGCAATATAGTCATTCCGTTAGTTTGGTGTTAATACGATCGAAACAATTTATCATATGAGTAATATATGGTTTTTTTTTTTTTTCAGCATCCGTATATTTTTATGAAAATTTTACTTTAGTTTTTTTACATCATCAAAATTTTACTTTTGGCCATCCATTTTTAAATTTCGACAATCTCATTACTGATAGATGGATGAAAAGCTCACTTTGTTACTTGACTGAAAGGGTAATGAATTGACTGCTATAATTGAAGGTGAAAGGGTCAAAACAAAATTTTGATGAAATTATAAAATTGCTTAGTATAATTTACCCTATTGTTAAATTATAGGACTCCAACTTTATTAATTTTAAAACTGCATTTGGAATGATAATTGTAACAACAAAATTCAAATATACATTTTTTAAAAGTACTTACATTCCGGTGTAAGTTTAAAAAAATAATTATACATTAATGCAAAAATTTATAATTTTAATTATTAATATTTATAATATTTATCATTGATTTGTAATTATTTTTTAAAAAATCACTGATGTGATTTTTTCTTTTTTTAAATTACCTTTGAATATTTTGCAAGTTTTTTTGGTCAGATTAATTTGCAAATTAATGGAAAATATTGATCACAACAGGAAAATTTTATTTCACAAAATTGATGTGATAACCTCTCTGATAAACACTAAAGAAGAGATTATTCAATGTATTGAGACATGGTTAGGTAATACGTTAGAGAAGTTGTGATTGGTAAAAAGAATGGAGTTTACGATTTTATGTGAAAGACAAAAAATAATGACAAACATGATGCTTAATAACTAAGAAATTATAGTTCCTTAAGTTCTTCAATTAGTTCAATTAATATTATTCCACCCATAATTTGTTTTGGTACATGGTTCATTGAAAGTTCTATAATAATTATTCACTAGTTTTAGAATATTAGATTAATAAGAGTAATTTTTATATGCAAATAGGGTATATATATCATGTAGTACCTTCTATTATTATAATTGGATTTGACCCCAAAATATTGGCACCTGAAATATCTAGATTAACTCATATACATGGTCCAAATCTCATTACTTTTCATTATTAATATATAGGAATATTGAGTATTATAGACATTTTAATAATTTAAAATTCATACTAAATTCTCATCCTTCCCTTAATAATATTCAACGTGAGATTTAACAAAGAGTAACAACATGCATTAATATTTTCATCATCCTTAAGATATGAATTTATAGCATGTGATAGTAATAAATTAAAACAATCTAAATATGAATTTATGCCTCAATGGCTACAAGTTCTAAGGCTTGGCTTGGTTGCAACAAAGTGGTTTTCAAACCTATATATAGATAGACCTTGGCTTGCAAAATAAAACAAAACAAATAAATAATTGAGTCTTGTGCTCTAAAAAGATCCTCCATGCCTTCACTTCGGCGGAGGCGCATCACAAATCACCTGAAAAATTGTTTTCACTAAGGGATGAGCATAAAACTCAGCAGAGATAATCTAAATAAAGTGCGTGCAGTTTAACAATGTCATGAGGTGCAATACATATGAGATGCCAATGCCAAAAATCATAAATTTTCTCATTTTGAAATTCTCATGTCATGCACTTGTTCGAAAAATAACCAATTCAATCATCCATTTGATAAAACAAGGGGCGGTAAATATGACACTGGTAATCCCTAGGTTGATATTTACAAGTAGGCATAACTAGCATTACCAATCTCCACTTTATTGGCTCTTAACCAGAAGGTACGTGGTACCTACTCCGTGCGTGTTTTCGGTATTTCACCTTGGATACTCAGGCCAACTTAAACAATACCAATCTACACCCCCTATACGGACTTATCAAACGTATTTATCATATAACTCAACACATTTCAAATATTCTCAATGAATCAATTTGAAAATCAATTTCTCAAATCCAATGCGATGATTAAATCATGAGATTATGCAATACTCAATGCCATGCATGAATTTGCAAATATTTCAATTTACTTAATTCAAATACAATTTTTATAACAATTAATACAACTCTCCACTGGTTGCCCAAATATTATCTCTATACAAAATATAAATTTTAAGAGACAAACATAACTCATAATTTTATATCTTTAACAATTTCAACCTAGGAGTAACAATTACATGTTCAATCTTCTCTTTCTCAACTTAATCATGAATCATAATATTCTTCCAAATTTTTTATCAATTTTTCATTTTTATTCAAACTCATGAATTCACTAAGAATATTCAGAATGCTAAAAATAATGTAAGATTTTTTCAACATCTTTCAATCCCTCAACATGATAAATATTTTTTTTATTTTTCTCAAGAGTTCAATTGTAACAACCTCGACCTGTAATTAGCTGTTAAACCATGATTAAGGATGCCTAATAAGTAATTAAGAAGAAATTCTACATTATTTGTATGTGTGTTGCATTATTTGTGTTTCTATTTGTCTATCGTAGAAATATCTGTTTGTGTTTTTGTTATGTTTTGCGAATTAACGGCCTTATCAGCATCCGATCATGAAATTGACTTGGTATATATATTATTTAGAATTTTTAAAATTTTATGGTAGGTTTAATTGAAATTCGCTTCGGAACCGAATAATTAGAATAAATAATGTCAAGTGATTAACCATTAATTAAGCCTTCGTAATTGAGCCTATATAAGGCATAAGTGGGCTCTAGAATTCATTTTACACACTCATTTCATCACTCTTGAGACCCTAAACGTGAGAGAGAAGGAAGAGGAAGGAAATTGAGCTCAAGCTAAGGGAATTACTAGGAAATTGAAGGATTGAATCTAGAGACTTAAGAATCTAGCCTTTTGGGCCTAAATTGGGAAACATAGATAAGAATCCAACCTTTTAAGTTATATGATTGTGGCATTAAGAACGTGAATTCAAGAGAATTGAGTTGAGCAATGTGTAATTTGAGCCTAGCTGCTTGAAGATATGCATATGCATTTCATGGAGTTTGATGTTGTTTTCAAAAGAATTCTCTCATGCATGTGTCCATCTTATCTTTATTTTGAGAATTCATCTTGTTAAATACCATTTCATATTAAGTGATCATGGTTTTGGAAGCTTTGAAGTCAAGATAAAGAGTGCATGTTATGTTTTCAAATAATTAAGTTTTGTTTTGCACAATTGGCAAATTTTTGGGCCTTGATTTTGCGAAATGATTTTAATTTCCCAATGTTTTCCAAGTTCACACATGTTCCCTTAAGTTTTTGGCCCAAAAGGATGAGTTTTGATGTGTTGAATTCGAGTTTTGAACATGGTAGGGAAATCTGGACATTCCAGATTATGTCTCTTTACTCGAGCGACAGAACTTATGCTCGAGCGACCACTCTGTGTTTTGCACTCCCGCTCGAGCGACCAAAATTTGGCTCGAGCATAAAATGCATGCTCCTAGAAGTTTACAATTTTTGCATGCTCCTAGAGTTGCGCTCGAGCGAAGACCCCAGTCTCACGCTCAAGCGACCGTCGAGCGGTTGTCGAGTGGAGAATTCAAGCAACCAATACTTTTGCAAAAGTTTACAGACCGCTCGAGTGACCGAAGTTGCGCTCGAGCGACCACTCACATCTTTGAGCCTCTGCTCGAGCGAAAGAAGTTGTGTTCAAGCAAATGTCCTGTTTTCAACAAATTTTATTAAGTGTTTCAAAGGGCATTTTGGCATCCTCATTGCATCCTAGGTATTCCCAGGCCATAGTTAAGGCATAATAATGAGGATAAGAAGTAGAAACACACCAAGATAAGAAAGAGTTGAGTTAATGATTTCGAGTGTGTAATTTAGTACGGATTCGTTCTGTATCTGTGTAGGTCATGCGCCACAAGTTATCTGATACGTCTGCTTTGTCAGTCTGCCTTTGGAGCCATCTATGAGTAATAACTTTGTAAAGTTATGTTCACATTTAAGTAATTTCTTATATGATATGGTATGACAATAAATGCTTTGTTTTCTGACATGTTATGTTTTGAATCAATGAATGATTGTCCATTTATTGAAAAGTATTCCTGGCATTCTTAACACAAGATCCTAGCCCGGGGGTAATAATACCGTGGTTTATGAGCACAAGGCCCTTGCCCGGCGGTAATAATACCGTGGTCTCACAGCCCTTGCTCGGAGGTAATTATATCGTGGTTCAAGTATGTTATAAGTTCCCGGTACCGGAGGTTCCTTTATGGAACTGACAAGTATGACCCTTAATGCTCTGTATTTGATCTGTTTAGCGCTATTGGATGCACCACATATGAACAAACATGAACTCTGATTTCTGTATATGATTCGAACAAGAATATGAATATGAAACTGTTTCTATTTTCTGAATCTGTTATGGGGCATCATTCATTTAACCCTTTACTTTGTTATTATTCACTGGGCTCCTGCGCACCGTTTATATTATGCATGTAGGTGACTACGCGCGTGACTTGGCTCAGAGTTGAGGACCTGAAGCTTGGGTTTTGTCAGCCAACCTTTGTACCTCTTGAGGAGGTTTCCATTGGAAGAAGTCAAGTTTTGTGACTCATGTTAAAGACGTTCTTGTTTTGTTTTGGCTATTTGTACACTGGGCTAAGCCCTTTTTGTCATTATCCTTGTGGTGATACATACCTTATGAAACTTTTGATATCATTTGTATATATTTAAGTTTTTAATTTCTGTCTCATATATGTCAGCATAGCTCAATGGATTACGTATATTTTATATTTGCTTCCGCAGCCCCTTATTATGTCATAATCTGTTCAGAGGTCTTTGGTAATCTAAGGATTACTGACCTGTTACGATGCTAAACTTAAAGGAACAGGTTTGGGTCGTGACATTAATATTTTCAAATTAAACAATTTCTAAAAGGAATCTCAATAGTTTCCAATATTCTCAACAACATTCTCATTAATCTCATCCCTTTGAACATCCCACTTTCACATTCTCATTTGTTTAATAAACACATGCTTTCAACATTTATAAATTTCTTATAAGTTTAGCCAAACATCTCAATTTCAACATTTCAAGTTCCTAGGATTTTATCAAACTTTTGGGGATTTCTCATTTTAAAGATAAATTTCTCAAATTCTTGGTCCTACAGCAACCATATTTAACAAGTTGAAGACTTTAAGAAAAAAATATTTGAGAATCTTCCCATTTTCATACATTAAATATATTTTTAATAAAAATCATAATCTCTCCAAGTGTTATATTATCAAAATAATACATAATAAAGCTAAAATATAAACACAAGATTTAGAAAATCCCTACCTCAAATTTTAGTAGAAGGAAGAGAGAAAAATCTCAAAAACCAACGTCGTCGAAAAATGATCTCTACCTGTCAAAATGATCCCTTTGAGATGCTCATCAAAATAGCCTCAAGAACCATGGTCTAAATATTAATGGATTTTGATGGATCAAAAAATAATATAAGAGTTTGTAGGTTTGATAGAAAGAAGGAAGAGATAAAAAAAAAAAAAAAAAAGAGGGAGAGGGGGTCTTGTTGTGTCTTTGGGCACAATAGGTTATTGTGCTTTTTTATGAAATGTAGTTCCAAACCTCTTTTGATAATTTGAACCGCTCATACTTTAGGGTTCGTCAAGTAGATTATCCATGAAAAAAATCAAATTGATTAGATATCTGCAGCCCTATAACTAAAGCACATTTGTTTTTATAAAAATTAACTGTTAACTTAACTTTCATAAATTTTTAAAAACAATTAAGACCTAATCATGGGGTTATGAATATCCGATTAATTTAATTTTTTATATGAATAATATTCTTGACGAACCCTACAACATGAACGATTCAGATTATCGAAAAATATTTAGGACAAACTCCCATAAAACAGCACAACATGCCATTGTACTTTGAAGACACAACAACACCCCAAATCCGAGAAAAAGAACCCCCCACGTGGCTGCTGCCCCTTTTTTCTTCTTTTTTTCATTTCACATAAGTATCTATATATATAATTGAGACTACATCAATGCCGCCATAAGTATAAATATAATTTTTTTCACCACAAAATATATTTTGTTTAATGGTACCCATCATAAATATTCGTAACTCTTTTATAGTAATAAAATAATAATAATAATAATAACTATAACAATAACAACAACAATAATAAATGGTTACAAATGAGTCGTGATTTAATCAATTGGGTCTAAAATGAATGAAGTTTAATGATTTAAAATAAATCTACAATTGAAATTAAAGTATAAAATAATTTAAACCACCTCAAGATGGTCTCCACCATTAGCATAATTAAATATGAACTGAAATAATATAATTTGGGCTAATTAAATGAAATCTCAAAAATTAAATTTATATCCACATTCAATATTCAAGACCCAAAAATAATTAAAACTCAAGAAAATTTGCCAAGTGGGCTTTATGAGGGCGAAATCAAGAAGTAATATAATTTGTTTTCACCAATTTAAACAGAATGGTTCATAATACTACAACTATAATAATAATAATAAGGGCAAAATTCAATTTGATTCAACTCGTTACACACTATATTTATGTTGGGTGTTTGGGGAACCATAGGCGGTATATTTTTATATGCGAATAGGGTATATGCCATTTACATTTATATAATGGGTCCTACTGTAAAATCCAATCACAATAATAGAAGGTACCATATGACATATACTCTATCCACATATAAAAATTACTCTTATTGAAAAGGTTTTGTATGCTAATAGGCAGCATATATATTTGTGATTGATAAAAGATAATGTCACGTGGTACCTTATTAATATACAAAAAGAATTTCAATAATATTTTGATGTTTCAAACTAATTACATAGTAATTTTTCTTAGGAATAATATATGCAAACTCATCTGTATGAAATAATTATGACAAAAATAATAATTCATTTAATGAGTAATATCTAATAACTTTTCATAATTAGGATCCAAATAAGTGTTCTCTTGTTACTACCTAAAATTTAGAAGCGGGTATGATTCAGATTAGTTCGATCTAAAGGTCAATCAAGAACTATTAAATCATTACTAATGATTCTATGAAAATTTTAATGTAATTATATTTCTACACATCAGTTGCTCTAAGTGCACACACTTAATGAACACTTTATCAGTACGTACATAAAAAATAAAAACAAAAATCTCGGTACACATCTCTTTTTTTTATAATACCTCATCTTCAATTTAAAAATTCTAATTTTTCTTCCATCCATCCATTCATCATTTGCTATCATTGCCGCCACTCTTAGCCCTCTATCGCCACTACTACCACTCCTAGCTCATCTATTTCCATCCTAGATCTCTACAATCAACCTCCAACGTGGGTGGTTTGCATCAGGGGCATGAAGGAATGTATGGTTCATGACGAAAGGTGGTCGTAAACGAATGATAAAATAGGCGACATGAGGAGATGACGGAGAAGAGAGGTGGTGTTGGTGATAAATGATGATTATGGTGTTTTAGAATTGTTAGAAATGGTTTTGGAAATTCTGGAAAAACAGAATTTTTCCTAAACTTTGGTCTAATTTTTAAGTGGAACCCATGAGCCGAATTTCGCGGGTCAAAGTGGTAACGCGTTCTATGCCACGTTGTGATTCACGTGATATATTTGGTTGCTCAAAACCATTATCGGGTGAATGGGAAATTGAAACCAAAGTGTGCTCCGTGGAAATGGAGTTTTGGTGGAAAATCCTTAAAGGTTTGAATAATGGCTTGTCCTACATTGATTTGGTGGGGAACTTTGAGTGGGTTTATATGACTTGGAGTTGGAACTTGGGATAGGCTGCAAGAGGCACCCAAGTTTTGTAGAGAGGGAGGTTATGGGCAAAGTGAGCTAGACCCATTGGACCCAAAATAAACACACGCTTGCGCCGTCCAGTCGATCGTACGGACTGGGCTTGGGGGCGGATATGTGGTTGGGTTGGGCTTATCCGGCCCAATACTTATCTTTTTGGGCCAAAAACATTTGGGCCTGAAAAATTTTTGGGAAAAATTCTCTACAAACAAATTTTCAAGAGTAATCAAACCAAACAAATTTTTACAAAAAAAAATCTCAAAATTTTGTTTGGTTACATACTTTCCAAAATCACTTTCTCTCTCTCTCATACACATCAAATCAATCACTTTTTTTAAAACTCTCTTCCCAAAACAATTTTTCAAAATCATTTCTAAAAAAAGACAAACCAAACAAGTTTTCATACTTTTTATCTCAAAAACTACTCTACAAACACACCTTTGAATTTTATTTTCTAAAATTAAATTCTAATTTTTTGGAATTTGAATTTCGAAAATTAATTTCAAAATGGGCTCCGTTTTATTTTTCCCACCCGGAAAGATTCAAATATGTTCCACCCGAACATATTTCAAATTTGTTTAAATTTCAAACCCAAATAGTTTATTTGTTGAAACAGTGTCTTACCTGTTTAATTCAAACCATACATGTTCTGTCACGACCCAAACCTGGTACCCAAAGGCTCGGCGTTGTAACAAGATAAAAATAAAATAATTCGGATAATTCTGTAGTCGTAGCGCAAGCGGATAAATTAAATAAATTAAAATAAAATAATTGAGTACCAACTACTTATTTAAAAGAAAACAAACATAGTCATTTGAGCTTCATTGTATTACAAGAGTTTGGTAATAAAAAGATAGAAATCTTAAAAAGAAATTAAAAAAAAAAAAAAACAAAATAACACAGCGATTCATTTTTCATCTTGATCCCGCTAAACCTCTTCACCTGAAAGGGGTAACAGCTATAAGCGCATAACAAAGTGAAAAATATTATACTATGAGTGTAGGGGCACAAAATAACCATGAATAGTTATTTAAGCTAAGATATTAACATAATTTGAGTTGAATACACAAATTAATTAAGTCGCAGAAACTGAAATAAATAACTATAACCATGGTGCAGAACAGAACAGAACAGGGGTCACTAGAGTGACAATTAGAACAGGGGACCACAAAGTGGTCAAACAGGGGCCTATGGTTATTTTAAGTCCCCCAAGGTACTCCCATGGTGATACTTACAGGAAATAATTGTTTACAAGATCATTGCCAAATAATCTCTAAAATTTAAACAAACATATCCATGGGTTTTAATTTAAGCAAATAGAGCTCAAGAAAATAATCCACGTAATTGAAACATTAACCTAACCATAAAACATAAATTATATAAAATAAATTGTGGTAACTTAAAACATTCGTAAAATATATTATGGTAACTTAAGACATGTAGAAAACACATTATGGTAACTCAAGGTATAATAAAACTCACCTAAGAATTACTCCTAAATTATTCTGAGTTTGCTCCCGTTTCTAAGACTCCTTGCTCCCGTTTCTAAGACTCCTCCTTTGAAAGCTTCTTATTTTTTTTTGTGTTCTTGCTACAGTACCAACGTCTCATTTATACATGTCCTAAAGTGAGGCCCAAGCAAAGCCAACGCACATGTGGATAATTCCTCTCTTTGCCACCTGTTCTTCACTCCTTAAGTTTACTCTTTATTGACACCTGTTTCACCCCTTTTGTTTCATCTCCCTGAATTCACCAAGGGCCAAGTTGCCCCTTGGCCTACACAGAAATTTACTCCTTATTTATTTATTTATTATGTTATTCCAATTTTAAAAGTCATAATTCCTAAAATTACTTATGATTATATTTTAGGTTCACGTCTAAAAACCTCACTACCAAACTATAAAACATCACTTACCACTTTCTAAAATATTTAACGTGTGGTGTCTCACAATTTATTTCCTTAACAATTTAATCGATAAATTTCCAATTTCCTAAATTATACATTTATTTATTTATTTATTTATTTTTGAGTTCTATTTATTGTAATTTTAAATTAAAAAAAAAAAAGAAAATTCGAGTGTCACATTTCTCCTCTCCTTAAAAGAAGTTTGTCCCCAAACTTGACATACCTTAGTTTTCGAAGAGGTGTGGGTATTTAGCTTTCATTTGGCTTTCAGTTTCTCACGTTGCTTTTTCGACACGATAGTTTCTCCATAAGACTTTTACGAGAGGTATAGTCTTATTTCGGAGGACCTGGTCACGGTGATCAAGAATTTGTACAGGTTGTTCTTTATAAGAGAGGTCTTTTTGCACTTCCAAGTTCTCATAATCGACAACATGCTCTGGATCCCGAAGATATCACCGAAGCATCGAAATGTGAAACACATTGTGGACATTGGATAGTTCAGGTGGAAGCGCAAGGCGATATGCCACAGAACCGATCCTTTCGAGTATCTCGAATGGGCCGATGGAACGTGGGTTTAACTTTCCTCGCTTTCTAAATCGGATAACCCCTCTTGTTGGTGAGATATTTAGGAACACATGATCGTCTATTTGAAACTCTAAGTCTCATCTCCGTGTATCTGCATAGCTTTTCTGGCGACTTTGGGCATCATTTGAGCTTCATTGTATTACAAGAGTCTGGTAATAAAAAGATAGAAATCTTAAAAAGAAATATAAAAAAAATAAAATAACACAGCGATTCATTTTCCATCTTAATCCCGCTAAACCTCGTCACCTGAAAGGGGTAACAGCTATAAGCGCATAACAGAGTGAAAAATATTATACTGTGAGTGTAGGGGCACAAAATAACCATGGATAGTTATTTAAGCTAAGACATTAACATAATTTGAGTTGAATACACAAATTAATTAAGTCGCAGAAACTGAAATAAATAACTATAACCACCGTGCAGAACAGAACAGAACAGGGGTCACTAGAGTGACAATCAGAACAGGGGTCAATGGATCCATGACAAACTGGGCACCACAAAATGGTCAAACAGGGGCCTATGGTTATTTTAAGTCCCCCAAGGCATGGGACTCCCATGGTGGTATTTACAGGAAATAATTGTTTACAAGATCATTGCCAAATAATCTCTAAAATTTAAACAAACATATCCATGGGTTTTAATTTAAGCAAATAGAGCTCAGAAAATAATCCACGTAATTGAAACATTAACCTAACCATAAAACATAAATTATATAAAATAAATTGTGGTAACTTAAAATATTCGTAAAATATATTATGGTAACTTAAGACATATAGAAAACACATTATGATAACTCAAGGTATAATAAAACTCACCTAAGAATTACTCCTAAATTATTTTGAGCTTGCTCCCGTTTCTAAGACTCCTTGCTCCCGTTTCTAAGACTCCTCCTTTGAAAGCTTCTTATTTTTTTTTTTGTGTTCTTGCTACAGCACCAACCTCTCATTTATACATGTCTTAAAGTGAGGCCCAAGCAAAGCCAACGCACATGTGGATAATTCCTCTCTTTGCCACCTGTTCTTCACTCCTCAAGTTTACTCTTTATTGACACCTGTTTCACCCCTTTTGTTTCATCTCCCTGAATTCACCAAGGGCCAAGTTGCCCCTTGGCCTACACAGAAATTTACTCCTTATTTATTTATTTATTTATTATGTTATTCCAATTTTAAAAGTCATAATTCCTAAAATTACTTATGATTATATGTTAGGTTCACATCTAAAAACCTCAATACCAAACTATAAAACATCACTTACCACTTTTTAAAATATTTAACGTGTGGTGTCTCACAATTTATTTCCTTAACAATTTAATCGATAAATTTCCAATTTCCTAAATTATGCATTTATTTATTTATTTATTTTTGAGTTCTATTTATTGCAATTTTAAATTAAAAAAGAAAAAGAAAATTCGGGTGTCACATGTTCAAACAGGTTTACACCTGTTTAATTCAAAATTAACAGCCACCACTCCATCTATATAAAGGCAGTCCCTCATTTGGATATTAACTCCAATTTTTCGTCCTTAAATCTGCTACTACTCTCTGCATTTTGCTGCATCTAATTTTCTGTGAGAAAGAGTGTAAAACGCTTAGTGTATTCGTTGTGCGAATAAATTGTAGTGCTGCATTTATTCGTTGTTGATCATTTTATCCTGGAAAATAGATGTCCGCAAATCTGAAAGCACCGTGGAGATGACGAATATGTCCTAAGGACACAGTGTTAAATACTGGACTTGATCAAAAGTTTGTTCAAGAAATTAATCAAGTAAGTTGTTAATTTATTTTCTGTTTTATTATTATTTATTTAAATCAGATTTTAATTTTGTTTTTGTAATAAAATAAAAATCTGTTGTTATTTATTTATTTTTATTTATTGGTTTGATTTTTGTAATCAAACAATCTCTTTCCTTTGCTATTTTTCTTTTGTATTCTGTTTGTAGTTTAGTACACAAACAGAATTTATTTAAATACAGTGAAGAAAGTCCGACAATCTTAAGACATACTATTTTTTGGTGTCTTCATTGTATTTAATTTTCTGTGATTTCATAAAGTGATATTCTGGTTGGAAAACAAATAGTAGTAATATACTATTTGACAAAAAGTAGTAATATACTGTCTATTTTCTTTGACAACTAGTAGTAATATATTGGTGTCATTAACAATTGTAGAATATTAATTTGTATTACAGAAAATTATTGTGATATTTTATTTTTCTAGTTTTAGTAACAAGGAAAATAAAATTATTTTGTGTTATAATTTATTTTTTGGTTTTAGTAACTAGAAAATTAATTTGTGTTTTGATTTTTTTCTAATTTTTGTAATCAGATATAATGGCTGCTGAAAGTAGTACTCCAAATCCGATCGTTACAACGACTCCGGTCCCTATCTAGAACCATGTTCAAGTTCCAATAAATCATGGAGAAAAATTGAAAAAATTTAATGGCACAGAGTTTAAGAGATGGCAACAAAAAATGTTGTTTTATCTTATAACTCTAAATTTGGCCCGGTTTCTCCGTGAAGAGGCTCAAGTACTTAAAGAGGATGAAAGTGATCAGCAAGTTGTTGCCTCTGTGGACGCTTGGAAACATTATGATTTCCTGTGCAGAAACTACATCCTCAATGGCCTTGACAACATGCTGTATAATGTTTACAACCCTTTGAAAACAGCAAAAGAATTATGGGATTCTTTGGAGAAAAAATACAAGACAGAGGATGTCAGCACAAAGAAATTTGTTGTCGGTAAATTTCTGGATTTTGTTATGGTAGACTCCCAAATGGTAATTTCTCAAGTTTAAAATTTCAGATAATTTTGCATGATATTCATTCTGAAGGTATGTCTCTTAGCGAGTCTTTCTAAGTCGCTACTTTAGTGGAAAAGTTACCGTCGGCTTGGAAAGATTTCAAAAATTATTTGAAACATAAACGCAAGGAGATGACCATGGATGAATTGATTATAAGATTAAGAATTGTGGAAGATAACCGAAAGGCTGAAAAGAAGAATGAGAAAAATCCCATTGAATCTAAGGCTAATGTGGTTGAACAAGTGCACAAACCACATAACAAAAAGATGAAGTTTACTGGAGATGGTCCTAAACAAAGCGACAACAATGGCAATAAAAAGTTCAAAGGTAAATGCTATAACTGTGGCAAGACCGGACATCAAGCTTCTGATTGCCACCACCCTAAGAAGGATCGCGGAAGTACAAGCAAGAAGACCACCAATCAAGCCAATGTGACAGAATTAGATTACATCTCTGACGGGGTAAATGACATCAACCTCTCTGCTGTGGTGTCTGAGGCTAATTTCGTTGGAAATCCCAAGGAATGGTGGGTTAACACTGGGGCAACTCGTCATATTTGTGTGGACAACAAGATGTTCACTACTTACAATGAGGCTGCAAAATGGTAAACAACTTTTTATGAAAAATTCTTCTACTTCTACTGTGGCTGGACAAGGAAATGTGATCTTGAAGATGACATCAGGGAAAGAACTTACCCTCAACAATATACTGCATGTACCTGACATCCGGAAGAATTTGGTTTTTGGCTTTTTATTAAATAAAAATGGTTTTAGGCTTGTTTTTTAGTCTGATAAATTTGTATTAACAAAGAGTGGTATGTATGTTGGTAAGGGATACATGAGTGATGGTATCTTCAAATTGAATGTAATGACAGTTGTACCAAAAGTTGCTATTAATAAGAATAATACATCTTTTGCTTATATTCTTGAGTCAAATTTATGACATAGTAGATTAGGAAATGTGAATTTTAATGCTTAGCGTAGATTAATTGGTTTGGATTATATACCAAAATTTGAAATTGATCCTAATAAAAAATGTGAGATTTGTGTAGAAGTGAAACTAACTAAGACTCCATTTAAATCAGTTGAAAGAAAAACCGAGCCTTTAGAATTAATTCATACAAATGTGTGTGATCTTAAATTTGTTCAAACTAGAGGAGGTGAAAAGTATTTCATAACATTTATCGATGATTGCACAAGATATTGTTATGTATACTTACTTAGAAGCAAAGATGAAGTCTTAGAAATGTTTAAACTCTACAAAACTGAAGTTAAAAATCAACTTGGTAAAACCATTAAAATGGTTAGAAGTGATAGGGGTGGTGAATATGATGCACCATTAAATGAATTTTGTGCACAACATGACATTATTCACCAAACTATAGCACCTTATTCTCCACAGTAAAATGGGATTGCTAAAAGGAAGAATGGAGCCCTTAAAGAAATGATAAATGTCATGTTACTAAGTTCAGGCTTACTACAGAACTTGTGGGGGGAAGCAATATTGTCTGCTAATTATGTTCTTAACAGAATACCCCACAAGAAAACCAATAACACTCCTTATGAATTATGGAAAGGTCGACCGTCTTCCTATAAATACTTAAAAGTATGGGGGTGTTTGGTAAAAGTTGAAGTTCCTGTTCCTATTCCTAAAAAGACTAAGGCCTCGTTTGGGAACAGGCTAATTTAGTAACTTTTTAGCTATTTGGCTAAAAAGGTAGGTAAAAACAACTTGTATGCTTGGGATGACTTTTTGGCTAATTACGAAAAGATGTGCAAAAAGTAGAGAGAAAAGAGAATCTTTGACTTTTTGGTATGAGTGGTTGGCTTTTTGGCTAATTTAGTAACTTTTTAACTAATTAGCTAAAAAAGTAAGTCCCCAAACGAGGCCTAAGATAGGACAAAAAACAGTAGATTGTGTGTTTATTGGTTATGCTCAGAATAGTAGTGCATATCAATTTTTGACTTATAAATCAGAAATACATGATATAAATGTGAACACTATTATAGAATCAAGGAATGCTGTGTTTTTTGAACATGTATTTCCTTACAAGAAAGAATAGGAATTAAGCTCACAAAAAAGAGCTTATGATTGTACACAAAATCAAGATACCAATGACAATCAAACACAAGAGACTAGTAATGGTCTCGACCAACAGAATTTAACTGATGATGAACCAAGACGAAGTAAGAGAGCAAGAATATCAAAATCCTTTGGTCCAGATTTTTTGACATACCTGTTAGAAAATGAACTTCAAAGCTTTAAGGAAGTAATGACAGGTCCTGAAGCACTTTTGTGGAAAGAGGCTGTTAATAATGAAATTGAATCCATTATGCAAAATCATACTTGGGAATTGGTGGATCTTCCACCTGGTTCTAAACCTCTTGAATATAAGTGAATATTCAAGAGAAAAATGAAAGCAGATGGTTCAATAGATAAGTATAAAGCAAGACTTGTAGTAAAAGGTTACAGATAAAAGGAAGGTCTGGACTATTTTGACACATACTCTCCTGTGACAAGAATAACATCCATCCACATGCTTATTGCCATAGCAGCGTTATATAATTTAGAAATACATCAAATGGATGTTAAGACAGCTTTCTTAAATGGTGATCTAAATGAAGAGATCTATATAGAGCAACCCGAAGGGTTTGTAGTATCGGGGCAAGAAAAGAAAGTTTGTCGGCTTGTAAAATCTCTTTATGGATTAAAACAAGCACCTAAGCAATGGCATGAAAAATTTGATCATGCTATGCTTACTAATGGGTTTAAGATAAACGAATGTGACAAGTGCGTCTATGTTAAAAACACTGACCAAGGATATGTCTTTACTCTGGGAGGCGCTGCTGTTTCTTGAAAATCCACGAAACAAACATGCATTACACGATCCACAATGGAATCTGAGCTCATTGCTTTAGACAAAGCAGGAGAAGAAGCAGAATGGTTTCGTCACTTCTTAGAAGACATTCTGATGTGGCCAAAACCTGTGCCAGCTATCTGCATTCATTGTGATAGTCAATCTGCAATAAGTAAGGCATAAAATCATATGTATAATGGTAAGTCACGACATATTTGTCGTCGACATAATACGGTAAGGAAATTGCTCTCAAATAGAATAATCTCAATAGATTATATAAAATCTAAAGAGAATATTGTAGATCCGTTAACAAAAGGTTTGACAAAAGAGTAAGTGTATAGTTTATCGAAGGGGATGTAATTAAAGCCTATTACATAGGAGTCATCATAATGGTAACCCTACCTATATGACTAGAAATCCCAAGAACTAAGTTCAAAGGGACAATTAAGTTATGTGTGGCTCGCCAAAAATCACCAAGGGATTAAAATTCTCTACTCATTCCTATGGTGAGAGTGATATCTGCAACATGTGTTGTATGCAGGGTCTAAAGATAAGCTTAGCTTTTAATGATTACTTATATTTTGATTTAGGCATAAAAATCAAGACAAGTATAAGGAGATACTCATAATAAAAATCACCTATATGAGTGTCGAATTGGGGCCGATTTTATGAGAATGAAGAGGCTAAATTTTTTGGAAGCACTCATGAAAACCAAGAGCATTCAAGGCCAAAATGAACACAACCGTGAGAACCACGATGTATCAGAAGATATTTTGTGTGAAAACTATTGTCTTGGCTTACACAAATGGCTGAACAATTTAAGACATCGCGTCCATTGGTTAGCTAGTAAGTCTGATAGATTATCACTAGGGAAGGTTCAAGGCCGAAAGCTACCTATCCTGATGCAAAATATTTTCGATTTATACTCTCTCGACAAATTCTGCATATTGTTGCATTTCCATTGTCATCAAATTTCATTCATGTGGGGGATTGTTAGAAATGGTTTTGGAAATTCTGGAAAAATAGAATTTTTCCTAAACTTTGGTTTAATTTTTAGGTGGGACCCATGCGCCAAATTTCGCGAGTAAAAGTGGTAACGCGTTCTATGCCGCGTTGTGATTCATGTGGTATATTTGGTTACTCAAAACCATTATCAGGTGAATGGGAAATTGAAGCCAAAGTGTGCTCCATGGAAATGGAGTTTTGGTGGAAAATCCTTAAAGGTTTGAATAATGGCTTGTCCCACATTGATTTGATGGGGAACTTTGAATGGGTTTATAAGGCTTGGAGTTGGAACTTGGGGTAGGCTCCAAGGGGCACCCAAGTTTTGTAGAGAATGAGGTTATATGCAAAGTAAGCTAGACCCATTGGACCCAAAATAAACATACGCGCGCGCCGTCCGTCCAGTCGGTCGGGAAGGCTGGGCTTGGGCGCGGGTATGTGGTTAGGTTGGGCTTGTCCGGCCCAATACCTATCTTTTTGGGCAAAAAACATTTGAATTTTATTTTCTAAAATTAAATTCTAATTTTTTGGAATTGGAATTTCGAAAATTAATTTCAAAATGGGCTTCGTTTTATTCTCCCCACCCGGACAGATTCAAATATGTTCCACCCGAACAGATTTCAAATCTGTTTAAATTTCAAACCCAAACAGTTTGTCTGTTGAAACAGTGCCTTACCTATTTAATTCAAACCATACCTATTCAAACAGGTTTACACCTGTTTAATTCAAAATTAACAGCCACCACTCCATCTATATAAAGGCAGTCTCTCATTTGGATATTAACTCCAATTTGTCGTCCTTAAATCTGCTACTACTCTCTGCATTTTGCTGCATCTAATTTTCTGTGAGAAAGTGTGCAAAACACTTAGTGTGTTCATTGTGCAAATAAATTGTAGTACTGCATTTATTCGTTGTTGATCATTTTATCCTAGGAGATAGACGTTCGCAAATCTGAAAGCACCGTGTAGAGGACAAATCTATCTTAAGGATACAGTATTAAACACTGGACTTGATCAAAATTTGTTCAAGAAATTAATCAAGTAAGTTTTCAATTTATTTTCTATTTTATTATTATTTATTTAAATCAAATTTTAATTTTATTTTTGTAACAAAATAAAAATATGTTTTTATTTATTTATTTTTATTTATTGGTTTGATTTTTGTAATTAAATAATCTCTCTCCTTTCCTATTTTTCTTTTGTATTCTGTTTGTAGTTTAGTATACAAACAGAATTTATTTAAATACTGTTGGCTTTTTGGCTTTCAAAGGGTATTTTTGTAAATGCGAGCGTGCCAGTAAGGATCAATCAGTCCTTACAAAAATTATAATTGCCAACCAATTATCAGACGATTGTGTTTTAGTTCTTTCAGCCTCAATGAAGAGGACTTTTACTGGTGACTTGACTTAGAAGAAATTAAGCGAAATAGCAGTTAAACAAAAAGCAATTGAAATATTTCATGAAAATGAAAACCTACAATGGTCCAAACTCAGCCTCGTAGAAGTTTACAGCGACAATCTACTTGAATCTACTTGAAACTACTCCTATAAATGAAGTGCAGAACAGGTATTTAAAGTGCAGGAATGTAAAGACTGGAAATGTAAAAACTGGAAAGAAAAATGTATAAAGTAAGACTGGTTTGTATGATCTGAGTTCGGGGGCTTTTTCTGGGGACCTCCTTGCTATTTATACTCTTCAAGGATGACCATCGAACTGCACTTCCAACCGTCAAACTGCTCCTCAATGATCGCTGATCATGCTGCCTTAGAAGTAGTTCCACTATGCCATCACTTGCAGTTGGGCTTCCCTCCTGTATTTCAATTTGAATATGAGTAACTGTTGAAGCCACGTCACCTTGTATCTCTTTACTGATCCAGTGCTACTCAGATCACGTGAGAACCAATTTTCAATGCCACGTGGACGATCAGGATCGAAGACTTGAGTAATCTCCCAATATTGCCCTTACTTTGCCATGTGTCGAACTGTAATTGGCTTTTACAAAATATGTAGCCAACATTACCCCCCGCACTAATATACCCAATACTTGGTGATATTAGTGGATCACAGCTTTTCTCGCGCTTCTGGAACGTGCATGGAGTCTATCTTCTGGAAACACAACCGTCATTCATCTGGTGATCATTTGCATTAACTCTCTTTCAATTTGTTTGAACATCCCGATACCTTAGCATTCGAACAGACTATGGCTAAATCAACTTCCCTCGATCAAGCACACGAAGAGCCATTGAGTAATGCTGCTTCCCCTCGAAAGAACCTCCACGCATTCATTAACCACCTTTACTCGCCTTTCTATATTCAGGTCATGGATGCCTATACAAATTATCGACCTTTGGAATACACACACATTGTCCTTAATCCTTCGATTCAACAAGTTGCAGACACAGATACAAGAAATTCTTCCTCTGACTCCCCCTTGTACCTCGAACAAACTGCTTTCAAACCTTTGATTTGGCAAGTTGCAAATATGGACTTAAGAAACTCTTCTTCACAAAATTCTGCATGGGATGAAGCTATAACTTCTTCATCTTCTGGAGTTTCTGGCTGGACTAGCTGGTCAACACCTGAAACTTATGATTTGAGGGAACGAATCAACCATCATTTTGTTGAGTTCACTGACCCTTTGGAGTTTCCTTCCTATGCTCGAAGTTCAGTGGTCTACCCTTACGTGCCCATTGACTGTCGACGTAGTTTGGAGGAAAACCTTCTTGTGGCATGGTACACATCCTCCATGCCTACAAAGTCAGTGCTTGTTGCCCGACGCCCAGAAGAGGCACAAGGGTATAACCCCTCATTCTTAACCCAGAAGGCGAAAATTTGTTCTTCTGACTGGCTTAATCATATTAATGCTTTTGTTCCTTCTGCTCCCGTGCCATCTCCCATAATAGAAACATCCACACCTTCCTCTCCATCTACATCTCCTTCTCCATCTTCTGAAACAGAAGCATTTACACCTTCTCCTCCGCCAACTCTTTGCTGGACAGAGAAATTGAGGCTTCCCCTTCCTATGGAAAAAGCCTTCCCACCTTACAAACCTCCTCCTTCCCCTACTCCAGCTGAGCGGAAACAAGCTCAACTTCTGCTTGCAGCTTTCTCTCACTTACCCTTCAATGTTCTTGAGGACGAAGTCCCTCTCAAGAACTTTCAATGGGCTTGTGATATTCTCACTAGGGGCCATATCCTTAATCCCATCGCCCAAGCAGAACTTCATATGTTCTTGGACCAACTTCCGGTGCTCCTCTACTGGCATCGAAATTCCATGGTCACAACACAATCTTTAGATCAACTCTCGTCTCTGCGAATTCATACCCAGTACGAAGCAGAGAACTTCATTGAAGAATTCGATGACTTCAAGAATAAAGATTCTGCGTATTGGGATGATTTGGTTTTAGACGAATTGGAACAAAGATTAAGAGAGGAAGCTTTCGAAATAAAGGCTGAAGAGCTCTACTATGAAGTGAGAGCACACCAACTTATGCAGCCAACATTGGAAGAAATAGAGGATATAATAAGGAAAGAACAAAAATTCATTGATCACTGTTGGATCAAGTTTCATGATCTTGTCATTTATTCAATTCCTTATTTTTATGAACTTGAGTTCATACCCAGATAGGGTCATTCGATGTAATTGCTTTGGCTTTAATATAATATAACCGAAATTCTTCACTTGGCATTGTTTGATCCTGTTTTCGTTTGCCTTTGAAAGCCAATCCAGAGCTTTGAACTGAATAATCTTATTCTTCGAACGTAAGCTCAATTGTTTTTGAAAATGAAGACACTAAGGACCAACATGACCTTTCCAATTCATGGAATAAAGTTGACAGTTTGGCTGATATTATCTTAGAAATGGTGCTTCGAGTTTAACAATCTTATCATTTGAATATAGATCCAATCAATTTCCAATAAGGATGTTGGGATAAATTCTCCAATTTATGGATTATGGTCATCAACCTTTGTTAATCCTTATTTAGAATTGGTGCTTCGAACTTAACAATCTCTTCCCTTAAAGTCTGTCTTAATCATAACCAAAATATGATCATGATTAGTACTGACTATTTTGCTTCGAAGAACAGCTCATACTTACAACAATACAAAAACTGTTCTTAGGGTTGCATTGTTTAATCCGAAAAGACAATTTCTGTGTGTATATACAAACCAACTATTGGTTTCAATGCTTCGAACACCCAAATATATCTTTAATGATCCTCTAGCTTTACCTCAAGGGTATTACTTTTGTTAAGAAACCTACTACAGGTCTTTGATCTCGTCAACGTAAACAAACCCTTGAGTATTCTTACAGTAGTATGCTTCGAAGCCGACTTATGTATTTCGAAGCCGTTGTTGTTTGATTTTTTTTTTTTTGGCGCCAAAATCTGGTTCGAAGCCAAATATCTTGCTTCGAGGCTGGCATCAACGGCCGGAATGTGCTCCTCCCTCCAAACTATCAATATTGGAAGAGACCCCTCGTATTCGTACTTTTAGTACTTTAACGACTTATGAAATATATTTTCCAGACACAAAGGTTTTAAAACCCTTTTGTTTCGCATTCTGGAATTATTTACGCCCTCAACGCATAAACCCTCATCGGTCTTCCACTTCTCTCTATTCCCTTCTCACTTTCCGAAAAACGTACTACCAATGGCTTCTTCTTCACCAAAGGTACCAGTCATAGAGCGTGTGAGCTCATCTGTAGCCTTGAAAAGACTCATTGACGCAGAATGTGAGAAGTACAAGGCTGGGGAAAAAAGCACTATTGACGGGCGTATCTTTGTCCCTCGTCGCCATGAGCAACAAGACTACGTGCTCGGGCCAATATTCAAGGAGATCCTTACTGAGCTCCCAGCTCTATACCCTCGTCTGGAGAACCAATGTCTCCTTTATGAAGGTGGTCTCGATTGGAGGAACTGGAGAATCAATCGCCCTCACCGATGTTGGCCCACGGTGAGACCGGAATGACAAGAATGGTACGATCGGGTCATCCCTGCTAGGACACTGGACCTTCAAGAGCTCTGCCTCCTCGATGCTCTTCGACTATCTAGGGTAACTATCTCGGAGGACCCTTTCCTAGTCCCTGCTGCTTTATGTTTTTAGAACCCTATCTTCAATTTCTTTCAATTTAAATGTGGGATGATGGCCCCTACTGTTCTTGACATTTGCCACTTACTAGGAATATCCCCTATTGGTACCCTCATTACACCAGATTTCCCTGACTTAGCTGTCTCCTTCTCCCTCCCTTCTCTTAACTCATCTTACAGTGATTTTGTTGCTGAGAATAAAAGAGAGAGCCCAGTAACTGATAGAGAATTCTTTTCCTTTTTATTATACTGGCTTTGCAAATTCCTCTTTTGTACCTCCTCCCAAAGAATCATGTCTGAATTTGCTCCTCTTGCCAAAGCCTTTGTTTTGCAAAAAAGGGTAGCCTTAGCTCCATATGTTCTAGGCCATGTATACAGAGTTTGTTCCCTCTTTTGTGAGAAACCCTTAGATGTTAATCAAGGGGGGCCGTTCTGGATCCTTCAGTTTTGGCTTTTTGCCTATTTTACTGAATTACAATCCAAATGCCTTAAATTTTCTGGGCTACACTCTCTTACCCATGGCATAAGACTAGCCAATGCTTCACTCTATCCTTCTACTTTTGCTTTTTATTTTTCTTTCTTCCATCAACTACCAGCTGCCCTTCCCATACATCGTTTTCGTCCCTTCGAAACCAGCATAGGTCCAGTTGTTAAGCCATTTCCTAAGTGACAGGCTCTGTGCTTCGCCTATTCACAAGGATATATGGGCTTCCCTTCTGATTCCTAGAGAGCTATTTATCGGGACCACAAACCCCAGAGCTTATAAATGTATAGCTGAGCCTTATTATCCTGCTCAATTTGCTAGACAGTTTGGCTTCATACAAGGGGTCCCTATACCTCTCTGCAGCAACACCAATCTGAGCCTCACCAAGAGAGATTTGAAGGTTCAGAAGTCGAGGCTAGAAGAGGCAACCTTCAAATTCATAGATGACTTGGCCAGTTTTGAATACACCCCTTTCATCCCTCAAAGTACCGTATTGAAGAGATACCAAAATTGGTGGGTAAACAATATGGAAGTCTATTTGGCCATTCCACCTCAAAACCTACTGGAGGTGTTAGATGTGCCCAAGCCCAAAAGAACTGAAACTGTCACTTCCTCCACTGTGCCTCCTACAACTCAGTCCATTCCTGCTACCTCAACTCCTCCTAAAGCCACTCAGGCTGTTTCGAAGAAAGGTATGTGCCTTTGTTTTCTTTCCTTCGACTTCCTACATAATGCTGATTATCTTATTCTTAATTCTTCTTTTGTGAAGGTGGTCAGCAGCAAAAGAAGATGAGACTGCTTGAGCCTGAAAAGAAAACAACTGAGGTGCAAGAAGAAGAAGAAGAAGAAGGGGAAGCAGACCAAGAACATGAGTCACCCTTGATAAAAAGGAAAAAAGTGATTGATTTGGTTCAAGAGGAAACAACCGCTAAAGAAGTAGAGAAGGAGCTTATTTTTAGGAAATCCGGATCTCAGTCTGCAGAAGCTGAGAGGACATCTAAGGAGCAGACAATGCCAGTTCAAAGAAAGAAGAGAAAAAAGATTACTGTCTCTCCTTCTGATTTTACTGAAGACTCTGATTCCGAGACAATTGCCCAAGCAATAAAAAAGAGAAGAAAAGTGACTGCTTCAACTATTGCCTTGGTTGAAGATCCCATTCATGAGGCAGCTGCCCAGGCAGTAGAACAAGAACATTCCAAAGCTATAATTGTCTTTCAGAGAGCTGAGAAGAGACGGCAGCAACAATTTCTAAGAGACGAAGCTGCTGCTGCTGATGCATTACAAAGGGAGATGGCAAGAAGGCAACAGGCTGCCGAACATTACTCCCTCCGCGGCTCTCCCAACAGTGCCAGTGCTTCTGAAACAAGTGATTTCTTTCACACTTCTGCTGTTCTTCCTTTATTAGCTTTTGGTACTTGAAATTTGACATTGCTTTATACTTCTTCCTTTTGCAGCAACAACTACTGCGTTTATCTTTCCGATGAAGCCCCCCTCAATTTCAGTCGAAGTTAATGAACTGCAGAATGTTAGGGTTATTCAAATCGTACTCCCACTTCCAAAACCCTCATTTGATATACCTTCTTTGAGCCCCAGCATTCCTGCATCTCTCCTTCTTGGTTTAGAACCATACCTCCCTTTCTTGACCTTTGACCTACTTTAGTCCGATTCTCCTTCGAGCCTTGCTCCTCCTTTTATAGAACATCCAACTGCTAGTCCATCTCTAATGGCAGTTGATTCTCCTACAGAGGTTGCTGGTAGCTCCCCAATCCATGGCTCATTATCTTTACCTACTCCCAGCCCCTCTTCACTTGATTCATTGGTAGCTAAGACCATAGAGGTTGCCAAAGATGCTTCATCTATTTCCCCTATCCCCATGCAATCCTTTACGCCTTCCATCACAACTCTCTCTGCACCCCTCATGTCTACGGATGAGGTGGATATCTTCGAAGCGAGATTAGCTAGTCTTTTTGACATACCTTCTACCTCTCCAATATCCAGTATTGAAGCTGAGCCATTAGTTTTGGCTGACTCCTTGTTGGAAATTCTTGAGAGCTCTTCTTCTTCCAGCCGCAAGTCTTCTGTACCTTCAATAGACCTAGACACATGCCTGGAGCTACTGATTTCCTTTTCGAGGATTCCCTTCGAGGCTCTACAAAGGCCTATAATTAGAAATGGGTTCCTCCAGTGCTGTAAACTTGCTGAGCAGTCAAGCATGGATATTTCAAGTCATTTATCTCAGGCAGCAGCTACTGTCGATTTTTACATCAGCATTTGCCAAGCTGCCAAGGCTGAGGATGAGAAATTGGCGGGTGAAAAGAGTTTTGTTTCCCAAGTACATACCGAAGTATCGATGCTTAAGGAACAACATTCCTCTGCCTCCCACTTTCGAGTCCAGCTGCTGGAGAGGAAAGCTCAACTTGAAGAGGAGTTAGCTGCAGTAAATCGAGCCTTGGTCCGAACTGATACAAAATTACAAATCACCAACCAAGGACTGGCTGATCGAAAGGAAGAGATGGCTGCAGCTATTCAACTAGCTCCCTCACTTAGCAATAGGAAATCTATTGTACAAAAACAATTAAGACACTGTAATGAATTTTGGGCCAATTTGTGGCAAAATGTACTTGATTCTTTATGAAAGCACAAATTTTGTCTATCATTTGAGCATGTCTTGTGTGTTTTTTTTTTTTTTTTTTTTTTTGTATTTAATGTTTATTTTATTTCTTATGTTTCCCAAATGGTTGGAAAATAAGGCTTCAAATATCTGCCATTAATTTTTTTGGGATGCACATATCCATTCAAATTTCTCAAATGGTAGGTTCCAAAAGGCAGAACTCTATGAATTTGATATGGTCCCTCCCAGTTAGGTGACCATTTGCCAAACTTATGGCTTTTAATTCCTATTGGGAGTATTGTTTTCCATACCAAATCACCTTCATCAAAGCCAATGTATTTGACTTTCTTATTATAGTTCTTGGCTGCTTTCTTCTTTTGGAAAAGAATACTATTCAATGCCAAAATTCTGGCCTTATCTATACCTTCTAATTCCAAATACATACTCTGATGGTACTGCTCCGGATCCAACTGGTTTTGGCATCTTACCCTCAAAGATTTAACATTAATCTCTACAGGTAACACTGCATCATGCCCATATACTAGGGCATAAGGTGTAACTCCTGTGCTTGATCTTGGGGAAGTTCTGTAAGCCCATAAAACATCCAACAACAAGTTATGTCAATCCCTGGGATTATCTTCCACAACCTTTTGTATTCCTTTTTTCAAGGATTTATTGGATGATTCAGCTTGACCATTGGCTTGTGCATAATAGGGTGTGGAATTAATAAGGCTAATTCCAAATTCTGCCACAAAAGACTTCACCATTTTCCCATCGAACACAGTCCCATTGTCCACAGTTATGGTTTGTGGGATGCCAAATCTATGGATCAAATCTTTAATGAACTCAATGACTTCTGTCTGATCCACAGCCTTGTATGGTTTGGCTTCGACCCACTTAGTGAAGTAATCAGTGGCCACTAGAATGAAACAATGATGCTTCGAAGAAGGTGGGTGTATTTTTCCTATCATATCCATGGCCCATCCTCTGAATGGCCAAGGCTTCACTACTGCATGCAAGTCAGTTATAGGCACATGCCTTATTGTGCCATGCTTTTGACATGCCTGGCAACCCTTTGCATATTCTATGCAGTCTTTAAGGATAGTTGGCCAATAGTAGGAATGCCTTCGAAGCAACCATCTCATCTTTACACCAGGCTGATGAGCACCACAAATGCCTTCATGAACCTCAGCCATAGCTGTTAATGCTTCTTTTGAGCCTAAACATTCCAGCAACAAACCATCTCCCCCCCTTTTGTAGAGAGCATTGCCATATATCATATATTGCATAGACTGCAATTTGATTTTCCTGCTGGCCTTCGAAGATGGACCAGCTAAGTATTGTATTATTGGATGCCTCCAATCTTGTTCTTGTAAGTCATTATGATTGACTTCCAAGACCACATTCCTTTTATTCAAAGGTGGAATCAATTTCTGATATGTTGTTTGGCCTATGTCCCTTTGGGCATTATCCCTTCTCTTGAAGTTCGAAGCTTTCTGAGCCACATCATTAGCTCTATTATTCAAGAATCTTGGAACATGAGTTACATTTGCTATTTGAAATTGAGAAAGCAAATGCAATGCAACAACATAGTATGACAGAATACTTATGCTTTGACACTTGAAAACCCCTTTCACTTGATTAACCACCAATTGAGAGTCTCCAAATATGTCAACTGCATGTACTTGTAATTCAATAAGGATTTCTAGTCCCACTATTAAGGCTTCATATTCAGCCTGGTTATTGGAACAGCTAGCTTCATCCACTCTGAAACCATGTGTGGTCACTACCCCTTGCGGAGATTTAATCACAATACCAATTCCAACTAAACCATTAGCTTTCGATCCATCGAACCACATCTGCCATGGCTCAACGCTAGCCATGCCAAGTTCCATTACCTCTTGGCTCTCTGTTTGAGATGGATGGTCTGCCAGAAAATTGGCCAGAACTTGCCCTTTTACTGCCCTTTGAGGGACATATTCTAAATGAAATTCTGATAAGGCTAGTATCCACTTGCCAATTCTTCCCCTCAACATAGGTCTAGATAACATGTACTTAACCAAATCTGTGGTTGCAATTACCAAGACAGTTGTAGGTAAAAGATAATATCTTAATTTCATTGCAGCAAAATACAAAGCAAGACACAGCTTTTCTACAGCTGAATATTTACATTCACAAGAATTTAAAAACCTACTAAGGTAATAAACAGCTTGTTCCCTGCCTTCTTCATTGTCTTGGGCCAAGAAAGCTCCCAATGAATCTTCTGCTGCAGCTATGTACAACTTCAAGGGTTTATTGTCCTTTGGTGGCATCAGCACTAGAGGGTTGGCCAAGTAGGCTTTGATACCTTCGAAAGCAATTTGATGCTTTGCTGTCCACACAAATTCCTCTTCATCTTTCAGCCTTAACAAGGAAGAAAATACTTTAGTTTTCCCTGCAGTGTTAGAAATAAACCTTCGAAGAAAGTTAACCTGTCCAAGGAATCTTTGTAATTCTTTCTTACTTGATGGAGGCCTAGCTTCAATGATGGCTTTGGCTTTATTCTGATCAATCTGTATCCCTTTCTTGTGCACTACATAACCCAAGAAGTTTCCAGATGAGACGCCAAAAGCACACTTAAGAGGATTGAGCTTCAATTTGAACTTCCTCATTCTTTCAAAGGCTGCTTCTAAGTGAAACAAATGCTCCTCCATGGCTTGGGATTTGACTACAATGTCATCAATATAACATTCCAAATACCCTCCGATGAGGTCATGAAAGATAGTGTTCATAGCTCTCTGATATGTAGCTCCAGCATTCTTCAGGCCGAATGGCATTTTAACCAATTCGAAGGTGCCAATATTCCCAGGGCATCTGAATGCTGTCTTGTGGATGTCCTCCTCTGCAATGCAGATTTGATTATAACCAGAGTGTCCATCCATCATTGATAAAACTTGATGCCCTGCTGAACTGTCTACCAACAGATCCACTATAGGCATAGGGTATTCATCTTTTGGAGTTGCTAGATTTAAGTTTCTGAAGTCAATGCATACCCTCATTTTACCATTCTTCTTGACTACAGGCACAATATTAGATAGCCATTCAACATACCTGGCTGTCCTAATAAAACCTGCCTTGAGTAGCCTAAGAATCTCTTCCTTGACTTTCTGAATTACTTCTGGACTCATTATTCTTGGTTTCTGCTTGTATGGCTTGAAGTTAGGCTTCATAGGGAGCCTATGTTCCACTAATGACCTATCCAATCCTGGTAGTTCATTATAAGACCATGCAAAGCAATCTTTATACTTCTTTAGAACAACCAATAACTGGTCCCTGTCCATATCAGTTAGACAAGCACTTATATAGGTAGGCTGTTGTATAGAACCTTCCCCTAAATTTATTTCTTCTAAGGGATCTTGTGTCTGAGAGCTTATTGAAGCTTCTTCCTTGGTTTCCTCTACCCTCGAAGCAATCTTCTCACTTTGTTCTGCTCCCAAGTTCTTTAGTTCAACATCTTTGCCCTCCTCCTCATAGACAAAGTCTGTCCATAAGGCATCCTCTTCCTGTATTTCTTGGACTTTTGTTTCAATGTCCAGTGCACAGTATTTGCCAAGGGTCAAAATTCTGACCCGCTGCTGTTCCTGTTCACAGCCAATTATCATGGCCTCTCTCTCTTGCTCCTGTACTTTCTGGACTATTGCTTTTACGTCCAATGTTGAGAATTTAATTAGAGCCAAAGACCTGGCTTCTTGTCCTTCATCTCCTTGCCTACAACCAGGCATCATTGTCATTCTTAATGACAATCTCTTCATCAGCACTTTCTTGGACTAAGTGCTTTAGGTGTGTCACTTCCTCATCAGCCGTCACTTCGACTGAGCCATCAGCTTTCCTCAGTATACTAAGTGGTGTTACACCCTCAATATACAACTTGGCCTCTGCAAAGTCTGCACAGGCTATGAAGGGTTGAGGATCTGCATCAATTTCCTCCGTCTCTCCATTGCCTAAGGCCATCATAATCTTCTGATGCAAAGAGGAAGGCACACATTTGTTAGTGTGGATCCAATCTCTCCCAAGTGAAGCATTGTATTTAGCATTACTGTCGATTACGAAGAATGCTGTCATGCAGTCCCTGGTTCCCACACTCAAGTTAATGGGTAGAATCCCTTGAGCCATCTGTTTGTCCCCAGCAAAGCCAGCAATGGTTGTGCTAGTTGGAATCAACCTGGGATTCTTTTTTCCTAGTTTCTTCAAAGACGATTTTGGTAGTAAGTTCACTGCTGCCCCATTGTCTATCAGGACACGGTTCAGTTGTATTCCATCGAAGAACGCTTTGATGTACAGCAGCTTGACATGTTGTGTCATAGAATTCGAAGGATACTCAAAAGGATATGAGAGGTTACTGCTCACCTCTTCCTCACTCTCGCATTCAGTCTCCATTGGGGTAGCCATCCCAGGATCATCTTGTACCATACTTACTTGCGAGTCTTCACTAGAAATAGGAATAGGATCCATGTCTTGGTCATCTTGGTCCTCATTTCCAGCCTGGAATTCATGGGGCAGTATGTGTACCATATTGACTGATACTGGAGGAAATGAGCCAAATTGGATGGCTGGCTGTGCCTGTTTCCCCGCTTGGCTATCTTGATCAATAATTCCAGAAGCATCCTCCATACTGCATTCTGGCACTTCATTGCTAACTAATTCCTTCGAAGGATCTTTTTCAACTGGTTTTTCAACCAAAAATGTTTGCTCAGCCATGAAGGTTTCGAACATTTCTTCCTCCACCATTTCTTTCTTTTGGCTTATGCCAATCTCTTCTTCTGTCTCACTACCACTCTCCATCAGAGCCTTCTCCAAACCTGCTAAGCTGGCCTTCTCTCTAGCTTTTAGTTCAGAATGAACCTTAGCCAACTGTTCTCTGCTGCAAACCACTTTGCTCTGTGGAATTGGCTTTGTAACATGGTCTGACTTTGGATTCTCCTTTCCTTCTGTCTTGAACAGTGAAGAACTTTCTCCGCTTTCTTTCAGATCTTGCTGGTACTGGGTATACCTGCGCTGAATCTTTCTCCTTTGTGATCTTGAAATGACTGGGACCATATCTGGTTCCTTTGTCTTTGGATGTTTAAGCAATACCCAATTGTTTGGAGCTACCAAAGGAGGCTTAACCATCCTGCCTTGGATTCCAACATCTCTCCAGGCAGGCAGTTCCCTGGGTTTGTTTTGCATTACAAACCAGTCTAGGACTCCAGGTACCCACGAACTTGCTGACTCAGATGTTGAACTGCTTTTTTCAACCTTCGAAGCCATCTTCGAAGCTGGCTGTGAAGGTAAGTGTTTGGCTCTGATCTCATGTTTTGAACCTAATTCAGACCTTCGATGATGGTAACCACTTTCTGTCCTGCGTGAGGCTGGTCTAGGAGGCCAATCCCTGGCCTTGACCCCATGAAATGAGCCTCTCTCCAGTCTTCTTTCAGAATAACTGCTCCCCATTCTGTAATAGTTAGGTGGCCTAGATTCATGTAAGGGCCTCTTGCCTTTAGCATGCATTCTGTCCATTGCAGGCTCAACCACTAGTGGTCGCTGCCTATCACTAGCCGGATACGGCCTTTTGTTGTAGGCGTTGGTTGATTTAGGACGTCTCTGAACATCCCTGTAGTATTGTTTCCCATCAATTGGAAGTCCTTTCAACCATTTATAACTCAGTCTGCACCTGGGACACATCCTCTGTATTACAGCTGCTTCTAAGGAATCATCATCCAGTACTTCTTCATCAGAGTGTTCCTTCGAGTGTGAGAAACCTTGTCCAATAGCTGGTAGATTTCCAGTGTCCTTCTTGGTGGTTGTCTGGTTGGCAATATGCATCTGCACATTGACCTCTTCCAATTCCTGCAGAGATAAATTCTGGAAGTTTGGTACAACAACATTAGCTGCACTTTCTCCAACTTCTGGAAATGGATTACTGTCAATCCCCATGACTTTTTTTGTTTTGGCTGGGAATTTCAAACTTCCTTTCTGAATCTGTTCTTGGATCCTGTCTCGAAAAACAATGCAGTTTTTAGTCGAGTGAGACCAAGAGTTATGCCATTTACAATATATTTTTCCCTTAAGTTCATCTGGAGATGGCAGTTTTATTCCTTTAGGTAACTTAAGGAAGTTGGCTGTGAGCAAATGATCAAAAATGTCATCCGCTTTTGTTAAATCGAAAGAATACTTTTTGTGAAAGTCTTTCTTCTTAAACTGCTGGTCAATCGTTGTATCCTTATGAACTAATGCCTCACAGATCACAGGTTCTTTGCCTACAATCTCTGCTGCATCAATCTCATAATTAGGATCTCTATAATATGTCTTGTATGATGCATTATTTCGATCTTATTTCTCCTCTAGTAATGCTTCATATCGAGACACCTTATAGGTTAGTTCGACCAAATCTCTGAATTCAGTTGAGTCAAACTTCTTTCGAAGCCTGAACTCTAAACCGTTTTGAGCCAATCTTACGAATTCTGGCTCTGGAAGGATGACTCTACATTTATTTCGAGCCCTTTTAAACCTAGCAATAAACTGAGTAGCCTTCTCTTCAGGCCTTTGACTCAATCTGGCCAAGTCTGCCATGGAAACCTCTGGCTCCGACTGGAAGAATTGGGCGTGAAATGCCTCTTCCATTTGTTGCCAATTTTGAATGGAACTAGGTGTAAGGTTGATGTACCATACAAACACTCCCCCAGTTAGAGAATTTGGGAATAATCTTAGTTTCATATAGTCATGATTAGTAAATTCACCGCATTGAGCAGCGAACCTAGCAATGTGCTCTATTGTTGATTGATTCCCAGTCCCATAGAAAAGGGTAAAATCTGGTATCCTGAACCCCCTTGGGTATTCATGTACCCTATCTACCCATTCTGGGTATGGTTTTCTGTATAAAGGAGTCTAGACCCCCCGAGCCATCGGTCCACACATCTCCCTAAAATATCAGCAATTTGGTCTCTAGGGACCATATTTTGTGCCTGCTGAACCACTACTGGAGGAACAAACACAGGATTCGGTGGACAAACTTGTGCTTGTGGTCCTCTTGGTCCATAAGGTGGTACATTTGGGACTGGTTGTCCCTGTGGTATAGGTTGCTGTTGGGGGTGTGGGTAACCCCTTTGAGCCTGTCCTGCAAAAGGACCTGCGAAAGGTGCTGGAACAGGTATTGTGTCCCTTCCACTTACAGGCCAGCCTTCCAACCCCCCGGGTGTAAATTCGAATAAAGGATTATTATATCCCCTAGTGCCAGGTATGGCTTCGAACATGGGATTTGTAACCATTCTTACGCCAGTTTCTTATACTTGACCAGATCCACCAACTTGTGTGGCTTCATTGTTGAGTACTGGGGTATTTTGACCTGCCATAGGCCTCGAAATAGGTTCATACCAAGACTGAGGTGATGGTCTTTCATGGTTCTGATTACTAGTTTGACCATTAGAATGTCCACTAACTTGCATAGGCTATTTGTCTCTAGCCAATCTTTGCTGATGGACATTTAAAATTTCCTCTGTGTGTCTTGTGTTTGTTAGTTGGTGGTTATTCATTCGATCCAAAAAGGATGTTGCCCACCTTTCCATTGTGTTCATTAATTGTTGTCCCATAGCATCTACTAGACCATCCCAAGGATTTGTTGGCTGAGTAGATGGGACAGTGGATGGTCCAATTCCTTGGTTTCGTCCAATATTATGAACATATGGTTCTTGTCCAGAAGTACTGGTCTCTTCGACCATAGGTTCTGATAACATGGGAGTTTCCATAGGATGTGTTACCACATTATCCTCTGGATTAGGTATTTCAACCTCTCATTCTACGCCTTCTTCCAGGCGTTCATTTTCTCCTTGTCGTCTTCGTCTAGCCATTTTAATTAGTCCCACTGGACGTGCCAAAAATATATGTTGGCTTTTTGGCTTTCGAAGGGTATTTTTGTAAATGCGAGCGTGCCAGTAAGGATCAATCAGTCCTTACAGAAATTATAATTGCCAACCAATTATCAGACGATTGTGTTTTAGTTCTTTCAGCCTCAATGAAGAGGACTTTTACTGGCGGCTTGACTTAGGAGAAATTAAGCGAAATAGCAGTTAAACAAAAAGCAATTGAAGTATTTCATTAAAATGAAAACTTACAATGGTCCAAACTCAGCCTCGTAGAAGTTTACAGCGACAATCTACTTGAATCTACTTGAAACTACTCCTATAAATGAAGTGCAGAACAGGTATTTAAAGTGCCGGAATGTAAAGACTGGAAATGTAAAAACTGGAAAGGAAAATGTATAAAGTAAGACTGGTTTGTATGATCTGAGTTCGGGGGCTTTTTCTGGGGACCTCCTTGCTATTTATACTCTTCAAGGATGACCATCGAACTGCACTTCCAACCGTCGAACTGCTCCTCACTGATCGCTGATCATGCTGCCTTAGAAGTAGTTCCACTATGTCATCACTTGCAGTTGGGCTTCCCTCCTGTATTTGAATTTGAATATGAGTAACCGTTGAAGCCACGTCACCTTGTATCTCTTTACTGATCCAGTGCTACTCAGATCACGTGAGAACCAATTTTCAATGTCACGTGGACGATCAGGATCGAAGACTTGAGTAGTCTCCCAATATTGTCCTTACTTTGTCACGTGTCGAACTGTAATTGGCTTTTACAAAATATGTAGCCAACAAATACAGTGAAGATTGTTCGACAAGAATTAGGTTTGAGTGAAAGAAGATAAGGATATTATAATATTTTTATTTTAGAATAAAATTATATTAAGAAAAAATTTGATTAAGTGTGTGAACTGAAAGAAATTGTATGTGAAAATAAAATTACCCAATTTGGAACTAAACCAAATTATAAAAATCATGAAATCAAACTAATATAACGTGGTTCTGTTTGATTTGAAGCTACCGTCTAAATTTTTTTTTCATGACATGATCATAACTTAAGAATTATTCAGAAGATTATTTAGAACTAGTTCTACAATTATGCAGAAAGAGTTACTATTTATATATATTTTATATTAATAAGGTATTTGAGCACTTATTGTAATTTACTAACAAATTACACACATATATATATATCTAAGATAAGCTTCAAAATGAATTGGTAATTATAAAATTATAAAACGAATCCTAAATTATGATTAATTATTTTTAAGAATTAAAACCAATCGTGATAGAAACTCACATTAAATCGTATAACTTAAACTCAATTAGACCAAATTATTATTATTACTATTTTTTGTTTTTTTATGTTCATTCCTATAAAAAATACCCTTCGATGGGATGGAATAGCCAATTTAACAGAAGATGCAAAAAGTGAGAAAAAAGGAGTGATTATTTGGTAATTTTAGAATATTTCTTTGTACCATTTATCATTTGATATTTATTATTTTATTTTTTAAAAACTCAACAAAAATTATTATATTTTATTATTTTATTTTTTAAAAACTCAACAAAAATTATTAAATTTTATTATTTTAATCAATCAATATTAAATTGGAGCATCACATGAATTATTGCCTTAGGAGCAAAAAAAGAAAAAATGTTATGGATTCTAAATAATTTACTAAATTTTTATTAAACCTTTTGCATAGGTGTAGGTTCACACAAACTCATATGTATATAAGTCCCACATCTATATAAAAAAAATAGGTAAATTATCAATAGGTCTTAATAGTTGGATTTAATTCCCATCAAGTCCTATTAAAAATAAATCTTGATAAAATTATCGCTAAAAATAATTTTTTTGTGACAATTTTTTACATGCGTCGCTAAAAATTGACAATTAGTGATATTTTTTTGTCATGATTTTTATAAATTGTTGCTAAAACTTATAATTAATGACTTTTTTTATGACAAATTTTTTTCATAGGACTTATTAGACAATAAGTCTACTTATTAAGACCTACACGTAGGTACCCAGTGGCGGAGGCAACAAGGGATGAGGGGGTCACGTGCCCCCCCTGAATTTTGGAATTTTTTTTTTTTTTTGCAAATATAAAAAAAAAGGGTGACTATTGGTTCAATGGTTAAGACATGACCTAATAACCTTAAGGTTATGGGTTCAAGTCTTGGGATTATACATTATGTCAAAGGTTAGGTGTGTACTCAATCTTTCTCCTCCCAAACACACATTAATGTGTACTAAATGGGCGTTGTTGTTGTTGTTTTGTTGCAAATATAAAGAAAATATTTTAAATAAAAAATATTATTAGAGTGAAATATCAATGATATTTTAAAAATTATGAAAACAATAATTGTTGTTTTGAATAAAAATGAAGAGACTATTATAAACTATATCATCTATGAAAATTTTATGAAAATTTTTGAATGTAACGGTGATGTCATTATTATTGACATGCAAGTATAAGTAAATTCATTATAAAGATATAAAATTTATTAGATTGTTAGTTACATTTGACATGTGAGGTTCATTCTCTATATGTTTATTTTCTATTAGTTGGTGATATCACATACTAACGATGACGTGGTATTACTATTATATTGAATTTTTAATCAAATTTTGTATAAATTTTTTTTATCATTATATAATTTATTTTAAGACTTATATCCATATTTTTTTATATTGTCCATGATACACTAGTTATAAATTACATTATTTTTTTTTATGTTTCTCGAAATCAATCGTAAAATCTTGCGTTAAATATTTTTATAAAATTTTTTAATATTATAATTAATAAGTGCCCTCTCTAATTTGATTTTTTAGCTCCGCCACTGTAAGTACTCCTATAAAAATTTAGTAAAAATTTAATAAATTATTTGAATTTCTAGAGCATAACTGGCAAAAAAATAAATTCTCTCAAAATACAAGTATTCTTTTCTGTCATGCACACTCACACATGGTGACATATTTGTCATCTCTGACAAGTTATTTACCAGGAACCAGCCACCCGTTACGTGACATTTCGCGAATTATTATATAAGTTTGTCCCTGTATTTTATTTGCTATGTTCTTACAATTATATTGATTATATATTTTTTATTTTTTCTCTTATGTATTATATAAAATAACTAATAAAATTAGAAAGATATACAGTCTACTTGAAATAAGAAAGACACAATCCAATTTTAATTTTTGAAATACAGAAGTCGATATTCAAATGAATTTTTTTCAAAATTTATAAAATCCTTCTAAAATTGGGTTGGTGTATTCAGGATGTTTGGTCACCATCTTCCGACTTCACAATCACTCTGTTCTACATATTAGTAATTGTTAGAATATTAATTATTAATTAATATTATTTCATTGTTTTTTCATCACTAAACTCATACATTTTCACTTATTTTAGACCTTTTTTCAAAAGAGAACATTTGTTAGGGTTATTTATATAGGGATTTTCTAAACTATTGAGTAGTATTAGTTTGTCCTTAAATTATAAAAACATACAAATTATTTCACTTTGACCCCTTTCGTTAAGAATCAATTTGTACACTTTTATAGTTTAGAGACAAAATGATACTTCTCAATAGATTAAGTAGCGAATTTGTACGTTTTTATAGTTTAGGAAGTCAAAATAATATTTCTCAATAATTTAAGAAATTTTTGTGTAAATAATCCTAATTTTGATAGTTGAGTAGGGTGCCCATTGTCCCCACCCCAGTTGTCTTGCAAGGATTTTTCCTACTCTAATAAGAAAGTGAGGCAGGGGTGAGTTAAGCTCCATTTGGTTTAGATTTAGAATTATTATTTGAGTGTAGAGTTATATTTTGAGTTTTGAGTTTTTAAATTATAATTTGAAAATAGAAAATTTGTTTAATTATAAATTTTATAAATAGTTTTGGGATGATTTGTACTTTTTTGTATATTATATTATTGACTAATGTATAGAATGTGAGAAGAGAGAAGAGAGATGAGAGAGAAAAAAGTGATTGATTAATAATAATAATAAAAGAAGAAGAAATGAGTTTTAAAAATAATTTTGAATTATATTTTAAAAAATAATTGATTAAATTTTGAGTCAAATCATGATTTGAAAATAGAATTAAGTTTTAAAAATTAAACCAAACGCTTCCTTAACTTCTCCCATTATGTTCTAATTCAACCCCAATCCATTTATATTTATCAAATATATTTATATATATATTTATATAATATATGTCATTTAATGTTTTTAGGATCATAAAATTAAAATATAAAATATTACATCTTCATTCATTTATTTCTCATCTTGCTTTTTCTAACTCTTGTCAATTATTAAAATACTATTCATAATATATTATATTATTTATAATTTTTTTATTAATACTTGTATTTTTTAAGGTTGTAGGGGCATATTTTGTGAATAACAGTACATGGCCAAGGTGACGTTGAAATGTCAGCCGAGGTGCCAACGTGGCATGGTCCTGATGCTGAGGTGATCTTGGCTAGGCCGAGGTTATCTGCGGAGATACCGGAATCCGAGATAAACAGATACAGGACAAGAGTCCTAGAATGAAAGAGGACCTCAGTTTAGATATAGATAAAGCTCTTAGGGAATTTGTCTCTATCTAACTAGGAGTCCAAGATGAGCATTGAGCCAAAGTCCATTGAAGCTAGGCTTCTACAGGAATCAGGTCAGTAGTGGCTATAAAAGTAAGGCACCTTTGTGGGTTTAAGGTATGTTTTTTATGCTATGTCTAGTGAGTTAAGCACTATTCTGTTATCTTTGAGAGATATACTGACTTGATCGTCGGGGTGCCCCCAGGTGGACGAACCACCGCTGGATTCTTATCTTTCTGTGACAGGTCGTTCGGACTAATCTATTCTGCTGGTACTCTCCAGTTGAATTCCCCATTTGGCTGTGTGGTCGAAAATCAACACCCACAATTTGGCATCGTCTGTGGTAAACGTAAGGAGAATAGATGACCAACAACGAGCAGAAAGAGAAGATTAGGGACGACATCCCTAGTGGGAGTGGTAAACAGGCCAATTCTAACGCAGAGGAGGAGAACTGTAATGAAGAACCTCGGGATTAGAACCCCGGAGAAAAGGACGTCGGTTTAGATATAGATAAAGCTCTTAGGGAATTTGTCTCTATCTAACTAGGAGTCCAAGATGAGCATTGAGCCAAAGTCCATTGAAGCTAGGCTTCTACAGGAATCAGGTCAGTACTGGCTATAAAAGTAAGGCACCTTTGTGGGTTTAAGGTATGTTTTTTATGTTATGTCTAGTGAGTTAAGCACTATTCTGTTATCTTTGAGAGATATACTGACTTGATCGTCGGGGTGCCCCCAGGTGGACGAACCACCGCTGGATTCTTATCTTTCTGTGACAGGTCGTTCGGACTAATCTATTCTGCTGGTACTCTCCAGTTGAATTCCCCATTTGGCTGTGTGGTCGAAAATCAACACCCACAATTTGGCATCGTCTGTGGTAAACGTAAGGAGAATAGATGACCAACAACGAGCAGAAAGAGAAGATTAGGGACGACATCCCTAGTGGGAGTGGTAAACAGGCCAATTCTAACGCAGATGAGGAGAACTGTAATGAAGAACCTCGGGATTAGAACCCCGGAGAAAAGGACGTCGGCCAAAAGGGAAACATATCGAAGAAAGCAGGCCGAGGCGAGTATTACTATGAAAGTGACCTTCAAGTATGGAAAGATATATGCCTAAGGAGGGATGGCAAGATGAAAGGAATGGAAAATAAGTTGGTAGATCTACAATCGGTTGTCAACTTCATAATGCAGAACAACGTCATGCAACCACCGTTTCCATTGGAGGACACACCAATTCCAGCGGCCAAGAATGAAGCCCAGAAAGGGGAGCAAAAACCAGTCCCTGCAGTCCCTCAGCATGACAGGGCAAAGGAGCATTCTCGTTGGCCTTTCTGGGAGGTCAAGCGAGGAGAGTCGATAAGAGGAGAGTCTCAGAGGACACCTCGTGCCAAGGGAACTTATGTCAAGGAACATCGGCATGTTCAAGGGAAGGAGTTTTGTTTTGACACGATGAATGAAAGGAGGTCCAAGAGGACTCACAATGACACCGGGAGCAGCGCACCAAAAAGGCTGAAATCCGATGATAGCCGAGCTCCTGGTCGGACTAAGGATGATTTGAGGGACTACCTCCAGAGGAAGCAACAAGATGTCGAGGTCACATCTCCGGTCAAGCCAAGAATGCCATTCTTAGTAGAGTTGGATAAGTTTGAGGCCCTAAAAAGGTTTCACATGCCGAGGTTCTAGATATATGACAGTAAGTCCGAACCAAACTTTCACGTTGGCTTATATTTGAATTCAATGGCACTGTATACCGGGAACGAATCGTTGCTCTGCAAGGTGTTCCCCTTATCCTTTGGAGAAATCGTATCAGATTGGTTTCACAAGTTGTTAAAAGGAACTGTGAAAAGTTGGGAAGGCCTGGCCGAGATGTTTGTGGCTAGGTTTGTTACAAATAAGCTGTAGCCGTTGAGGGTGGACTCCCTGATGGCTTTGAAAATCAGCGAAGATGAGAGCCTTAGGGCTTATGCCAAAAGGTATTACGAGGTGTTCAACCGAATACCAAGATACAACTGGGAGTTAACAGTCGTATCTTTTAAGAACGGCCTGGAGGATGACTGCATGCTTCGAAAGTTACAAGCGAAGATGCTGCCAAAGAGTATGGAAGAACTCATGGCAAGGATCGAGAAATATGCCAAAGCAGAAGATGATACGCCAGGGACGAAGGCGTCGAAACAGGAAAAAAGAAACGGCTTGCCGAAGCGAGGCCGAGGTAATACTGGATACAATAGGCAAGAAACAGGACTGAGGGTTGCACAGGCAGTCACCACCATATTCTGGATCTCAGTTTATAGAGCGCCAGAAAAGATTCCTGGCGAATTCATGGAAAGAAGTCTTGGGAAGCACTATGCCTACCACAATGAGGATGGGCATCTAACTCAAGGGTGTAGAACCCTGAAGACACATCTGGAATATCTGGTCAGATAGGGCCACTTGAAGGACCTGGTAGATGAGGCTAGAACGAGGGAATAGCAGGCAAGGTTGTCCCAGGCATCGACAGCACCACCTCCACCAGCACCACAACTGCAAGCAGACAAACCTCGAGTGATCAATGTGATTCACTCAAGGGTCAATGAGAACGAGGTACGTGGGGAAACTCAAAGGGTGAAGCACTTACAACATGTATATCAGGTCCAGCAAAAGAGGCCTAGGGCAAACGAGTACCAGGGACCAATGGTGTCTTTTACTGAAGCCGACTTAACATGGTGCAGCATCCGCACAACGATGCTCTGGTAGTAACCCTCAAGATTGGAGAATGCCAAGTAATGCGCATTATGATTGACTAGGGCAGCTCTTGTGACATCATGTATGTCAAATGTTACAAGGAGCTCGGCCTTCATCGAGATGATCTAGAGCAGGCCAACAGCCCAGTGGTCGGGTTCAATGGAACGCCGACATGGCCTTTGGGAGCAATGAATTTAGAGGTGAAAGCAGGCACCAAGAAGGTAAGTACAGAGTTCACAGCAATTGACACCCCTTCCCTTTACAATGTTATCTTAGGGAGGCCATGGTTGCACGCAATTAGCGCTGTTCCCTCAACACTGCATCAGCTGTTACGGTTCCCAACAGAGCATAGAATTGAGGAGGTCAGAGGGGGATCAAGTGCAGGCGAAGAATTGCTCCATGGCAGTAATGAAATCCACCTACAACTTTCGAGAGGCAGAAACAGTAGAATTCAGGACGAGAACATGAAGGTCCTGGATGATGTCGGCAAAGAACCAGCCGACAAAAGCGAGGAAGCCTTAAAAAAAGTTCTGGTCTAACAAGGTGATGAAGAGCGCTTCTTCCTTCTTGGCTTAGGTTTAGCCGAGGAGGAAGAAAGGAAGTTGGAAGCATTCTTGCGAGCAAACATAGAAGTGTTTGCCTGGACGCCCTACGAGATGCCTGGCATTGATCCTGAGGTCACATGCCATATGCTCAATGTAGAAAGGTCAACTAAACCTGTCATCCAGCGAGCGAGGAGTCCGACGTTGATGCATGTTGAGGCAATTAAGAAGGAAGTGGACAAATTGTTAGAGGCCAGAGCCATTCGGGAAGTAAACTACCCAACTTGGTTGTCAAACACAGTTGTTGTGAAAAAGAAGAATGGGAAGTGAAGGGTCTGCGTGGACTTCACTAGCCTAAATAAGGCTTGTCCCAAAGATAGTTTCCCACTCCCTAAGATTGATCAATTAGTGGATGCCACTTCAGGTCATGGAAGGATGAGCTTCCTGGACGCTTACAAGGAGTACTATCAGATAGCAATGTACCCCCCTGATGAGGAGAAGACCACATTTATCACCTCAAAAGAGCTGTATTGTTACAGAGTGATGCCTTTCAGGTTGAAAAATACAGGAGCAACCTACTAGAGGTTGGTGACTAAGATATTCAGACATCTAATTAGCAAAACAGTGAAAGTATACATTGATGACATGGTCGTGAAGACCAAAGAGCCTGAGAATCACTTGGCTGACTTAAAGGCAGTTTTCAACATCCTTAGGACATATCGACTCCTACTCAATGCTTCGAAATGCGCATTTGGAGTCGGGTCTGGTAAGTTCCTTGGTTACTTGGTTACCAAAAAGGGCATTAAGGCAAGCCCAGATCAAATCAAGGCCATCATGGACTTAAAGAGTCCGACATCGGCAAAACAAGTACATATGTTAACTGGAAGGGTCGCAGCCCTGAACATATTTATAAGCAGAAGTTCAAATAAGTGTAAACCATTTTTCAGTTTGTTGAAAAAGGCCACGGACTTCTTATGGATAGAGGAATGCGAAGTCGCCGTGGCCAACTTGAAAAAATACCTGACCACAGCTCCAGTTCTCTCAAATCCAGTACCTGGAGAGGAACTATTCTTATACTTGGCGGTTTCAGAGCATGCAGTGAGTGCAGTGGTAATCAGAGAAGAGAAGGGAGAACAAAGGGCAGTATACTATGTAAGTAAAACCCTAGCAGGCGCAGAGGCCAGGTATTTACCCCTAGAGAAATTGACATTGGCCTTAGTGATGGCTTCTAAGAAGTTGAACCATTATTTCCAGGCCTACAAGATTGTGGTGTTGACTGAGCACCCCTTGAAATCTCTGTTGCAACAAGGAGATTTGACAGGCAGGGTAGCCAGATAGGCAGTAGTGTTGGGCCAATATGACTTGGAATTTAGGCCCAGAACGACAATCAAAGCCCAGGTTTTGGCCGACTTTGTGGCCGAGTTCACACCTGGTGCCATTCTACGTCAAGATAAAGCGTGCATGTTATGTTTTCAAGGAATTAAGTTTTGATTTGCATAATTGGCAAATTTTTAGGCCTTAATTTTGTGAAATGATTTTAATTTCCCAATGTTTTCCAAGTTCACACATGTTCCCTTAAGTTTTTGGCCCAAAAGGATGAGTTTTGATGTATTGAATTCGAGTTTTGAACATGGTAGGGCAATCTGGAAATTCCAGATTATGTCTCTTTGCTCGAGCGACAAAACCTGTGCTCAAGCGACAGAACCTATACTCAAGCGACCACTCTGTGTTTTGCACTCCCGCTCGAGCGACCAAAATTTGGCTTGAGTGTAAAATGCATGCTCCTAGAAGTTTACAATTTTTGCAAACCGCTCGAGCGACAAGAGTTGCGCTCGAGCGAAGACCCCAGTCTTACATTCAAGCAACCGTCGAACGGTCGTCAAGTGGAGAATTCAAGCAACCAGCACTTTTGCAAAAGTTTACAGACCGTTGGAGTGACCAAAGTTGCGCTCGAGCGACCACTCACATCTTTGAGCCTTTGCTCGAGCGAAGGAAGTTGCGTTCAAGTGAATGTCCTGTTTTCAACAAATTTTATTAAGTGTTTCAAAGGGCATTTTGGCATCCTCATTGCATCCTAGGTATTCCCAGGCAATAGTTAAGGCATAATAATGAGGATAAGAAGTAGAAATACACCAAGATAAGAAAGAGTTGAGTTAATGATTTCGGGTGTGTAATTCAGTACGTATTTGTTCTGTATCTGTGTAGGTCATGTGCCACAAGTTATTTGATACGTCTGCTCTGTCAGGCTACCTTTGGAGCCATCTATGAGTAATAACTTTGTAAAGCTATGTTCACGTTTAAGTAATTTCTTATATGATATGGTATGACAAGAAATGCTTTGTTTTCTGACATGTTATGTTTTGAATCAATGAATGATTGTCCATTTATTGAAAAGTATTTGTGGCATTCTTAGCACAAGATCCTAGCCCGAGGGTAATAATATCGTGGTTTATGAGCATAAGGCCCTTGCCCGGGGGTACTAATACCGTGGTCTCAAGACCCTTGCTCGGAGGTAATAATACCGTGGTTCAAGTATGTTATAAGTTCCCGGTACCGGAGGTTCCTTTATGGAACTAACAAGTATGACCCTTAATGCTCTGTATTTGATCTGTTTAGCGCTATTGAATGCACCACATATGAACAAACATGAACTCTAATTTCTATATATGATTCGAACAAGAATATGAATATGAAACTGTTTCTATTTTCTGAATCTGTTATGGGGCATCATTCATTTAACCCTTTACTTTGTTATTATTCACTGGGCTCCTGCTCGCCGTTTATATTATGTATGTAGGTGACTAGGCGCGTAACTTGGCTCAGAGTTGAGGACCTGGAGCTTGGGTTTTGTCAGCCAACCTTTGTGCCTCTTGAGGAGGTTCCCATTGGAAGAAGTCAAGTTTTGTGACTCATGTTAAAAATGTTCTTGTTTTGTTTTGGCTATTTGTACACTGGGCTAAGCCCTTTTTGTCATTATCCGTGTGGTGATACATACCTTATGAAACTTTATATGTCATTTGTATATATTTAACTTTTTAATTTCTGTCCCATGTATGTCAGCACAGCTCAATGGACTACGTATATTTTATATTTGCTTCCGCAACCCCTTATTATGTCATAATCTGTTCAGAGGTCTTTGGTAATCTAAGGATTACTGACCTGTTACGACGCTAAACTTAAAGGGACAGATTTGGGTCGTCACATCAATATTTTCAAATTAAACAATTTCTAAAAGGAATCTCAATAGTTTCCAATATTCTCAACAACATTCTCATTAATCTCATCCCTTTGAACATCCCACTTTCACATTCTCATTTGTTTAATAAACACATGCTTTCAACATTTATAAATTTCTTATAACTTTAGCCAAACATCTCAATTTCAACATTTCAAGTTCCTAGGGTTTTATCAAACTTTGGGGATTTCTCATTTTAAAGATAAATTTCTCAAATTCTTGGTCCTACAGCAACCATATTTAACAAGTTAAAAACTTTAAGAAAAAAATATTTGAGAATCTTCCCATTTTCTTACATTAAATATATTTTTAATAAAAATCATAATCTCTCCAAGTGTTATATTATCAAAATAATACATAATAAAGCTAAAATATAAACACGAGATTTAGAAAATCCCTACCTCAAGTTTTTGTGGAAGGAAAAGAGAAAAATCTCAAAAACCAACGTCGTCGAAAAACGATGTCTACCTGTCAAAATGATCCCTTTGAGATGCTCATCAAAATAGCCTCAAGAACTATGGTCTAAATATTAATGGATTTTGATCGATCAAAAAATAATATAAGAGTTTGTGGGTTTGATAAAAAGAAGGAAGAGAAAAGAAAAAAAATAGGGAGAGGGGGTCTTGTTGTGTCTTTGGGCACGATAGGTTACTGTGTTTTTTTATGAAATGTAGTTCCAAGCCTCTTTTGATAATTTGAACTGTTCATATTGTAGGGTTCGTCGAGTAGATTATCCATGAAAAAAATCAAATTGATTGGATATCTGCAGCCCTATAACTAAAGCACATTTGTTTTTATAAAAATTAACTGTTAACTTAACTTTCATAAATTTTTAAAAACAATTAAGACCTAATCATGGGGTTATGAATATTCGATTAATTTAATTTTTTGTATGAATAATATTCTTGATGAACCCTACAACATGAACGATTCAGATTATTGAAAAATATTTGCGACAAACTCCCATAAAAGAGCACAACAGGCCATTGTACTTTGAAGGCACAACAACACCCAAAATCCCAGAAAAAGAACCCCCACGTGGCTGTTGTCCCTTTTTTTTATTATTTTATTTCACATAAGTATCTATATGTATAATTGAGACTACATCAATGCCACTATAAGTATGAATATAATTTTTTTTCACCACAAAATGTATTTTGTTTAATGGTACCCATCATAAATATTCGTATCTATATGATGGGACCCATCATAACTATAACAATAACAACAACAATAATAAATGGTTACAAATGAGTCGTGATTCAATTAATTGGGTCTAAAATAAATGAAGTTTAACAATTTAAAATAAATCTCCAATTGAAATTAAAGTATAAAATAATTTAAACCGCCTCAAGATGGTCTCCACCATTAGCATAATTAAATATGAACTGAAATAATATAATTTGGGCTAATTAAATGAAATCTCAAAAATTAAATTTATATCCACATTCAATATTCAAGACCCAAAAATAATTAAAACTCAAGAAAATTTGCCAAGTGGGCTTTATGAGGTCGAAATCAAGAAGTAATATAATTTGTTTTCACCAATTTAAACAGAATGGTTCACAATACCACAACTATAATAATAATAATAATAAGGGCAAAATTCAATTTGATTCAACTCGTTACACACTATATTTACGTTGGATGTTTGGGGAACCATAGGCGGTATATTTTTATATGCGAATAGGGTATATGCCATTTACATTTATATAATGGGTCCTACTGTAAAATCCAATCACAATAGTAAAAGGTACCATATGATATATACTCTATCCACATATAAAAATTACTCTTATTGAAAAGGTTTTGTATACTAATAGGCGGCATATATATTTGTAATTGATAAAAGATAATGTCACGTGGTACCTTATTAATATACAAAAAGAATTTCAATAATATTTTGATGTTTCAAACTAATTACATAGTAATTTTTCGTAGGAATAATATATGCAAACTCATCTTTATGAAATAATTAAGACAAAAATAATAATTCATTTACATTTATATAATGGGGAACCATAGGCGGTATATTTTCATTGCTGCCACTCCCAGCCCTTTATTGCCACCACTACCACTCACAGCTCATCTATTTCCATCCTAGATCTCTACAATCAACCTCCAAAGTGGGTGGTTTGCATCAGGGGCATGTAGGAATGTATGGTTCATGACGAAAGGTGGTCGTAAACGGATGATAAAATAGGTGACATGAGGAGATGACGGAGAAGAGAGGTGGCGCTGGCGATAAATGATGGTTATGGTGTTTTAGAATTGTTAGAAATGGTTTTGGAAATTCTGGAAAAATAGAATTTTTCCTAAACTTTGGTCTAATTTTTAAGTGGGACCCATGAGCTGAATTTCGCGGGTCAAAGTGGTAACGCGTTTTATGCCGCGTTGTGATTCACGTGATTTTTTTGGTTGCTGAAAACCATTATCGAGTGAATGCGAAATTGAAACCAAAGTGTGCTCTGTGGAAATGGAGTTTTGGTGGAAAATCCTTAAAGGTTTGAATAATGGCTTGTCCCACATTGATTTGGTGGGGAACTTTGAGTGGGTTTATAAGACTTGGAGTTTTAACTTGGGGTAGGCTCCAAGAGGCACCCAAATTTTGTAGAGAGGGAGGTTATGGGCAAAATGAGCTAGACCCATTGGACCCAAAATAAACACACGCTCACGCCGTCCGGTCGATCAGGCGGGCTGAGCTTGGGTGCAGGTATGTGGTTGGGTTAGGCTTATCCGACCCAATACTTATCTTTTTGAGCCAAAAACATTTGAATTTTATTTTCTAAAATTAAATTCTAATTTTTTGGAATTTGAATTTCGAAAATTAATTTCAAAATGGGCTCCGTTTTATTTTTCCTACCCGGACAGATTCAAATTTGTTCCACCCGAACAGATTTCAAATCTGTTTAAATTTCAAATCCAAACAGCTTATCTGTTGAAACAGTGCCTTACTTGTTTAATTCAAACCATACATGTTCAAACAGGTTTGCACCTGTTTAATTCAAAATTAACAACCACCACTCCATCTATATAAAGACAGTCCCTCATTTGGATATTAACTCCAATTTTTCGTCCTTAAATCTGCTACTACTCTCTGCATTTTGCTGCATCTAATTTTCTGTGAGAAAGAGTGTAAAACACTTAGTGTATTCGTTGTGCGAATAAATTGTAGTGCTGCATTTATTCATTGTTGATCATTTCATTCTAAGAAATAGACGTCCGCAAATCTGAAAGTACCGTGGAGAGGGTGAATCTGTCCTAAGGACACAGTGTTAAACACTGGACTTGATCAAAAGTTTGTTCAAGAAATTAATCAAGTAAGTTGTTAATTTATTTTATGTTTTATTATTATTTATTTAAATCAGATTTTAATTTTGTTTTTGTAACAAAATAAAAATCTATTTTTATTTATTTATTTTTATTTATTGGTTTGATTTTTGTAATCAAACAATCTCTTTCCTTTGCTATTTTTTTTTTGTATTCTGTTTGTAGTTTAGTACACAAACAGAATTTATTTAAATACAGTGAAGAAAGTTAGAATCAAGGAATGCTGTGTTTTTTGAACATGTATTTCCTTACAAGAAAGAATAAGAATTAAGTTCACAGAAAAGAACTTATGATTGTACACAAAATCAAGAGACCAATGACAATCAAACACAAGAGACTAGTAATGGTCTCGACCAACAGGATTTAACTGATGATGAACCAAGACGAAGTAAAAGAGCAAGAACATTAAAATCCTTTGGTCCAAATTTTTTGACATACCTGTTAGAAAATGAACTTCAAAACTTTAAGGAAGTAATGACAGGTCCTGAAGCACCTTTGTGGAAAGAGACTGTTAATAATGAAATTGAATCCATTATGCAAAATCATACTTGGGAATTGGTGGATCTTCCACCTGGTTCTAAACCTCTTGGATATAAGTGAATATTCAAGAGAAAAAAGAAAAGTAGATGGTTCAATAGATAAGTATAAAGCAAGATTTGTAGTAAAATGATACATATAAAAGGAAGGTCTGGACTATTTTGACACATACTCTCCTGTGATAAGAATAACATCCATCCGCATGCTTATTGCCATAGCAGCGTTGTATAATTTAGAAATACATCAAATGGATGTTAGGACAGCTTTCTTAAACGGTGATCTAAATGAAGAGATCTACATGGAGCAACCCGAAGGGTTTGTAATATCGGGGCAAGAAAAGAAAGTTTGTCGGCTTGTAAAATCTCTTTATGGATTAAAACAAGCACCTAAGCAATGGCATGAAAAATTTAATCATGCTATGCTTACTAATGGGTTTAAGATAAACGAATGTGACAAGTGCGTCTATGTTAAAAACACTGACCAAGGATATGTCTTTACTCTGAGAGGCGCTGTTGTTTCTTGAAAATCCACGAAACAAACATGCATCGCACGATCCACAATGGAATCTGAGTTCATTGCTTTAGATAAAGTAGGAGAAGAAGCAGAATGGTTTCGTCACTTCTTAGAAGACATTTCGATGTGGCCAAAACCTGTGCCAGCTATCTGCATTCATTGTGATAGTCAATCTGCAATAGGCAGGGTATAGAATCATATGTATAATGATAAGTCACGACATATTTGTCGTCGACATAATACGGTAAGGCAATTGCTCTCAAATAGAATAATCTCAATAGATTATATAAAATCTAAAGAGAATATTACGGATCCGTTAACAAAAGGTTTGACAAAAGAGTAAGTGTATAGTTTATCGAAGGGGATGGGATTAAAGCCTATTACATAGCAGTCTTCATAATAGTAACCCTACTTATATGACTGGATATCCCAAGAACTGAGTTCAAAGAGACAATTAAGTTATGTGTGGCTCGCCAGAAATCACCAAGGGATTAAAATTCCCTACCCATTCCTATGGTGAGAGTGATATCTACAACATGTGTTGTATGCAGAGTCTAAAGATAAGCTTAGCTTTTAATGATTACTTAAATTTTGATTTAGGCATAAAAATCAAGACAAGTATAAGGAGATACTCACAATAAGAATCACATATATGAGTGTCGAACTGGGGCCGATTTTATGAGAATAAAGATGCTAAATTTTCTAGAAGCACTCATGAAAACTAGGAGCATTCAAGGCCAAATGAACACAACCGTGAGAACCACGATGTGTCAGAAGATATTTCGTGTGAAAACTATTGTCTTGGCTTACACAGAGGTTTGAATAATAGCTTGTCCCACATTGATTTGGTGGGGAACTTTGAGCGGGTTTATAAGGCTTGGAGTTGGAACTTGAGGTAGGCCCCCAGGAGCACCCAAGTTTTGTAGGGAGGGAGGTTATGGGCAAAGTGAGCTAGACCCATTGGACCCAAAATAAACGCACGCGCGCGCCGTCCGTCCAGTCGGTCGGGCAGGTTGGGCTTGGGCGCGGGTATATGGTTAGGTTGGACTTGTCCGGCCCAATACCTATCTTTTTGGGCCAAAAACATTTGAATTTTATTTTCTAAAATTAAATTCTAATTTTTTGGAATTTGAATTTCGAAAATTAATTTCAAAATGGGCTCCATTTTATTCTCCCCACCCGGACAGATTCAAATCTGTTCCACCCGAACAGATTTCAAATCTGTTTAAATTTCAAACCCAAACAATTTATCTGTTGAAACAGTGCCTTGCCTGTTTAATTCAAACCATACCTATTCGAAAAGGTTTGCACCTGTTTAATTCAAAATTAACAGCCACCACTTTATCTATATAAAAACAGTCCCTCATTTGGATATTAACTCCAATTTTTCGTCCTTAAATCTGCTACTACTCTCTGCATTTTGCTGCATCTAATTTTCTGTGAGAAAGTGTGTAAAACACTTAATGTGTTCATTGTGCAAATAAATTGTAGTACTGCATTTATTCGTTGTTGATCATTTTATCCTGGGAGATAGACATCCGCAAATCTGAAAACACCGTAGAGAGGACGAATCTGTCTTAAGGATACAGTGTTAAACACTGGACTTGATCAAAATTTGTTCAAGAAATTAATCAAGTAAGTTTTCAATTTATTTTCTGTTTTATTATTATTTATTTAAATCAGATTTTAATTTTATTTTTGTAACAAAATAAAAATATGTGTTTTATTTATTTATTTTTATTTATTGGTTTGATTTTTGTAATCAAATAATCTCTCTCCTTTCCTATTTTTCTTTTATATTCTGTTTGTAGTTTAGTACACAAACATAATTTATTTAAATACAGTGAAGATTGTTCGACAAGAATTAGGTTTGAGTGAAAGAAGATAAGGATATTATAATATTTTTATTTTAGAATAAAATTATATTAAGAAAAAATTTGATTAAGTGTGTGAACTGAAAGAAATTGTATGTGAAAATAAAATTACCCAATTTGGAACTAAACCAAATTATAAAAATCATGAAATTAAACTAATATAACGTGGTTCTGTTTGATTTGAAACTACCATCTAAATTTTTTTTTATCATAACATGATCATAACTTAAGAATTATTCAGAAGATTATTTAGAACTAGTTCTACAATTATGCAGAAAGAGTTACTATTTATATATATTTTATATTAATAAGATATTTGAGCACTTATTGTAATTTAATAACAAATTACACACACACATATATATATATATATATCTAAGATAAGCTTCAAAATGAATTGCTAATTATAAAATTATAAAACGAATAGTAAATTATGATTAATTTATTTTAAGAATTAAAACCAATGGTGATAGAAACTCACATTAAATCGTATAACTTAAACTCAATTAGACCAATTTATAATTATTACTATTTTTTGTTTTTTTATGTTCATTCCTATCAAAAATACCCTTCGATGGGATGGAATAGCCAATTTAACAGAAGATGCAAAAAGTGAGGAAAAAGGAGTGATTATTTGGTAATTTTAGAATATTTCTTTGTACCATTTATCATTTGATATTTATTATTTTATTTTTTAAAAACTCAACAAAAATTATTAAATTTTATTATTTTATTTTTTAAAAACTCAACAAAAATTATTAAATTTTATTATTTTAATCAATCAATATTAAATTGGAGCATCACATGAATTATTGCCTTAGGAGCAAAAAAAGAAAAAATGTTATGGATTCTAAATAATTTACTAAATTTTTTATTAAACCTTTTGTATGAGTGTAGGTTCCACACAAACTCATGTACATAAGTCCTACATCTATATAAGAATTTAGTAAAAAAATTTAAAAAATATTTAAATTCCTAATATAATTGCCAAAAAAATAAATTCTCTCAAACAACAATGATTGAGATTCTCATTTTTTGGAGACCCCCACAACTTCTTTGGATCTCCACCATTGATGATGTGAACTCCACACATACATGAGTGAATCTCACTCATACATCAATGATGCAGATCCAAAAAAAATTACGAGATCTCTAAAAAATGAGGTTTCAAGCATTTTTCTTCTCTCAAAATAGAGTACTCTTTTCTGTCATGCACACTCACACATGGTGACATATTTGTCATCTCTGACAAGTTATTTTTTTTTTTACCAGCAACCAGCCAGCCGTTACGTGACATTTCGCGAATTATTATATAAGTTTGTCCCTGTATTTTATTTGCTATGTTCTTACAATTATATGATTATATATTTTTTATTTTTTCTCTTATGTATTATATAAAATAACTAATAAAATTAGAAAGATATACAGTCTACTTGAAATAAGAAAGACACAATCCAATTTAAATTTTTGAAATACAGAAGTCGATATTCAAATGAATTTTTTTCAAAATTTATAAAATCCTTCTAAAATTGGGTTGGTGTGTTCAGGATGTTTGGTCACCATCTTCCGACTTCACAGTCACTCTGTTCTACATATTAGTAACTGTTAGAATATTAATTATTAATTAATATTATTTCATTGCTTTTTCATCACTAAACTCATACATTTTCACTTATTTTAGACCTTTTTTCAAAAGAGAACATTTGTTAGGGTTATTTATATAGGGATTTTCTAAACTATGGAGTAGTATTAGTTTGTCCTTAAATTATAAAAATATACAAATTATTTCACTTTGACCCCTTTCGTTAAGAATCAATTTGTACACTTTTATAGTTTAGAGACAAAATGATACTTCTCAATAGATTAAGTAGCGAATTTGTACGTTTTTATAGTTTAGGAAGTCAAAATAATATTTCTCAATAATTTAAGAAATTTTTGTGTAAATAATCCTAATTTTGATAGTTGAGTAGGGTGCCCATTGTCCCCACCCCAGTTGTCTTGCAAGGATTTTTCCTACTCTAATAAGAAAGCGAGGCAGGGGTGAGTTAAGCTCCGTTTGGTTTAGATTTAGAATTATGATTTGAGTGTAGAGTTGTATTTTGAGTCTTGAGTTTTTAAATTATAATTTGAAAATATAAAATTTGTTTGATTATAAATTTTATAAATAGTTTTGGAATGATTTGTACTTTTCTGTATATTATATTATTGACTAATGTATAGAATGTGAGAAGAGAGAGGAGAGATGAGAGAGAAAAAAGTGATTGATTAATAATAATAATAATAAAAGGAGAAGAAATGACTTTTAAAAGTAATTTTAAATTATATTTTAAAAAATGATTGATTAAATTTTGAATCAAATCATGATTTGAAAATAGAATTAAGTTTTAAAAATTAAACCAAACGCTTACTTAACTTCTCCCATTATGTTCTAATTCACCCCCAATCCATTTATATTTATTAAATATATTTATATATATATAATATGTCATTTAATGTTTTTAGGATCATAAAATTAAAATATAAAATATTACATCTTCATTCATTTATTTCTCATCTTACTTTTTCTAACTCTTGTCAATTATTAAAATACTATTCATAATATATTATATTATTTATAATTTTTTTATTAATACTTGTATTTTTTAAGGTTGTAGGGGCATATTTTGTGAACAACAGTACATGGCCAAGGTGACGTTGAAATGTCAGCCGAGGTGCCAACGTGGCATGGTCCTGATGCCGAGGTGATCTTTGCTAGACCGAGGTTATCTGCGGAGATACCGGAATCCGAAGTAAACAGATACAGGACAAGAGTCCTAGAATGGAAGAGGACCTCAGTCTAGATATAGATAAAGCTCTTAGGAAATTTATCTCTATCTAACTAGGAGTCCAAGATGAGTATTGAGCCAAAATCCATTGAAGCTAGACTTCTACAGGAATCAGGTCAGTACTGGCTATAAAAGTAAGGCACCTTTGTGGGTTTAAGGTATACTTTTTATGCTATGTCTAGTGAGTTAAGTACTATTCTGTTATCTTTGAGAGATATACTGACTTGATCGTCGGAGTGCCCCCAGGTGGACGAACCACCGCTGGATTCTTATCTTTCTGTGACAGGTCGTTCGGGCTAATCTATTTTGCTGGTACTCTCCAGTTGAGTTCCCCATTTGGCTGTGTGGTCGAAAATCAACACCCACAATTTGGCGTCATCTGTGGTAAACGTAAGGAGAATAGATGACCAACGACGAGCAGAAAGAGAAGATTAGGGACGACATCCCTAGTGGGAGTGGTAAACAGGCCAATTTTAACGCAGATGAGGAGAACTGTAATGAAGAACCTCGGGATTAGAACCCCGGAGAAAAGGACGTCGGCCAAGAGGGAGATATATCGAAGAAAGCAGGCCGAGGCGAGTATTACAATGGAAGTGACCTTCAGGTATGGAAAGATAGATGCCTAAGGAGGGATGGCAAGATGAAGGGAATGGCAAATAAGTTGGCAGATCTATAATCGGTTGTCAACTTCATAATGCAGAACAACGTCATGCAACCACCGTTTCCATTGGATGACACACCAATTCCAGCGGCCAAGAACGATGCCCAGAAAGGGGAGCAAAAAATAGTCCCTGCAGTCCCTCAGCATGACAGGGCAAAGGAGCATTCTCGTTGGCCTTTCCGGGAGGTCGGGCGAGGAGAGTCGATAAGAGGAGAGTCTCAGAGGACACCTCGTGCCAAGGGAACTTATGTCAAGGAACATCGGCATGTTCAAGGGAAGGAGTTTTGTTTTGACACGATGAATGAAAGGAGGTCCAAGAGGACTCACAATGACACCGGGAGCAGCGCACCAAAAAGGCTGAAATCCGATGATAGCCAAGCTCCTGGTCGGACTAAGGATGATTTGAGGGACTACCTCCAGAGGAAGAAACAAGATGTCGAGGTCACATCTCTGGTCAAGCCAAGAATGCCATTCTCAGTAGAGTTGGATAAGTTTGAGGCCCTAAAAAGGTTTCACATGCCAAGGTTCTAGATATATGACAGTAAGTCTGAACCAAACTTTCACGTTGGCTTATATTTGAATTCAATGGCACTGTATATCGGGAACGAATCGTTGCTCTGCAAGGTTTTCCCCTCATCCTTTGGAGAAATCGTATCAGATTGGTTTCACAAGTTGCTAAAAGGAACTGTGAAAAGTTGGGAAGGTCTGGTCGAGATGTTTGTGGCTAGGTTTGTTACAAATAAGCCGCAACCGTTAAGGGTGGACTCCCTGATGGCTTTGAAAATCGGCAAAGGTGAAAGCCTTAGGGCTTATGCCAAAAGTTATTACGAGGTGTTCAACCGAATACTAGGATACAACTGGGAGTTGACAGTCGTATCTTTTAAGAACGGCCTAGAGGATGACTGCATGCTTCGAAAGTTACAGGCGAAGATGCTGCCAAAGAGTATGGAAGAACTCATGGCAAGGATCGAGAAATATGCCAAAGCAGAAGATGATACGCCGGGGACGAAGGCGTCGAAATAGGAAAAAAGAAACGGCTTGCCGAAGCGAGGCCGAGGTAATACTGGATATAACAGACAAGAAACAGGACTGAGGGCTGCACAGGCAATCACCACCGTATTCCGGATCTCAGTTTATAAAGTTCTGGAAAGAATCAGGAACCAGCCGTATTATAGAGCGCCAGAAAAGATTCCCGGCGAATTCATGGGAAGAAGTCTTGGGAAGCACTATACCTACCACAATGAGGATGGGCATCTAACTCAAGGGTGTAGAGCCCTGAAGACACATCTGGAAGATCTGGTCAGATAGGGCCACTTGAAGGACCTGGTAGATGAGGCTAGAACGAGGGAATAGCAGGCAAGGTTGCCCCAAGCATCGACAGCACCACCTCCACCAGCCCCATAACTGTAAGCAGACAGACCTCGAGTGATCAATGTGACTCACTCAAGGGTCAATGAGAACGAGGTACGTGGGGAAACTCAAAGGGTGAAGCACTTACAACATGTATATCAGGTCCAGCAAAAGAGGCCTAGGGCAAACAAGTACTAGGGACCAATGGTGTCTTTTACTGAAGCCGACTTAACATGGTGCAGCATCCGTACAACGATGCTCTGGTAGTAACCCTCAAGATTGGAGAATGCCAAGTAATGTGCATCATGATTGACTAGGGCAGCTCTTGTGACATCATGTATGTCAAATGTTACAAAGAGCTCGGCCTTCACCGAGATGATCTAGAGTAGGCCAACAACCCAATGGTCGGGTTCAATGGAACGCCGACATGGCCTTTGGGAGCAATGAATTTAGAGGTGAAAGCAGGCACTAAGAAGGTAAGTACAGAGTTCACAGTAATTGACACCCCTTCCCCTTACAATGTTATCTTGGGAAGGCCATGGTTGCACGCAATTAGGGCTGTTCCCTCAACACTGCATCAGCTGTTACGATTCCCAACAGAGCATGGAATTGAGGAGGTCAGGGGGGATCAAGTGCAGGCGAAGAATTGTTCCATGGTAGCAATGAAATCCACCTACAACTTTCGAGAGGCAGAAACAGTAGAAATTCAGGACGAGAACATGAAGGTCCTGGATGATGTCAGCAAGGAACCAGCCGACAAAAGCGAGGAAGCCTTAAAGAAAGTTCTGGTCCAACAAGGTGATGAAGAGCGCTTCTTCCTTCTTGGCTCAGGTTTAGCCGAGGAGGAAGAAAGGGAGTTGGAAGCATTCTTGCGAGCAAACATAGAAGTGTTTGCCTGGACGCCCTACGAGATGCCTGGCATTAATCCCGAGGTCATATGCCATATGCTCAATGTAGAAAGGTCAACTAAACCTGTCATCCAGCGAGCGAGGAGTCCGACGTTGATGCATGTTGAGGCAATTAAGAAGGAAGTGGACAAATTGTTAGAGGCCAGAGCCATTCGGGAAGTAAACTACCCAACTTGGTTGTCAAACACAGTTGTTGTAAAAAAGAAGAATGGGAAGTGAAGGGTCTGCGTGGACTTCACTAGCCTGAATAAGGCTTGTCCCAAAGATAGTTTCCCACTCCCTAAGATTGATCAACTAGTGGATGCCACTTCAGGTCATGGAAGGATGAGCTTCCTGGACGCTTACAGGGAGTACCATCAGATAGCAATGTACCCCCCTGATGAGGTGAAGACCATATTTATCAACCCAAAAGAGCTGTATTGCTACAGAGTGATGCCTTTCAGATTGAAAAATGCAGGAGCAACCTACTAGAGGTTGGTGACTAAGATATTCAAACATCTAATTAGCAAAACAGTGGAAGTATACATTGATGACATGGTCGTGAAGACCAAAGAGCTTGAGAATCACTTGGCCGACTTAAAGGCAGTTTTCAACATCCTTAGGACATATCGACTCCGACTCAATACTTCGAAATGCGCATTTGGAGTCGGGTCTGGTAAGTTCCTTGGTTACTTGGTTACCAAAAGGGGCATTAAGGCAAGCCCAGATCAAATCAAGGCCATCATGGACTTAAAGAGTTCGACATCGGCAAAACAAGTACATATGTTAACTGGAAGGGTCGCATCCCTGAACATATTTATAAGCAGAAGTTCAGATAAGTGTAAACCATTTTTCAATTTGTTGAAAAAGGCCACGGACTTCTTATGGATAGAGGAATGCGAAGTCGCCGTGGCCAACTTGAAAAAATACCTGACCACAGCTCCAGTTCTCTCAAATCCAGTACTTGGAGAGGAACTGTTCTTATACTTGGCGGTTTCAGAGCATGTAGTGAGTGCAGTGGTAATCAGAGAAGAGAAGGGAGAACAAAGGGCAGTATACTATGTAAGTAAAACCCTAACAGGCGCAGAGACCAGGTATTTACCCCTGGAGAAATTGACATTGGCCTTAGTGATGGCTTCCAAGAAGTTGAACCATTATTTCCAGGCCTACAAGATTGTGGTGTTGACTGAGCACCCCTTGAAATCTCTGTTGCAACAAGGAGATTTGACAGGTAGGGTAGCCAGATAGGCAGTAGTGTTGGGCCAATATGACTTGGAATTTAGGCCCAAAAGGACAATCAAAGGCTAGGTTTTGGCCGACTTTGTGGCCGAGTTCACACCTGGTGCCATCCTACGTTGGGCTCCGGTGAGCCGCGGCTTAGGGTGTCCAGGGGAACAAGAGGAGATCTAGTTAGGAATGAAAAACCCCACAGTAAAGAAGAAGAAATAAGAAAAACCCAAGTCCTACAATATCTACATCGGTGATTCCTTCTGCCTATTTGTTGATGGGAGTTCAAACCGTCAAGGAGCAGGGGCATGAGTGGTGTCAGTATCACCAGATGGGTGAAATTGGAGCAATCTATTCGTTTGGGGTTCAAGGCCTTAAACAATGAAGCAAAATATGAAGCACTGATCGTAGGATTGAAGTTAACAGCAGCAATAGAAGCCGACCAGGTGGTAGTCTTCTGTGACTCCTAACTTATTGTGAACCAGGCAACAGGCGAGTATGCAGCTCGAGATGAAAGAATGATAGCCTATGTAAAAGAGGTTATCAGATTGTTAGCTTTGTTTTAAGATTGCCGACTATAGCAGGTTAGTTGAGATGACAAAAACCATGCCGATGCCTTGGCTAACCTGGCTAGTGCAATGAACTCAGGGAAGGCAAGGATAATAATGGTTGATTATTTGTCAAGCCCAAGTGTGGAACCACTAATCACAGAGTATGAAGTAATGTGTGTGAAGATGGGTCCAAGTTAGATGGATGCAATAGTGATGTTTCTTAGGAACGACAAGTTGCTGGATGATCGCAAAGAGGCGCACAAGACCAGATTGAAGTCGGCAAGGTTTAACCTAACAGCAGAAGGACATCTTTACAAAAGGTCTTTTACTAGCCCCCTTTTGAGGTGTGTGCACCCCTTCCAGGTTGAAGACTTCTTATATGAAATACATAAAGGGGTATGTGGCAGTCATGCTGGTGTAGACACTCCATTTTTGACCGCCCTTAAGACTTGAGCGCTTGATTCCAAATGGCCAATGATGAAAGTTACACTGTGCAATCTTTTGAATTCTTGGCAAACAAATTCGGATTCAAGCTCTAATCCCAAACCTTGCACCCTATTTTGACCAAAATATTTTACACCTTAAAATCCTTTTTTCAAAATATTTTTCCAAATGCTTCTACGATAAATATTTTTCCAAATGCTTCTACGATGTCTGAGGCTCGCATTTCGTTTAAAACATTGCACTTTTAGGTAAACTCGAGTAGGGACAAAGTAGAAATGAATGGAAGAGAGGTGAACTCTTTAAAATCTTTTAAAACTTCTTATTTATAGGTTTGGAGTTAAAGAAACTAGGAGGGGTTGGAAGAAAACCAGTTTAGGAAAGGTGAGCATCAAACCATTGAAAAAGAACTAAGTAGCCTTCACAAACCAGACCTATCTCTTTGCATACTTAGACTTTGGTTGTGAGGCCAACACCATTGGAAAGTAGACTTCCGGGGCTTCACTTTGGACTCAAGAATTATCTAAAACCAAGTTCGGATGGTGGAGATATGGCTATTGGAAGTTGGGCATCAATCTGGTTAAGATAGAAATGAGCAACCTTTACAAAAATAGGTATATCTCTCTGACCACTTAGAATTTAGATATGAAGTCACCACCATTGGAAAGTAGACTTCTGGGGCTTCAATTTAGACTCAAGAATCACCTAAAACCGAGTCTGGATAAGGGAGATATGCCTATTTGAAGTCGGGCCTGAAGTGTAGTCATTGAGACCCGACCGAGCCCATTGAGAACCAGTCGTGCCTCATCGAGGCCCAGCCGGGCCTCAATGAAAATTTCTCCGGAGTGTTTTTTTTTTTAACCTTGCCTTGTTTATTGAGGCCCGGCTATGCATTATTGAGGCCCCGCTGTAGACACCCCATTTTTGACCGCCCACAAGACTTGGGCACTACTGATGGTTTACTTGTTGGAGAAAGGTGTGCAGGGCACAGGTTCAGTTTCTTCGGCAAGGAGAGAGGCGAATCTCAACTTCACACCCCATTTTGAATCAAAGCTATTTTGGATGGTTTTTAGACCCTAAAACCCTCTCTTTCAAAACATTTTGAAGTAAAATTCCCACGATGTTCCGACGCTCGCATTTCGGTAAATGGTGCGCTTTTCGGTAAACCGAGCAAGGACAAAGTGGAAATGAATGAAAGAAAGATGAAATATTTGAAAAATCTTTCAAAACACCTTATTTAGGGGTTTGAAGTTGAAGAGAAGAGGAGAAGAGGGGAGAAAACTAGCTTGGGAGAAGTTCAGGATGAATCCGGGTGGGAGAAAGACGAGCAGTCATCGCTAAATCAAGCTTATCTACCTATACACTTGGAGTTGAGCTATGAGGCCACCACCATTGGAAAGAAGACTTCTCGGGCTTCATTTTTCATTCAAAAATCTCCTAAAGCCAAGTCCGGGTGGAGGAGATATGATTGGTTGAAGTCGGGCATCATCCCGGTTGGATCGAGTCTGCGCGGCTTCACCAAAAAGGGCATAACTTTTTGCACAGGAGGAATTTTGAAGCAAGGTTTGCGCCATTGGAAAGCTAACTTCCGGGGCTTCAATTTTCATACCCACCCGCTGTTTTTTGACCTTGGAATCATCTATCGGCAATCTATTTTACCGACCGACAGAAAATAGTGCCGACCGGCACTTTATTTTGGCCGACGACCAATTTTTCTGGCCGGTTTGCACCCTTTGCACCCTCCAAGGCTGGTGCATCCCAGCTGTGCCAGTTGGAATGCACCAGCACACTCCCCCGTGCATATATGTGGCTATTTTGCACCCTTTTGCACCTTTGAACCCCCTAAAGCTTCTAGAAGCTTGAACCCTTTGGCCAAGCTTCTTGGGGAAGCTTGGCCAGCTGTATTAGCTTCCTCTAGAAGCCTAGAACCCTTTGCACCCTTTGCCCCTTTTGGCATAGCTTCTTGGAGAAGCTTGGAGCACTTTTTGTTGCCTATATAAGCACCCCTCCTCTTCCTTTGTGTGGGTTGGAGATTTGAGCAAGAAAACCAGAAGATATACTGATATATCTGATATATACACATATATCCCACCTCCCTCTCTATATCTATCTTATCCAAGCCTCCAAACACCTTTGTTCTTGCACCATTTGCCCTACAACACCTAGCACAACACCTCCATCCTCCATTCCAGAACTTGGGAGGCCATTTGCAGAGCTTAGGAGCACCTAAACTTGGTCCAAGAGGTGCTGGTTTGCTGTTCTTCAAGGGTAAGCATCCATTTCCCGTAAACTTGCATTTTTTAGCTTCATTGGTTAGCCTTATTTACAAGTATTTTTGGGCTTCGATGTAAACTGTAAAGAGGCTTGTTTTGAGCCCTTCTTCAACATTGAAGAAGGGCTCAACACTGTTGGGGACCTCCATGTATGACTTGCTTCATTACCCCTCTTTGGTCCCCGTTTTTGCATGTTTGTTTAGCTTATCTTTCTTCTGTTTTTCGGCCATTATCAGAACTGAGAGTGGCCATATTTTGACCCCCTTGTCATGTTTCATTAAGGGTCTTTGGCTGTTTGATGAATGTTTTGTATACTTCATGTTATAGCCCTTTGTTGGCCTATTTCCTGCATAGCATCTTTGGCATATTTGTACACTGATTTGGGAGTTGTCATCTACTGAAAGTAATCATATTTTTAGTCCCTCTTCAGTGTTGTAGAAGGGTCTTTTTCTGTTTGGGCTTTGCATCTTACACTTTCTTTGTAATGCTCTACTTTGTCTAGAAATGTGTCATGGGTTTAGCCTTGTATATCCTCATGTTTTGACTTGACTTATTGAAGCTTTTGGCCATGATTTGTCTTGTTTTAGGTCTGTTGGCCACTGGTTTTACGATTTTTGGCATGCTTAATGTAGTTGCTTTGCATTGTTGCTTGTAAGCCTTGAGGATGTGATCCATGTATATGCGTTGGATAGGTTATTTAGATGATTTGGAATCATTTAATATGTTATTTCAGTCCCTATACCAGGTTTATATGTCTCCATTTTCCATGCCTTTCATGCTTTGAAGTATTGATCTCTTATGCTTTAAAAAAGGGTGTTGTGCATGCTTGCATGTTTAGAGCATTTTGGGGCTGTCATACCAAGGTTTTTTGGGTGTATTTATGCATGATGGAACTCTGTTTTTGCTTACATAATTCATGTCATGAGTGGTCTTGGTAATGGTGGAGGAGTGTTCCCTTTTGGTGCCCTAGACTTGGCCCCATTTGGTTTGCATATTGGCATGTACATTGGTCACAATCTTGGGTGTTTTGCCACTGTTTTGGGTTGGTTTGAGGGCTGCCCCATTGTAGTTAAATCCACCATTGCATGCTTGCCTCATGTTTGTTGCTTAATTGATTCATTAAGTGTTGCCACATGTTAGTCCTATCGCCTAAATTGCCCATGTTTGCATTGCATTTGCACCTTGCATGTTGCATTACATTTGGCATGTTGGCATTTTAGTATTAGGTTGCATCATGGAGCCATGTTGGCATAACATGCATTGCATTACTTGGTTTGGGGTGTCAAACCAAGTGTAAGGGTTGAGATGAGTTCATACTACAAGTGATGCAACTTGTCTCAACTCATGGTCACTAAGGCCCTTGATCTTGACATGATAGGGACTTAGTTCTCATTTGTGTGTTGCATGCATATTGACATTGAAATGCAATCTTGGTTCCTTGGGCTATCATGCACCAAGATGCATAATTGATGGCCCAAGAACCAAGGGTCCTGCTCCCTTGAGTCCCAAACATGATAGGGAAGCATTGGCCATGCTTACATATGCCTAAAAATTCATGCCATGCACTGCTTGTTTGCTGCTGCTGTCAAAACTGTCTCCTGCAGGAATTTTGTGCCGACCGGCATCATATAGTGCCGACCGGCACCATATGGGTGGCCGATAACATCATTGACAGCCGGTGACTATTGTACACGGCCGGTGGCCATCCCTCCCAGCCGATGATGTTCTGCAATGCTCATAGAAGGTTCTCTGGGACTTTGACAGTTTTCAAAGAAGAAAAGGCAGTAAAACAGAGGCAACAGTGGCATGGTGCGGACTTTCCGGGCAAGTCGGATTCGAGCATGCATCATTCGCGCATCCCGAGGCAGGGCTGAGGCCCCTTCCTTTTTATATTGAATTTAATTTGATAATTAGAAACTTTGTAATAATTTATTTATTCTGTATTCGGACTGTATTATTTGGGACTGTATATTCTTTTGGTCCCTCCGTGTGAGGGCATATTTGTAATAAGTGTGGGTGAGTGTGTGTATGTCTTCCAACCCCCATTTCTTTCTTCCCTTTTATTTACCTGCTTATGATGGTAGATTAGGGCATATTTAAAATTAGCATACCTTATGCTATGCATGCGTGCATCCATGCATTTGTCTAAACATGCATCGGGCTCGGCACATCATATAAACTGCATTGTATTTTCAAATTCCAAATTGAATACGTGCATCGAATAAAGTACATTTCACATGCCATTTTTAGGGCTAGCCGAGCCTATCCTAAATTACATGATTGTATGCGATGCATTAGACACTCTAACATGAACTAGGGCATGCATGTTTGCTAACTAGTTTATTGTTTTGGCACGGAGTACGATGTAAGTATTTTTGCTTTAGCATACCACATGCGTGTGAATGCTAACATGACAGTATGCTTACCATGCGGCTAAGTGCTTATATGAGATAAACTGCTTGAATGCCCGTGGGTGGAGGTTGGGTTGCTTGAGTTGGAAAACTCATTGAAATCCGTATTTTAGCTTACTTGCGAGTAGCAAACTCAAACTGTTTTCAAAACAAACGGATATGCAATGCTTATTTCCAAATTAGGCGATCTAGTCTATACTTGTTTGCTGTGCGCATAACATAGTAATTCTAGGCCAATAATTGGAATAAGAGCATGTAATGTTTTCAAAATCGGATATCACGGTTAGTAGAGGCCGGTCTTCGAACCGGGCGAAAGGGGGTGCTCATAGCTGACCTTCCCCGATCGTACCCAAGCTCCCGAGCCAAGACAACTTTGGTAATGACGGACACGTGGCCTTTGGCACCGAGTCAGGGTTTCCTAAATTTCCCATTTTAAAAATATTTAGGTGGCGACTCTGTATCTGGCAAAGCAGTCCATGTTTGGCACTACTTTTCAAAAATCTGTTTTCTCAAATGATTTGCCGGATTTGGACTCTTTGGTTCAGATTACGAACCGCAACAAACAAAACAGGGGAGTCCGAACTGTAGCGAGGTCCCCCGCGGACGTGTTACACCCGCCGTGTGTTTTGAGGCCCAGCTGACCTTCGGTGATGCCAGACAGACAACTGGTGGGAATTGAACAAATATCTTTGTTTGATGATATTTTTGATCATTTTGGATCAAATTCTATAAATAGAACCTCTTCCTTCAGATTTTAAGATTAGAAAAAAACCTTCCAAGAGGCTTGGGCATTGATAGAACATCCATCTTCTTCCTTACTTCCTTTAACCTTCAAACCTTTTTTTAATGAAAAATGCTTGGGAGCACTAATTAGTGCTCCCACTAATTAGGTGGCAGTGGGTCCCGCCAGTAATGATGTGATGTTTTGGTCTTGAAGTTGTATTTTTTTTTTTTTTTTTTTTACTTTTTTAATGCATTAGTGCTATTAGTGGTGGTGTTTTTAGTGGGATGAATCATTGTTGTTTTTTAATTATACATACACAATATATACACCATTGGAGCTTGGTTCTTGAAGCTTTTTGCTAGAGTTTCAAACCATATTTCATAAACTTGAGGGTGCTTTGGAATCAAGTTTGTTTAACTATAGGTTTAGTTTCAATCCAAAGCTTTTGTCACGACCCAAACCCGCCCCTATAGGTTTAGTGTCGTAACCGGCCAGTAATCATTGGATTACCAAAGGCCTCTTGACAGATTAACATATAGTTAGGAGCTGCGGAAGCAAATATACAAAATATATGAGGTCTAATGAGCTGTGATGACATACATGGGACAGAAGAGTTTAAAACTTTTATAGGCTTATGAGTGAAGTCAAAAGATATAATATTTACATATTACACTTAGGCGTACAAGCCAAAAGTCTCGCCCACAACTTAACACACAACATAGTCTAATATGATTACAAAAAAAACAGCCACAAAGCTTGACTTCATCTGGAACCTCCTCGAGAGACGCAAAGGTTGGCTGACAAAAATCGAGACATAAGCCGTCAACTCTGGGCCTGGTTACGTGCTTGCTCACCTACATATATAATATAAATAGTGAGCGGAAGCCCAGTAAATAATAATGGAGTAAAGAGTTTAATGAATGAAGTCCATACAGATTCAGAAATCATAATTCAAATTCATATTCGTATTCTTGTTCAGATGAAATACAGCAATCATAATTCATGCTTAATCATACATGGTACATCCATTAGCGCTAACAGAACAGATGCAGAACATATGGCGGTTATGAATGACCAGTTCCATAAAGGAACCTCCGGATCTGGGTAACAGAGAATATACATGCTGAGCTCCATGATGGAGCCTCCGGTACGGGTAACAGAGTGCAGACATAATAAGTTCCATAATGGAACCTCCGATACCGGGTAACAGCTAACAGATATCACATGATGCTAAGGATACCACGAATACATTGTTAGAAATTGCAATCATTCATTGTACAGAACATATCATTTCAGAAAACAGATTTTAATTCATCATACAGAAAATAAATAAAGTTGAACATAACTTTACGAAGTTATTACTCACAGTTGGTTTCGAGTGCAGACAGACAGAGCAGACTAATCAAACGGTCTACGGCACGTGACCTACATAAACACATAACAAACACACGCCTGAAACACACGTTCGAATTGCACATAACTTACTTAATTTGTTCTTAGTGTGTTTCTAGCCTTTAACCTCATTATGGAGTCTTAATCATGGCCTAGGGATGCCTAGGATGAAATGAGGATGCAAAAATGCACCTGAAAACATTTTTCAAAACTTACTGAAAACAGGGTCCACGCTTGAGTGTGGCTTTCCTCGCTCGAGCAGACATGCAAAATGTGAAGGTTCGCTCGAGCGTGACTTCCCTCGCTCGAGCGGACTGTAAACTTTGGAAAAGTACTAGTTGCATGATTTTCACGCTCGACAGACGCTCGATCCCCGCTCGAGCGTGAGACTCAGACCTTTGCTCGAACGTGCTGCAAAACATATTAACTTCTGGGTATATGCATTTCACGCTCGAGCGAGATTCCGGTCGCTCGAGCGGAAGTACACACACTCAAAGTGCTCACTTGAGCGTGAACTCCCACGCTCGAGCATGGATGCAAAATCTGGAATTTCTAGATTTGATCTCCAAGCTTCAAGCTCAAACCAAACACCTCAAACTCAACATTTTGGGGCCAAAACTTTAGGAAACTCATAAAAACTCATAAAACAACATGGTTTAAGGATCATTTCAAGAAATCATGGCCTAATGACATGCCAATTGTACAAAATTTCAACTCAAACTTTATGAATGTTTCAAGAGCATGACATGCATGAATTCTCTTGAACTCAAAAACTTCAAAACATGATTAAATTTGGCAAACTGATAGAAAACATGACGAATTCTCAAAACATAGATGAGATGAACACATGCATGGAAGAATTCTTTGAAATCATGCTCATTTTGCGAAGATATGGACATGCATACATGGGATGGCCCAATTCTCTTCAACACCAACTCAAATCCTATATAAACTCATCTAATTTGCTTGAAATCTTGTAAGGTCTAACTTAATTACACAACTAAGAGTTTGATTCCTTACCTAGAGGCTTGAATTCACTAGTGTTGAAGTTGAAACTCTCAAATCCTCTTCAAATGTCAACAATTTCTCTTAAATGAGCTCAAGTCTCACCAAATTCAAACTTAGAACTAAATCTTCCTACTTTCTCTCCCTCTCACGTTTTTGGGTCTTAGAGAGCTCAAAGACGCATGTAAGATGAAAAAAAGAGTGAGTGGAGAATAAAAAGGTGCTTTATATAGGCTTAGATCAAAATACCACTAGCTAGGCTTAATTGAGCATTAATTATTCTAATTTAATCATTCCGAATCGAATTTCAATTAAGCCTACCACAAAATTCTAAAAATCTTAATTAACACGTAAATCAAGTCAATTTCTGATTCGGATGCCGATAAGGCCTTCAATTCGCAAACCGAAAGAAAAACGTGAACAGATCTTCCTACGTTAAACAAATATAGACACAATTAATGCAACACACACATGCAATTTAATTCAGAATTTCACCTTAATTACTAATTAGGCATAATTAACCATGGATTAACGTTAATCAGGGTTTGGGGTTGTTACAGCTTTCTCTCTTCAAGAGGTATAAGCTTGTCACATTTTTCCTTGCTTTTATTTCCATCTTTTTCTTGTATTTATACACTGTTTTGGATACATTCCAAGTGCTGAAACTTGGGGTTAAAGGGCTACCAAAGGTAGAGAGGCTTAACAACCTTTCTTGCACCTTATTCCATAGCTTATACCCCTTGTTTTCCCACTCTTTTCTTTGGTTTACATGTTGATTTTCAGAGTTTAAAAAGGCTAAAAAATGTTATTTAAAGTTTCCAAAAGTAGAGGGGTTAGCCCCCCCTCCTTAGTCATGCTTACTAGTTTTGTACCTCCTTGTTCTTCCCTATCTTTTGGTGTTCTTTTAACATGATTTTAGCCACTGTTTTTGGGTTGTTTTGGGACTGTTCTTCGACTGTTTTGGGGCTGAAACATGTGATTTAAAATTGCAAAGAGTGGAGGGGTTAGCCACCCCTCCTTAGGCTTTGTTCTATAGTTTTTTCTCTACTCTTTTTACTTACTTTCTCTTGCTTTTAGCTACTGGTTTTCACTTATTAAGGGCTATTTTAGGGCTGTTTTAATTTATTTAAATAGCTTATGCTTTGATTAGTTTGTTTGCTGTCTCATATGTCCTTGTACATAGCTTGTTGCATGTTATTCCAAGCTTCACTTTACTCATTTCCGTGTTTAAGAGTCTAAGTTTAACAATCAATCCACCATCCATCTCTTTCATGTTTGAGAATGATTTTAACCGATTGAGATTGTTCAAAACATGTAAGAAAGATTCTTACTTAATGGCTTAATTTTTTCGAAGATTCATTGCCAACGGTATAGTCTTTCTTTCATGCTTTAGAAAAATCTCTCGTTTGACATTACTTCTTGTTTAGAGGACTTTAACGTCACTATGGACAAATGGACTAAAGAATGGCAAGGCTTAATAAAATTGGTTTAAAACTTGGATCAACACACATAAAAAAAAAAAAGCTTAAATTGCTTCAACTTGGCCAAACGTTATGCCAAATTCCTTATGTCAAGAGCCATCACATGCTAATCCATGGTATTTTGATGATTATTGAAGCATTGCAACTTCCCTCTTTGAGTTCATATTATGACAAGAGGGAGGGGTGGTCTTACTCTTTGTATTTTATTAACTTTTGTCCAAAATTGCATCCGAGACCATCAAGCGATCATGTTACTCATTGATGGATTTGGAATCAATTGCTACCTTCTCTCGAGGCTTTCTCATGACAGAGAAGGAAGAAAGGATAGACAGAGCTTGAAAATGCTCTATCTGCACTGATTTCACCTCAGAACACAAAAACAAAGCTTTGCACCAAATTGATGTACAGTCGGTCATCTAAAGACCTGGCCGGCTGTCGGTGATACATGGTCGACCCTCGGTGTGTGGCCAACAGTGCAGTTTTGCAAAAACAGAAACAATGGCTGAAGGTGAAATAGAGGCGGCTTCGGCAGACAGAGCAGCTTTCAAGCGCTGTGCATGCAACCTTCATCCATCTTCCATTATGATCTTATCAAATGCGATTAATTGTTTATGATTAATTAGTGATAGCTAGTTAATTAATTCTAGTGTTGTAATAATTAGTTAAGTGGTTTAGTTTATTTTATTTGTTTTGTAATAATTAGCTTAATTAGCTTAGCTTTAATTAGTTAGTTAATTAGCTTAGTTTATTCGGACTCTCCTTCGTATGAGCATAATGTAATAATGTGTATGTTTTCCAACCCCACGTCTTTCTCCCTTTTATTTATCCGCTTTTGATGGTTAGATTAGGGACATGTTTCAATTAGCATACCTTATACTTTATGCTTGCATCCATTCATTCATATTGCATGCACCGAGGCTCGGCGCATCATTCTAACTGCATTGTTATTTCAATACTTCTTTGAATACGTGTTTAACTGCATGTTATCAAGTCAATTAATATGACATATTAGTAGCCGAGCCTATTAATTGCATTCTTCGCATGTGTTGCATTAGACATCTTGTATCGTTAGGAATCATGCATATTTTTCTAACTCATATCTTCTGAACTTGGAGTACTAGGTGAGTTTTTAGTGTTTTAGCATACTTGCATGAGTGTGAGTGATTGCCGTGACTAGCATGCGTACCATGAGGCTAAATACTTACTTGATAAACTGTCTGAATGCTTGTGGATGAAGGCTTGTTGTTTGAATTGGAATGATTCAACGAATGTATGTTAAAGCCTACTATGTCTAGTGACAAATTTACGTTTAAGCCCAATTTATTTAGTGGCAAATTCACAGCTTTAAGCCCACTTGAGGTGGCAAATTCAAATCCTTTTCGAAAAACAAACATGAAATTGAATTGTTCCAATTCTTGCAAACTAGTCTATACTTGCTTGTGCGCATCACATAGTAATGCTAGCCTAATAAACCGGAATAGGACCACATAATGTTGATAAAAATCATATCATGATTAATAGAGACCGATCTTTGATCGGGCGAGCAAGGGTGCTCAATTCATGACCTTCCCCTCTCAGACCTAAGTTCCCGAGCTAAAGCAACTTTGGTGATGACGGACATGTGGCCTTGGCACGAGTCATAAGTTTCCTAAATTTTTTCAAAATAAAATATTTAGGTGGCGACTTTGTATCTGGGAAAGCAGTCCAATTTTGGAATTTTTGATTCAAAATCAATTTTCCAAAAAATTTGTCAGATTTGGACTCTTTGGTGTTTATCAATTTCACATTGCACTTGTGAGATTAGATTTAGAACCGCGGGAGTCCGAACTGTAGGGCTTTCTTTCAAGCTTCCGGAAGGGGGTGCGAAAAAGTCGAGTCACAGCTAGGGGTAGATCACTTGCTCATAGGACCATTACACAAGGATACTGGTGGCCCTACATGCAGAAGGATGCTGAAGCCTATGTCAGAAAGTGCGAGAAGTGTTAAAGGTTCGCACCTTTGATACATTAACCAGCAACAGATTTGAACCTAGTGTCCAGCCCTTAGCCATTTGCCCAGTGGGGCATGGATCTTGTTAGACTACTACCCCAAGCAACTGGGCAAAGGAAGTTCCTACTGGTAGCAACTGATTATTTCACAAAGTGGGTAAAAGCTTAACCTCTTGCGAAGATTCGAGATATTGATGTGAAGAACTTCATATAGAAGAACATCATCACCAGGTTTGGGATCCTAAGGGCAATAATAGCAGACAATGGTACACAGTTTGATAATAAGTTAATCAAAAGCTTATGTACAAAGTACAAAATCAAGAATTACTACTCTACTCTAAGTTTCCCTCAGAGTAATGGTCAAGCAGAAGCATTCAATAAGACTATCTTGGACGGGATCACAAAGAGGCTGGAAGCAGCAAAGGGAAAATGGGTGGAAGAGTTGCGCAATGTACTTTAGGCATATCGGACTACGCCGAGGAGATGAACTAGGGAGTCTCCATTTGCCATGGCTTATGGCACTGAAGTAGTTATCCTACTAGAAGTCGGCATTCCAGGGATCAGAACCTAGGGAGTGGAAAATGGTACTAATGAGGCATTTCTAACCCGAAAGCAGTTATCCTACTAGAAGTCGGCATTCCAGGGATCAGAACCTAGGGAGTGGAAAATGGTACTAATGAGGCATTTCTAGCCCGAGATCTAGATCTACTGGAAGAGAAAAGAGAGAGAGAGCAGCAATTCGGCTGTGGGCATACCAACAACAACTTGCTAGGGCTTACAACAAGAAGGTCAACGCAAGAGAGTTCAAAGTTGGAGACCTTGTGCTGAGGAAAGTAGTCGGCAACAAGAAGGATCTTATGGAGGGCAAGCTAGGCCCAAATTGGGGGAGCCTTATAGAATCATCTCGGTCGCTAGCAATGGGGCATACCGACTTGTGGACAGTGATGGCAAAGAGTTGCCAAGACCTTGGAACACTTGCAACCTGAAGTTTTTCTATCATTAGATTTTTTTTGTTTTTCGAAGTTTATGTCATAATTTTATTAGCCAAAGTAATAATAAAATTTTAGTTTGATTTTTATGAATTTGAAATCTGTGTAATAGGATTGACCAGTCCTATGGAGATATTTTTGAATGAAACATGATGAATAACTTAGACTTATTATATGGCAGAGTTAAATTATACTTGCATATAATAGAGTTGAACTAAGTTGGCGATGTTTCTAAGTGAAACATGACGAATAATTTAGACTTATTATATGGCAGAGTTGAATTATACTTGCATATAATAGAGTTGAACTAAGTTGGCGATGTTTCTAAGTGAAACATGACGAATAACTTAGACTGATTATATAACAGAGTTGAATTATACTTGTATATAATAGAGTTGAACTAAGTTGGCAATGTTTCTAAAAGAAACATGACGAATAGCTTAGACTCATTATATGGCAGGGTTGAATTATACTTGCATATAATGGAGTTGAACTAAGTTGAATTAACCTGGACTTGCCATGTCGACAGAGTTAAACTCAAAATGGAACTAAGTGCATTTCAGTTAAATTAACAGAGAAACCAAGGTTGAGAACCTCGGCTAGTCTTTATTTGAATCTGACTTCGGCAAAAGATCATGGACACATGCTTAATGTAAACTTAAGTGAAACTTAGGTTCACATTAGGGGGTAGGGAGTAGGAATGGTAAATAAACTTAAGAGTTAGGGGTTTGTTGAAATTCGGCAGGAATGGGCTTAACACTTGTTGAAATTTTAGAGAAATTTACAAGTTGGAGTTGGCCGAGATAATTATGAATGAAATATCTGAGATACATATTACCCGAGGTGACCAAACTAGATTGTCAAAACTTGGAAAGGAAAAAGTCTTGATAGAAGACAGCAAATAGAAGTAAAGAAGCAGTACTTGACTGAATGAGTTTTAAAGAAACAAGCACTTGTAAAAATATTTCGAAATATTTTTAAGTGTTAGCCGACGAAGTATTCCAATTGTTAGCCGAAATAAACAATCAAGGTTCATATCCGAGGTGATTATATAGTTAAGTCGTGCTTTGAAGACATGCAAAAAATATTCTAATTATAGAGACATGTATAGAAGAAAAGAAGGCATATACTTAGAGGAAAGAATAAAACTTGAATTCAGAAAAGACAACTTGTTCAAGTACAAAAAAGCACATCGACCAAACTAAAGTTAAAACATCACAAAGACTACAAAGGAAAAAGTACAAGGTACAAAAACAAAGAAAAGATTCTAAACAGACGTTTTTGCATCAGCAGTGGGTTATGTTTCGGCCTCGGTGGACAATTGAGAGAGCTTCTTGGCAGCCTTTTCGGCCTTGATCTCTAGAAGAGTCTTGTCAAGACTTTTCTTGACGCTTTTGACCTCGGCTTCAGATGCATTCTTGGTAACCTCGTCCTCGTAATCCTGAGTCAAGTCCACAGCTTGCTCATTCAGAGTTGGGGACTTGGCCCCAGCAATTTCAGTCTTCCCAGACTTGTCGGCCTCAGCTTCTTCATCATCCTCAACCTCATCTTCGGATTGGATTGGAGCGAGAGGAAAAGGCACGACAAGTCGACTCTCGTCCCAGAAGGGCGAGTCTTCAAAAACAGCCAACTCCTTCAAAACAGCCATCCAACCAAGGGTGTAACCCCTGTTGCATGCTTGTTTGACTTGTTTTTTGTATTCTTCACGGACGTCGGCTGCTCCCTCGGTATGGGCCTTCTCGTTCGCCTCTTTGATTTCGGCCGCCTTTATAGCCAGTGCTGTTTGGAGCTTGGTTTGGGCCTAGGCCTCTTTCTCCTTGACGTTTTTTGCCTCAGTCTAAGTGACCTCGGCAACATTTTCTACAGCCTCGACGCGGTCATCGGCTGTCTTCAAGGCCAACTTAGTAGCCTTGGCCTGATCTAGAAGACCTTGGATGCGGGCCTCAGCTTTGTTTAGCGAGGAAAGGAGTTTTGTTGTCTCTTTGGTTTTTTGGGCTAGCTCTTTTTTAAACTTATAATTCTTGATTGCAATGGAGTGACCTTACTAGATACCCTGCAAGAATGCAAAGAAAATTCGTTAAGTATAAAAACCAAAATATTAGACTAAAGAATTACAAGTGTTGAGACTTACCAAGACGCAATGTTGCATCATCATCGCGTAGTTTTCATACTCCGGAAGCTCGGCCATATAATTTATGTTGGCTAGGAACAGAACGGCTGTGGAAATGGCAGCACCGATTTCCAGACTATCAAGTGCGTTGTCCCCGGCTATAAGGGGTCGGTTTCTGACCGTAACAGATGGAGTCCAAGGAGCGTCAGCGCGGAAACTAGAAGGATTAGAGGAGCCGTTGGACCTCAGCTATTTAGAGTGTGGTAGGTCAGATGCCTTGGCCTTGGCTGGCCTCTTATCGGCAGGAGGAGTGCTTTTTTCAGCCTCGCCCAGTTTGGAGATTGGTATAGCATCCTCAGAGATGATCTGAGTTACTGTTGCCTTGGCTTTGGTTTTCTTTACGCTCTTTGGCTTAGCCTTGGGCTGGGATTGTAATGGGGAGGATTGAACTATTACGACACCAGGTACGTCGGCCAAGAGGTCTTCAACGATAGCCTTGCTACTCACATCTCGTCGGTGATTGAAGCAACAATGACTTTGGTACCAAAACGGAACGTAGGAAGAGTGACTGAGGGATTGGCTGGGTTACAAGCCGACGCCTCAAAACCTTGACGTTTGCGGCTACAAGTTCTACCTGCTGGTACGTTTGGTAGAGCTCGACGTCGGCGTCGGCGTCAGCATTGGCGCTGTGATGTTGGGATAAGTTGGGAGGTAGACGTTGATCCAATCTCAACTAGATCAGAAGATGAGGCCTGGTCTAGCCTTAGTGAGGAAGTGATTGTTGGAGTTGTTACTGAGAGGGGAGTCTTACTCCAGCATGGGACGTCGGGCTGTACAGACTTGTAAGTTGGAACATAGTTAAGCAGCAAAGGGACTTTGCACTTGTTAATATCCAAACCTAAGAGCCTTTTTAAATCAGGACTGGAGAAGAAGGTCTGTCGAAAGTCCTTTGCTGGCTGGGGAAGAGCTGCAAACAAAATGAGAACATTACAAAAAATATATATAAATTGACAAATTCTAGCCAAAAAATGATTAGAAAGGTAACTTAGCTCTTACCATCACCCTCTTTAAATATCAATCGGCACAGAGGATAGAGATGGAGGTCGTCGTCAGGTGCAAATTCCCAATTGGCTGAGACAATAAAGTAATCATCTCCAGCACCCTTGTTAGAGTTTGGGAGGTCGGCTATTAATTTGTAAGTAGTGGATCTAGGCTTCAGGTAGTATATGTAGCCTTTTTCGAACTTGAGGCCACACATGATATAGCAGAATTGGATGTCAGCTAAAGTGATCTTAGCTTTTTCTCGGTATGCTAGTTCAATTATGCCATTGATAACCCGACATGAGTTTATGGCCAGTTGCATTGGATGGAGCTTGTAATAATGAAGGATTTCTTGGAAAAGAATGTCTAGAGGGAACCTAAGTTCATACTTTATGAAAGCAACTACTGGAAAGGGCATGGAGTCCTCATTAGGCATTATAGAGTCTTCCTCCCTAGCCAACCTGAGTTGGATGTCGACGGGGATAGAGAACTCTCTTCTAAAATATTCAAGTTTTTCTGGGGTGTCAACTCTTCACCTAAACATTCCCATGATGTCGGCTTAAGGTGGATTGGTGCAAAATTTCAGAGAAGAATATTTGGTATGGGTTTGGAAACCTTGGCTAAAACCTAGCTTGACGATGGGGCGAGGGTTTTTCAAGATCTAAGGGGAATTTGTTTCAATTTTCCTAAAGAATGTGAATTCTATCAAAATCCCAAACCCAAGTCTATACGGAAACAAGAATTAAGGGCAAAAATCTGGAAACAAGTCAAAGCAAAACAGAAAAGAACATGATTCAGACTCAAGAAAACAAACAGAAATTCAAGAACACTGAGCAAGTGTGTGTAGATGTGTAAAAGCCAAGAACAATGACAAATTGCTAAAGCATCAAGTATATGAACAGTTCGTGTGTGCATATGTAGACCCAGAGACAGATTGAACAACACAGAGTCGCAAACAAGCATGTTTGACACCTAAATTATGAAATTCAAAGCACAAACAAGGATTCAAGAACAAAAACTGGTTTGCGATGGCAACAAATAGCATGTAAACAGGTAACAAATTCGAAACAAATCAAAGGAATAATGAAAGACTGAAAATGGAGGAAATTAGTGGCTTACCGAGGAAACAAAATACTGGGATGAGGATTGCCGGAGTCAGACGACGTGAATAATCGGCACCAGATGACGAAATGCTTGCCAGAGGAGATGATTGAAGCAGTTGCAGGAGCTTCGAAGCACGAAAATGGAGGATTTGTGAGAGAAGCGTTAGAGAGAGAGAGTTGCAAGGCAAAATGAATGCTCCAAAGTGAAGAGATGGAGAGAGAGGGAGAAGTTTTGTTAAAATTGTGAAAAGACGGCAAACCATAATGATTTGCCTTAGACGACTTGTCTGTCAGGTGGTGTGCGCAGAAGCGATGCGATCTGATAACGCGTGTCAAGTACGAACCAATAAGGGAGCAACGCGTGGAGAAAACAATTGAGTAAACCGTGCGTCGCTCATGTGCAGATAAAACTCTTGGAGTTCTTGATTTAATGAAACAAAAACCTCGGCTAGAGGAACGATTTCGTTTGAAAAGAAACTTGAAGACCTTGGATTGTGGTTCTTGGTTTGTGATATGTGGACAGTTGAGTCTTGGGTACATGAAGTCGACAAGTAGTGATCTTGGACGAGGAAGAAAGAACGAAGTTTAGCCGATGTGGCACATAAACTAGTGATGTAGGTTCCATCACCTCAGGTTGCCAAGGTAATAGAACATAGGGGCAGTTATGGGGGGCATATTTTGTAAATAACAGCACGTGGCCAAGGTGACGTTGAAGTGTCAGTCGAGGTGCCAACGTGGCATGGTCCTGATACCGAGGTGATCTCGGCCAGGCCGAGGTTATCTATGGAGATACCGGAATTCGAGGTAAACAGATAAGGGACAAGAGTCCTAGAATGGGGGAGGACCTCAGTCTAGATATAGATAAAGCTCTTAGAGAATTTATCTCTATTTAACTGGGAGTCCAAGATAAGCATTGAGCAAAAATCCATTGAAGCTAGGCTTCTACAGGGATTAGGTTAATGCTGGTTATAAAAGTAAGGTACCATCGTGGGTTTAAGATATGTTTTTTATGCTATGTCTAGTGAGTTGAGCACTATTCTGTTATCTTTGAGAGATATACTGACTTGATCGTCGGAGTGCCCCTGAGTGAACGAATCACCACTGGATTCTTATTTTTCTGTGACAGGTCATTCGGGCTAATCTATTATGTTGGTGCTCTCCAGCTAAGTTCTCTGTTTGGTGGTGTGGTTGGAAATCAACACCCACAAAGGTATAAAATTAACTTGCCCTCGCATTGCTTCACTTCCTCTCTGCACCAATTTGATTTGATCTGCTCCCTATATGATTATAAAGCGAGGACGGGGGTGAGGACTACCAACTCTTCCTGTGTCCATTCTTTAGTTTTTTTTTTTTTCGTCCGAGTGTCCATTCTTATAGTCGAGGAACTAATATTTGTTTGTTTATAAATGTCTCTAAATAAATAATAACAATGTCACATTCATTGAATTTGTACTCATTTGAATCGCTTGAATTTATGTATATCGATTATTTAAGGGGATGTCAGTCATCTGATAGATGCCGATTGACAAAAATGACAGTCGCGATTGATAAGGGCGATAATCGTGTTTAACAAGAATGATACTGGTCATTCAACTGATTGTCTGACTTACATAAATTGAGCAACTCGAGTGAGTTTAAATTTAGTGTATGAATCATTTTTTAATAAATAAAGTGATATTTTAAGAGATTTTTTAATATGCACGTCTTTGCTATATACATTTTTTAATTATGTTATTTTCTTTTTTAATTATAATTAAATTTTTTCTATAATTATAACATTATTTAATTATGACTCGTTAGATGTTCCGTTATTATATTTTTTAATTATAATTCAAAAGTATAAAATTTTATATCAATTTTTTTTAATTATAAAGGGTAGGACACCCCCAAACAACCTCGTAGTTTCCCATATTTTAATTTATAATTATTCAACAAGGGTGGACGTGGTTGACCTGTTACGGACAGACAGAGCCGAAACCCTCTCTGTATCTCTCTCATGTGATGACTCTCTCTTAGATTCTGCCAGATCTTCTCTCTCTGTCTATATATATCTACACATATATAGGGCACTTTTATTGTTGAATTAACCAGAGGCAAAAATGTCGACACCGGCGAGGAAGAGGCTGATGAGGGATTTCAAGAGGTTGCAGCAAGATCCACCCGCCGGAATCAGTGGTGCTCCTCAAGACAACAATATCATGTTGTGGAACGCTGTGATTTTTGGGTACATATCAAATACCCTTTTTTGTATCTGTCGATTATCTGTCTATATCTATCGATTTTGATTTGTTTTTGTTTTTGTTTTTGTTTTTGATTTTGATTTTGATTTGTAGACCTGATGATACACCTTGGGATGGAGGTTAGTGATTTTTGTTCCTCCGCCAATTCTTGAAATTCTAATTCAATTTTATGGGTTAGGTCTTGTCAATTTTTCTGGGTTTTTTGAATTATGGATTGATCATGGCTATTGATTGCAGGTTGTTTCTGGGTTTGTGGGGTTGATTGTTTTCTTAATTTGACTAATGATGGTTTTACGCGTTATTGTTTTTCTTGATGATGCTTATTTTGTGCATTTCTATGTATCTTTTGTCATCAGTACAAATATCATTTTATCTTTGAGTCTTATAGGAAATAATTTTTATTTTGAGCTTTAGGAATTTTTCTCCTTCCATGCATCTTTTCACCATGTTGTTTTTTGTTTATTTATAATTTTGTGAGCTAGTATATTCTTATGGAATTTCTCCATCATTAGTTTTTGTGTATGTTCATGATGGTTCTGTTAGGGTTTGTTCAGATTGTACAACAGTCGTTTGTTTACAGTTTCAATTAATACATAGCCAAATCTGGTTTTTGTATAAATTGACTGCTGGTGTTGATGAGGTATTGAAGAGAAAAAATAAATATTGGGTAAATTATGCTGACACTCCTGAGGTTTGTGTTTAATGCGGATGTCTCGTCAATGTTCCAAAAGTTACACTTCGTTCCCTGTCAGTGTTTGTCTTTTATTTGGGTTAATAGAAAATGTAAAATTACTTTGTTAACCTTACATTCTAAAATAAAAATTACCTAATTATCCTCAGTATCTCCACCCTAATACAAACTCTTCTTCCCACACCACAGCTCCCACCACTGGCTCTTTCCCTTATCCCTCTCCACCATGCCTCTTTGTACCACAAGCATTGAACCCATCACCACCAAATCAACAACCAAAATTGGTATTTGCAAAAAAAAAAAAAAAAATCAACGGTTGACATCAGTAAAAATTGTTAGTGGAGGGGGCGATTTGTAATGCGACTTTAAACCTTAGGGAGGAAGTTGTAATTTTCAAAATATGCGGGTTGGGGGGGGGGGGGGGAATCCGTATTAAGTGCAAACCTTAAGGGGTGTCCATGTAATTTAGCCGAAAAGATAAGATGGCTGATGAGGTCCGGTGAATTCTAACATAACATCAGGAGTATGGTATGGGATTTTATGGAAACAACCTTGAATTGTATGAGCTAGGGCAAAAGTGAAGCAAAAGTAAAAAATAATAAGTGACAAAAATAACATAATAAATTCAAGTCCAAAGTATGACCAACCATGATTGGTAGAATTAGAAAATAGAGGCCCTGCATTACTTGCAGACTTGGCGAATTTAAATCTCTCGGAATAGTGATGTATTTTTATTTGACTTATTCATCTAAGATTTTCATGTAACTTGGATCTCATGAGAATTTGTTCAAACATGTGCTGGACCACTTTTTCAACAACATATATTAAGGAGCATGGAGAGAGTATGAGAGAAGATATGAGAGATAGTGTGGACTGCATCTTTTAAGCCTCATCTTTAGAAGAGATGAAGAGGGAGAAACAAAGAGAGGAGGAGAGAAGTGGTGAAGCAAAAGCAACTTTATGCCTCACATATATGTTTTAGCTTTCACACAACACGCACACACACAAAGCTCGTCATGTGCTGTGTGTTCATTTTTATGCGCCTTGGAGGTAATTTAGCAAAGCCTTTTTTATAGGCTCACAATTTATAAAAACAAAGTTAAAACTGGCAAAAAATCTTCTTAACTTATGTGGTAACGAATAAAACTTCGGACTCATTCTTAAAATTGTTTGAATGTCTAAACTTATGGAATTACATTAATATCTTTCAAAAGAGAAGGAATTTCTATTATGATTAATTATTAGACTACATTGATTGACAATCATCTTATTATACATTCCATATCAACTAAAATATATCAATTCCCTCTTGCTAGGAAAAACTCAACTTTAGCTTTTGTAATTCTACTAGATTGGCAATATCTTAATAGTTTTTAATCAAACTTTACCTCTTGATGAATAGAAAGGGTGCATTTCATCTTCTGCAATTCTCATTCATGAGAGAAAGGGGAGGAAAAGAGAGAAGAGAAACAATGAAAGGGAGCACAAAAGTGACTTCCATGCCTTCCAAAACTAGGGCAAGAGGGCATAGTAACTAATACATTATGATTCACATTTTGAATCTTATGATTTAGTTTAATGTGATCTCGTGCCATTGTGAATTACTAGGTTGTGTTTTATATTGCAAGTGATCTTGATAAATCTATCCAATTATAAAACAAATCACATGATTCCCAAATCTAAATCAATTTGTATGGCATGATAATATGTTGAGCCCCACAATGACAAAAGCCATATTTTACATTTTACCTCTATGGTAAAATGTAAAATGCAGACTAGAAACTAGAGTTACTAAAACGTGCTGCACGTTGTGAAATATATTACCCTTTTGTTATGGTATAGCAATATTATTAATCCCAAAAACTTTTCTTCTATTCATTCCTATATATAAATTTGCATGAGTACAGGAAATTCAAAATTAAACTAAAAATGGATAATTACATAGGCCTCTCTAGAGGTGTCTGACGATTACGTGAACCTTCTTTGTGGTTTCTAAAAATTATACTGCACCACCTTACTTTTTTTTGACAATATACATAGATCTCCCTTTAGTTAAATAATCGTTATAGGTGCTAACGGAATCTTGTTCTATCAGCAATATTGAGCCTTTAAATGCCAAAACTACCCTTTTTCACCATTACAAAAGAAACAAGTGCCTTTCCAATCCCCATAACCAAACACCTCACCCCATCATTAACCCGCACACAAACACCATTTTCTTCTTCCTCAAGACCATCCTCATATTCACTGCTACCTCTCTTTATTGATCTTTCTCTCTATAGAACCCCCGTATTGGCACCATTCATCTATTTTACACGAACTCGGCACTTTGGGACGAAGTACTTGTGTCGACACGACACAACATGGGTGCGGGTGTGGGATCTGTGTCGAATTCTCCTCTTTTCTCTCAGACACAGCTCTTTACAAACAGCGGCAAATGAAATGAAAAAGGAGAGAGCAAGAAAGAACCTGGTCGCCGTTCGAAAGGGCGAAAACATTGGTTGCTGACTTCGATCCCTCTGGTTGCTGGCTTTGACAGCTTCGACTTTCGCTCGATGCTCGATCTCCTTCTCTGTCTTCTCTCCCATCTCACGATCTCTCTCTTCCTCTCCTCTCGTCTCTCAATCTCGATCTCCCTCTTCCTCTCCTCTCGATCTCCCTCTACTCTCTGTCTTTGTCTCTCTCTCTCTCTCTCTCTCTCTCTCTCTCTCTCTCCTTCTTTTTGTGGCTTTTCTTCTCTCTGTTCTCTTCTCATCTTTGACTTCTCTCTTCTTTTTGTGTCATCTTTCTGTTCTCTTTTCTTATCCTTTTGATTACATTTATATTATATAATATGAATTACATTAATATAATAGTATATAATATTATTCATATTATATAATATATTCAGTCATAAAAAATTGAATAATATAATATATCATAAATAATATGATTTTTATATTTAAAATAAAAATAACTTATTTTATCATATATAATATAATTTATTTTATATCTAAAATAATTTATGTAATTTATATTTATTATATATATTTTATTTTTATTTTTTTTTAACAAAATCTGTTATTCTTTAGTTTCTTTTTTTTTTTTTTTAATTTTATTTTAAATTCATCTCATATAATAAATATATTTAAAAAAAAAAAAACTATTTAACGTATCCCCGTACTTATATCCAAATTTGGATCCATATCCACGTATCCTTAATTTTTAATGTTGAAATGTCCAACCCCTAGATACGCACCCGCACCCGATACTCGAGTCTGTGTTGTTAACATAATATATTATTATTTGGTTATTATTTTGTAATTATTCTATGGCTTAGGGCTCCCTTGTAATTATTAATCTTCATTAATATAAATAGGGGATGATATTCTAATTATTCCCTAATCTTGAATTCTCTAAAATTATCATGGTATCAGAGCCACAACCCTAAATTCCTCCACCACACCCGTCAGCCACCCCAACCCCACCACGCCACCCATTTAGTTTCGCTAGGTGTACCTCATTTCCCCAGCCCTGTCGGCTACTGCCGAAGGGCTTCTTGGCCCAGTCGGTTACTGTTGAAGCCTGTCGGGGGCAGCCCTAGCCTCGTCACTCGCTATTGCAGGCTACCCAGCGTTGCTGGTCTTCTCTGCCAGGCCTCCTGGCCTCGTCGCCCCTCCCTGCTGGCTGTCCCAGCCTTGTCGGGACCTCTGATAGCTTCGATAGACCTCGTCACCTCCTCTGGCAACCTTGACAGCCGTAGTCATTTTTTATTCCCTCTTTCTTGCTTTGTCATTTTTTATATTCCCTTCTTCTCTTTTTATTATCAGTCTGTCTCTGTTTTCTTAAAAAAAAAACCAAAACAAAACAAGAAAATGCAGTAACAAACCAAAAAAAAAAAAAATTTCATGAATTTTGAAGTCTTTAATTTTCTCAGTGGTCATTGTGTTTTTATTCCTCCACCTTCCGGGTTTGTGATTGGCATTGGTTTTGTTGAGGGTTTGGTAGTACAGTATCTATGGCAAATTTCACCGGTGTGTCCACTACTTCTCAGACACCTAGGAGTGAGAGTTTTCCTATAGCTACTACTATGACTGATAACCCCAACCCTAGTCTTAAAATCACTATCTCTCTATTTAATGGTCAGAACTATTTCGCATGGTCGCAGAGTTTGACCATGCTTTTGAAAAGCAGAGGGAAGATGGGGTATGTAGATGGCAGGATACTGGCACCCAGCACCACTGACCTGGGGTATGACTAAGGGGAGATTACTAACTCTTTGATTATGAGTTGGTTTATTCATTCGATGATTCCAGATATTGGTGAGGACCACTTATCTATGGAGACTATCTAGGATGTTTGGGATGCTGTAGCTGTCACTTATTCCTGCAAAGGGAATTTCTCCCAGGCATTTGAGTTGCGTCGTTCTATTGAGAGCTCTGTTCAGGGGGAACAGACTGTTCTTCGGTACTTCACCTTCCTCAGCAACGACTAGAAATGCCTTGATCACCTGTAGGACTATAAGCTTGTTTGCACTGTTGATTCAATCGGGTATAGGCAGTTCATCGCACAGGAACGGGTCTTCAAGTTTCTGGCGGGCCTCAATATGGAGTATGATCTGGTTAGGAGTCGAGTTCTGGGTATGGACACTCTTCCTTCACTTGAGGAGACATTTGCCTATGTACAGAATGAGGAGAGTCGCCGGTCTGCTATGATGTCCCCTGTCTCTACTGACCGCTCAGCAGTGCTATCTACCCCTTGAGATAGCCTCAGCCTAACTCACATTCCTCCGTCTGCCGCCAAGGAGTCTGTATTCTGTGATTATTGTAAAAAGCCGCAGCATACTCGTGAGACATGTTGGAAGCTTCATGGGCCTCCATCCGAGGGTCAAGGTGATCAGTCTGGTTCTAGAGGAGGTCGGTCAAGCCAGCCTCAAGGACGTGGCTCCCATTCACGGGCTCATCAGTCTAGTGCCATTGATACACTTGATGCTACTTCTGCTTCCGTTGGCCAGGCTTTTGATGGTCTGTGTGGCATGACTGCTCCTGAGCTTGAGGATGTTTTGCGTCACTTGCTGGACCGCCGGTCTTCTACTGCTCTCAGTACATCTTTCTCATCGGTTACCCGTTCAGGTAACTTAGCCTCTTCTTCTCGTGTCTTCCTGTCTCACAAGTCTTTGCCCTGGATTATTGATTCTGGTGCCTCAGATCATATGTTTGGATCATCTGACCTTTTCTCTGCCTATAAGCCCTCTTCAGGTCAGGACAAATTTAGGATTGCAGATGGTACTGTTTCTTTCATTTCTGGGAAAGGTTTAGTCTATGCCACTCCTACCATACCTCTATCTTCTGTTCTTCATGTTCCCAATTTTTCTGTTAACCTGTTATCCTTGAGTCGTATTACTCAGGATTTGAATTGTAGTGTGACGTTTTTTTCCTGATCATTGTCTTTTTTAGGATCTTGTCACGAGGAGGACGATTGACAGTGGTAGTGCAACGTATGGTCTTTACTTCCTGGATCAACCGGACGAGCTTGTTCATTCCTCCACCACGAGTGCTACCACCCAAGATGATTTATGGCTATGGCATCGACGTCTTGGGTATTCTTCTTTTTATTTATTTAAACATTTATTTCCATCTGGTTTCGCCAAAAATAATGTGTCTGAGTTTCTTTGTGAGTCTTGTGAACTTGGCAAACAACACCGAACTTCTTTTGCTTCCAGTTTTAATGAAAGTTTAATTCCTTTTTCATTAATACATTATGATGTTTGGGGTCCCTCTCGTGTTATGTCTGTGAAAGGTATCGATGGTTTGTTACATTTATTGATGGTCTTTCTTGTACTACTTGGGTGTATCTCATAAAAGACGAGTGGGGTTTTTTCTGTGTTCCGCAATTTTCATAAGATGATTTGTACTCAGTTTGGGGCCACTGTCAAAATATTCCGTTCTGATAATGGGGGGTGAATACATAGATTCTGGGTTAGGGTAATATTTTTCTACTCATAGCATTATCCATCAAACCTCTTGCACCAATACCCCTCAACAAAATGAGGTGACAGAACTAAGAATCGCCATCTTCTTGACATGGCTCGATGCATGTGTTTTTCTATGAGTATGTCTTGGTCCTACTGGGGCGACGTTGTTCTCACTGCTGCTCATCTTATTAATCATCTTCCTACTTAGGTCTTGCAAAAACAAGCTCCTCTTCAAGTCCTCCTAAGTTCCCAGTTCTTGTTTTCTATTCCTCTCAAAATATTTGGCTGTGTCTGTTTTGTCCACAATCACTCTCCTACTCGTGGTAAGTTGGACCCTCGCTTCCTCAAATGTGTTTTTCTTGGTTACTCTCCTACTAAAAAAGGATATAAGTGTTACCACCCTCCTTCTCGTAAGTGGTTTGTGTCCATGGATGTCACTTTCTTTGAATCCCAGTTCTATTTCTTGTCTTCTCCGGTGTCGCAGTCCTCCCTTCAGGGGGAGCCTTGCTGTGAAGTGATTCCTGTGATTCCTATTTCGAAACCAGTTGTTCTTGCACCACCACCTCCTAATGGGACAACAGAACCCAATGTCACCAAGGATAGGAAAGGGCAAGTGTATGTCGGGGACAAAGACAAACAGAAAATTAACTGGATACAAGAGACCACTTCTGCTCCTCCACTGCCATCTCTTACTTTTAATGAGATTTTAGGTAACTTTGAATCTCTTGAGTCCATTGCTCTTGATGTTCCTATTGCCAAGAGAAAGGGTGTGAGATCTTGCATTCAATATCCTATCTCAAATTTTGTGTCTTACTCTCATTTGTCATTCTCATATAGAGCGTTCGTGTCAAATATTTCCTCTGTTAGCATTCCTAACAATTTTCAGGATGCTCTTGCTACCTCTGAGTAGAAACTTGCCATGATTGAGGAAATAAAAGCACTTAGGAAGAATGACACTTGGGAATTGACTGAGTTACCTACAGTCAAATGACCTGTGGGATGCAAATGGATGTATACTGTGAAACACAAAGTAGATGGTTCTATTGAGCGTTATAAGGTTAGACTTGTGGTAAAAGGGTTCACTCAAACATATGGCGTCGTTGACTATCAGGAGACCTTTACACCAGTGGCTAAGATGAATTCAGTCAGAGTATTTCTCTCTCTAGCAGTTAATCTAGATCGGCTACTTCATTAGTTTGATGTAAATAATGCCTTTTTCTATGGTGACCTCAACGAAGAGGTATATATGGACATTCCTTCTGGTTTTGAGAATCATCAGAAAGGAAGCAAAGTATGCAAGCTTCGAAAGTCATTATATGGTCTCAAACAGTTTCCAAGGGCTTGGTTTGAGAGATTCACTCAGGCTATGCGTAAATATGGCTTCAAACAGAGTAGCACACCCTATTTGTGAAACATTTCTCACGTGGTAAGACTACAACACTTATTGTCTATGTAGATGACATAGTTCTTACGGGCGATGATAATGAGGAAATACATTTGTTGAAGAAATATTTAGCCTGTGAGTTTGAAATCAAAGACTTGGGAAGCTTAAAGTATTTTCTGGGAATTGAAGTTGCTCGCTCCAAGGATGGGATATTTATCTCACAGAGAAAGTATGTGCTTGATCTGTTGAAGGAAACTGGGATGCTTGGCTACAAGGTCTGGGATACTCCACTGGAACCCAATTAGAAATTGGGGGATGATGAAGGAGGAAAAGCTGTTGATAAAGGGAGCTATTAGCGATTAGTGGGTAAGTTCATTTACCTATCTCACTCTTGTCCTGATATTGCTATTGCTGTCAGTGTGGTTAGCCATTTTATGCATGCTCCTCATTAGATTTACTTCGAAGCTGTCATGAGAATTTTTAAGTACTAGAAATCTGCTCCTGGTAAGGGGTCTTTATGTTTCAAAGTATGATCATCTTCATGTGGAAGCCTATACAGATGCTGATTGGGCTGGATCAGTAACTGATAGAAGATCGACTTCAGGGTATTGCACCTTTGTTGGAGGCAACCTAGTTACTTAGAGGAGTAAGAAACAGAATGTGATTGCCAGGTCAAGTGCAAAAGCTGAGTTTAGAGCTATGGCACGAGGAGTGTGTGAGCTCTTATGGATCAAGTTATTGTTGAGTGATTTAGGTATTGATCAGACGAACTCCATGCGGTTATACTGTGATAATAAGACCGTTATCAACATCGCTCACAGTCCGGTTCAACATGATAGGACAAAGCATGTTGAGATTGATCGCTACTTCATTAAGGAGAAACTCACTAGTGGCACCATATGTACTCCTTTTGTACAGTCTGGTGAACAACTTGTTGACATCCTTACCAAGGGAGTTGGGAGTAAGCTATTTCATGATATCTTAGGCAAGTTGGGCATGAGAGATATTTTCGCACCAGCTTGAGGGGGAGTGTTAGCATAATATATTATTATTTGGTTGTTATTTTGTAATTATTCTATGCCTTAGGGCTCCCTTGTAATTATTAATTTTCATTAATATAAATAGGGGATGTTATCCTAATCATTCCCTAATCTTGAATTCTCTAAAATTATCACGTGAAACATAGCCATTCATTTCATTTGGTGTTGTTTCTGGTTATAAATATATGTATCTATACCTATGGATTTATCTAATTATCACACTCCACCTTTTGATTCCACAAAATAATGTTGGGCATACTTGCGAGGAAAAAGAACAAAAGACCAAGAAAGAAAATTTGGGTCTTTGAGTGCAAGATTGATGACATCTTTTATTTTAGAATATATTGAATGAACCACAAGCTCATAGCAAAGAGTTCCCATTTCACACATACTCTCTCTCTCTCTCTATATATATATATAACACATACAAAGAAAAATAGAGGAACTATAGAGGACCCCAAGTTACCACGCATAACTAATAGATTTTAATACCGTAATTTGTTAATCAATAACACCATACCAAGTTTTAACACACCATCGGACCATGGCCATGGGCAACTCCCTCTCTATTTTTCTTAAAAAAGGGACTAAATCTTTGAAAATTTTCATCATTAAAGAATAATTAGGTGTTTGTAAAATTTATTAAAGGGCGTATCCAGTACATGAAACTCCTGCATATGTGGGGTCTGGGGAAGGGTTGATGTACGCAGCCTTATCCCCGCAAGCGAAGAGGTTGTTTCCGCAACTCGAACCCGTGACCTCCACCATAAGCCATTCCTCTCTAATTAATTTTAATTTGTCAATTGCAACAAGTATTAATGGTCCATTTCCTTTGATGACTAGGCTAAGGAAAATTATTAATTGATAAGATTTTGAAAATTAGAAAGTGGTAAGTTATTGAATGAAGTAATCAAAGAAATGGATGAGTGAGTTGTTCAGAGAAACAGATTTTGAGAGAGATCTTTTTATAGAGTTGTGGATTTAAACTGGTATGCTGAGAAGCCAACACTGGTGCCATGTTCTACGCCATATGGCATGCTAATTTTTAAAGTTATTATTATTATTATTATTTTGTAGGACATGTTGGGGACACTTAATGGACACTCATGTCTTAGGCCATGTTTGTTATCCCGCACCAGTGGTGGGATTGGACTGATAGTGAGGTTGGAACTTTGAAAGCATGTTTGGTTGAGGAAATTTGTGAGTGGATTATTTGTCCAGCCGAATTGGCAATCCCATTGCACAGCCGGATTAACAATGCTGGGGAGGGTATGGGATTGGTAATCCCAAGTCCAGCCTATTATTTGTAAAAAAAAAAAAATTATATTTGTTTTAGAATTTTTTTTAATATAGAAATATATATTTTTTATTTTATATAAAAATAATTTAACAATCCCATCACTAACCATCTCTCTCACTATCATCAAAACAAACATACTTTTACTTAATCTTCTCACTAACAATCTCCACATTAACAATCTCATCCAACTTAATCCGCCAAACAAACGTGGCCTTAGTGTTTGGGAATGCCTCAGGACACCTTTGTAGTTATTTTATTTTATTCATAAAAATAATAATATTAGAAAGCTTAGTTGGAGTCAAGTAAAATACATGGGAATAAAATAAAATACATCCACGTGTCGATGTCTCACATGTATTTATGTTTTGTAAATTATATTCATATACATAGTAAATACAATACATCAACATTATAGTTTTTTACCATGTCTTTGTTGTGTCAATGTTGTAATTTTTTGAGAATCATTGGGTGTGTTTGGTTTGATTTTGGGAGATAAATTTTCAAAAAAAATCTTAGGGAAAGAGTTTAGAAATTTTTTTTGGTTTGTTTAGTTGTATATTTTGGAAATAGTTTTGGAGTATGGGAGTTTGAGATGATTTGATATTTTATTGTAGTTGAGTAGATGTGTGTGAGAGAAAAAGTGATTGAGAATGAGAGAGGAGAGAGAAAAAGTAATTGATTGATGTGTAAGAGAAAGAAAGTGATTTTGGAAAAAAATTTCAAAAAAATTTCTAGCCAAACAAAATTTTGGAATTTTTTTTCAAAAATTGTGTTTTGAGAGTTAAACCAAACAAGGCCATTGTCTCTGTGTCCTTGTCTGTGCTTCTTAGTTGGTATGTGATGGGAGGGCGCTTTGGGAATTGGATGTGGATAACTTGTGGATTCAAGTGGGCTAACTTCATTTAAATTATGTTAACTAAGTTTTTGTTGTGTTTTGTTACATGAATGAGGAAAAAAGTACAACTTAATATTTTGAAGATACAATTTTGTGGAAGGATAAAATAGTATAAGTATAATTTTCGTCAATGTTGGTTAACAGACTAACTCTGACAGTGAAGGTTACTGTAATTTCATAAACCATAGGGAATGCCTTTGTAATTTTCAAAAACCTAAGGGGAGGTTCAAGTATTTATCCAAATGAAATTTCTTTTGGTAAAAGGTTCGGGTAAAGGGCATTAAATGAACAAGAATTTCAATAATAAAATAGTGTACTCCATTACTACCAATTTTTTTTAAAAAACAAGATAATAAGATGCCTAGTATAGATTTCGTGTCATTATCAATATTCTCCCATAGAGCAAATTATGCATGAGATTTGGCTCTTGTAGAAGAAGCTCTACTATGCTTTTGATGGACAATTTAAAAGTCAAAAGTATTGCCACTCTCCGACAAAAACTGAACATGCTTTGGGCACTTGGGGGACATATGGTTCCATTGCTTAGACATATATGAAACATATCACAAATTTGAAGAAAATACACTAGGAGCCAATTATTAAAATTAAAACAACGTGAATTTGTACTTGTTTATCAAAAAAAATAAAAATAAAATCAAAACAACATGAATTTGTACTTGTTTATATTCCTAATCTTTTAGGTTTTTAAATTTCAGGAACTGTAAAACCTAAAACTTTCAATTTGTTTATAAATATAAGTTTTTAAAATAGATATTATGACTTTGATCACACTTCTTTTCTAATATATAGAATTTGTAAAATAACTTCTTACTATATTGATATAATAAAATTTAAATGGATTTATAACGCAAAAAATGAAGAAATTATTATTTATTTCAGTATATATATAAAAGTATATATTTATTTGTAGTTGTTTCCTTGCTACTGTGTGTTCTTAATTTTTGAAAATTGCTATGTTGGCATGTATTTATTGAGTCGTTTATCGTATTCTTTTTTTGTGTTCATATCCATCCTTCTTAGGCTTCTGTAGCCACCCTTTTGCTGACTATGTGCAAATTACAAAGCTAGTGCCTGCCTATTCTTGATCCTCTTTGCATGCCCTATTAGAAAAGACTTGGTATATACACACTATTTGAAAGGAACCTTCATTTTTGACAAGTAAAAATACAATTATATTAGATGACCTAGGAATGTTACATTTTTTTACAAGTAAAAGTAAATTTAAGTTTAAATTTAACCCCTCCAAAAAAAAGTAAATTTATATTAGAGAAGTCACCAAAGGGGAACCTATACACAGTATAACGAGGAACAACACAAGTAAATTAGCAATACATCAGATCTTCTCAACAAATTCGATCGAATCCGGAAACTGATTTTGAGATGAGTCAACACCGCTCAAGAACCAATTATTATACAAATATGTAGCTCAGGGTGCCATTTTTTAGTTGAGTGACAGTGAGGCGAGGCTAGGAGGAAGGTCCATGCCTTGTAATGTGGAGTCTGACCCCTGTGGATTATGATGTGGCATGTCACGCAGGACACAATTACCTATGCTTTCAGTCTAAATATGGGATCTTCCTGGCCGTCAAAATTCCTTTGGTTACACTCATGCCAATGATCCACATCATAGCTAACGACAGCAAAGACAGTCTTTTTCTCTCTTCCCACACTAGCTCCCCTTTAAGCATGCAACATCTCCAGCACATTCCCATATAATATCCATGGGATATCAAACATCCCTAGAATCAAAGGCCATAGATTTCTAGCCACCGCACAATGAATAAGAATGTGATTGATGGATTTCCATCTTGCTTACATATATAATGCCAATTCACGTTAATCGGTAGTCTCCTAATGAGATTGTCAATGGTTAGAATCTTATGTGAGCTGCTGGGCAAACTTGGACACCCAAATACCCCTCTACAGAAAAGGAAAAAAAAAAGCCTCTATGCCCCACTAAAGAATAATAATAACATTTTTAACTTGAATCTACCAGATTTTGGAATATATTATTAGTAGAGTTGCTGTAGTGAAATAATAATGAGTAGACCCTAAGGTTTCTATTTTTATTTTGTGCCAATTCTGCATAATCTTATCTTATTGGTAATCAGGGATTTGCCTATTGACTCTTTACCACTACATACTTGTGCATGCTGTTTCCATTTGTTCCTTATGTTCTGGAATGTTTTGTTTGTTTTTGTGTAAGCAATCTTTAATTTTATAGCTATTTGATTTATATGCAACTGCCAAACATGGAGGTAGCGTTTGGTTTAATTTTAGAATCATGATTTGAGAGTAGAGTTATATTTTGAGTTTGTGAGTTGTTGAATCATGATTTGAAAAGAGAAAATTTGTTTGGTTATGAGTTTTGAAAGAGTTTTGAATTTTTGAAATGATTTTTGAAATAAGAAAAGTTGATTGGTTATGAGTTTTGAAAACTTTGAAAAGAGTTTTCAAAACTTAATTCAAAAACTTATAACTCATAAACAAACACACAACTCAAAACTCCATTAAAAATTCTGTTCGAAGCTCATAACTAAACTTTTTTTAAAATTCAATTCAAAAAAATAATTATTGAAAAAAATAAATTTTTTATTTAAAAAATTCAAAAAAATCCGAAAATATTTTTTTATTTAAAATATTAAAAAATATATATTATTTTTTGTTAAAAAAAAATATTTAGCTAGTGTTTTAAAATTACTTTTGATTGTATATTTTATTGGAAATTTTTTTTAATTATTTTGTTCAAAAATGTTTTCTTTTTTAATTTTTTAAAAATTACTGTGACAAATTAATTTTTATTTGTTAATTTTAAATAAATAGCCTAATAATTTGTCATTTTAATCTAAAAAAAATAATTTATATATTTAAAAATATCAAAAACAAATATAAATTTTTTTTTTTCAAAAAACAGGTGGCAATTGCACCAAAAAAAAAAAAAAAAACTATTTCGGTCAACCGGCCAGATGTCCTGGTGGACGACCAGGTAGATCCAAAAATTCAAAAACTATTCGGAAGGATGTCTAGGTAAACGACCGGATAGATCCAAAAATTCAAAAACTCTCTAGTTACCAAACATGTTTTCAAATGTGTTTTGAAATGTGATTTGGAATCATATTTTGAAAACTATAATCAAACAGAGGGTTGAAATATGAGGGTGGAACCATGATTCTAGAATGGAACCAAACAGAGCCAGAATTTTTACTTTTACTTTTCTAGAGGATGTGTTATAAATGCAAGTTAATTACTGTTCAGCATTGCCAAAGATGGGCCAGTCTTTACTTTATCAGTAGTGAGTTGTAGCTTGCATGATCTATCAAGAAACACAAGCGTAAGATTGAATAATGTACATTGTTAAATGATCTGCAGGGCTGCAAACTGCAAACAAAATGAGCCATTTAAGCAACTAGATCTTTTGACAATAAATTTGGTTTCAGCTAAAAAATTAAGCTTGTTTACAAAACACACCAAGCCTGAGCATAAGCTCATCTAGATAAGCTTGTTAACATTGATTGAATTTGAAAGGTATTTATGTATTCTATTGAATTGTCTACCTGTCCATCAACAGTAAACTCCCTTCATTGACTTATGCATGTATTCTATGAGAATAAATATTAATAGAACTGTAGGAAATAGTAAATAATAAAGTTCACTTATTTTTTCACATGACTTTGCTTCCCACCTTATGAGAACGTTATTGTTTTTCAAAATTTCAAATTTCAAACACCATATAAATGATTGCTTAACAGCTAGATTTAACTTAGCCCTTTGATTAAATTGTGACACGTTTTCAAGCCAAGCCTGCTCGTGATTTGATTTGAGTCTAGGTCAAATAGAAACATTTGTGCTTGAGTTGAGCTTAAGTTGAGGTCGTGAACTCTCTTTCCTCACCTAAAAAAGCTTGAATAACCAATTTATCAAAAAAAAAAAAAAAAAAAGCCTTGAATAACCTGATAATTGGCTCAGCTCGGTTTGTTTTGTTCTGTGCCCTAATGCTGCTCCCATGCTCTAGGCTGATACTTTTAATTCCTTGAAGAGATGACCCACACTAGACAGATACCTAGGTTAGCTATAGCCTGCTATGTTGGACAAGTAATATTGTTTTTAAATTTATTGATTATTTTGTTTATAAATTCTTTTAGCATTATCTTTGCTCAGAATCTTTTGTTCTTCCCTTCTCTTTGAGCATCCAAGTACTTTTGTGAGTGCAGGTACCTTTAAGCTTACTCTGCAATTCACAGAAGATTATCCAAACAAACCACCAACAGTACGGTTTGTCTCACGGATGTTCCATCCAAACAGTATGTCATGATCCTATTCATAGATCTTACTGCTTGTCTTGAGTAACATTGTCTTGATCTACAATCATCCATGTTCTGTGCTTTCTGGACTTAAGTGGGTATGTCATTTGTCTGACCATGTTTCTGGACTTGTCTGTCTATGCGGATGGGAGTATTTGCTTGGATATCTTACAGAATCAGTGGAGCCCTATATATGATGTTGCAGCTATACTCACTTCTATCCAGGTGTGTCCTCTTGATTTTTACAAAAGAAATTCTCTCTTAATTTTGTTTAATCTTTACGTTCTTTTTCGAGGAAAAAAAAGCATGTGGAGTATGGTTAATTTCGTAAAACTCGTCTTCGTGTTTGTGATTTGTTGCTTACCTTGAAACTTCCTTTCACATTTTGGTTTACCTTACAGAATTATGAACTTTTGGTTTACATCTTTATTCAACTAATAAGATCAAGCAAACTAGGAATGATGGATTTTGCTTAATTTTGTATCCATCGAGTACTAAGTTCAAAGTTTCAAAATAAAAAAAGGAAAAGGAAAATGTGGAGGTAGCTTTAATCAAGGGTTCATTTTAATTTTCATCCATACCACCCATTATCAATATTTGCGTGTCACTTGGTCCTTCATGTAGGAAATTTGTTCAAATTACTCTTCTTACAACTGATTTTGTGCAGCACGAAGTTTTTAAATACTTGTCTTGTTTGCTTGAACCTGATTTCATGGAATCAACAGAGAAGACACTGTTCCAGTTACACAATTTTTTGTTTGTTATTTTTCTTACTGTCCATTTGGTCTATTTTCAAAGCTTTTGACAAAAGATTTTTGATAAATTTAACTTGTTTCAGTGCCGTACCTTGTTTGAGGTTCAGTCTGGCCATCACATTGGATCCATAATTAGGAGAAGAGCATCTGTCATTGTTTTACCCTAAAGAAATTACAATGTAACTAAATTACATATCATCTGCAATCCATTCTCAATAATATGTGTGAGAACGATGTCAGAACTGCATTTTCTATATGAGAGCCATATTTATCTGGACATGGTAAACCTGTAAAAAATTTCTTTTGCACCTATTAGTGTGACTTGTAGAATGTACTATTACTATTTTCTATAAAATCTAAGCTGTATTATGTGGATGTTTTCTGCTACTGTGCCATCTACAAATGTTGTGTGTAAAAATATGATTTTATAAGCTTCAAAAGTAAAGTCGTCATATGCTTGCCTGTTCTGAACTTCTTTTCTGTCTTCTAATTTTTGTGCATGGTTCTATGCATGTTTGCCTCACTGTTGAGGATGAACAGTATATCAATCTCACAACAATTAAAGTGATGCAATAAGGAAAGTAGAGATATTTTTTTCATTACTTTCAACTCTCTGTTTCCATTCTCTGCTTTACAAAGCTATTTTGGTTCATTTCTTTTTGTATGGAGACTTTGTTTGGTTGAATTTGGCACTGGAGTTGTCAAATTGTCTGTGGAAACACTCAACAAGAGATCAAGTCCTCAGATCCTTTCAACAACCTTCTGAAATTAAAACTGAAATGTAGAACCTCTCTGTCAAGATTCTTCAGCTGATTGGCAAACTTTTCAGTTGTCCATCGATCAACATGTTATCTTGGACTGTGTTTACCAACTTTTCAGTTGATTATAAAAATTTGAATCTGTTTTTGTTTTCATAGAATGGCAAACCCATTAATTTCTAGCATGTAGGTTAAAAAGAGTTTTGAACTCAATTTGATCTCTTTATCTCCTTGGTCTCTTTTTTTTTTTGATTGGCAAAAGAAAGAAATTATTGATGCTAATATCAAGTACAAAAGAGATACATGAAGGGATACATCAATAAAAGAGGGGAGAAGTACAGAAAAAGTTGGCACCTTTGCCAATCACAACTCTCCGTGAGTAGCTAGCTAATCTTCTTTCTGTTAGGGTGTAGATGAAACACTAGTCAAGTAACATTTGAATTTTTGTATTGTAGTTTCAGGATTGATTATTCAGCCCATTGAAAAATTATAGAAGCACAATACATAATGGGGAAGAAACAACCAACCAATCTAAGAGAGAGCCCTATAATGGGGAGAAATTAACAATACAACAAAGAGCCTCACAATGGGGAAGAAATTGTCAATCCTTGCATTTAATAATAATTGACCCCCTGACCTCCTACATAAGTGTACGGGGATGGCCAACGTAGTTGGTCTAGATGGCTCAGTTTTCAATGTTTGATTCATTGCAGTGTTTAATTTCTGCGGTCTTCTACCCATTGTTGTAAACTTCTATGGACTTTGGAAGCTTCTACAAATTTGTTCATCTATTAGATCTGCCAAATTGATGATGATTTTCTACCATTCTTTCTTTTAACACTTTCTTGTTTTCATTATATTGGCTAATTCTGGTTTACTTATTTTCTCCAGTCACTGCTTTGTGATCCAAACCCAAACTCCCCTGCAAATTCTGAAGCAGCTCGTATGTTCAGCGAAAACAAGCGAGAGTACAATAGAAGAGTGCGTGAAATTGTGGAGCAGAGCTGGACAGCTGACTAAAACCCAAAAAGAGCACCGCCCAATTATATTGTGCCAGAATAGAATAAGTCCTGAAGTAGTGTTGGTGTGGTGGCCTCTTTTGCAGATCTGTGTACTGCTATAATATGCTTTGTGTGAATTGCTTTTAGAGAATTGCTTTCAGATTTGATTTCTGCTGTTAGACAGCCCTGCTTGAACTGTTTATTCATCTTTTATCAAGTTTTATGTATCCAATTTAAGTGTCTTTGTAGCATGTGTATAGGAAGTGTTGTTGTGATGTGTTGGACCATTGGCATTGGTACTTTGCTTAGGGTGGATTGAGGAAGAGCTTTTTAGTGTAATGATTTCAACAATTGTATTTGATCATTATGAATTGATGCTTAGGAACTCACTTTATTTGCTTCTTATAACGTAGATTTGCTTGTTTGTTTAGGGTCTGTTTGGTAACCATTCGTTTACAGTGTTTTGTTTATATTTACAAAAATTTAAAAACATACCATATAAACTTGTTTGATAAATTTGTGTTTATAAATTGATGGTTTCAGTTTTTAAATTGGCCTAAAAACTGTAAACTCAAAATACTTGTTTCCGGTAGTTCGTAAACGGAGCAACAATTGATTCCCAGGTGTGCGGATGCTTTGGCCCAGATTTGATTCTTCTTAGAAGCTATTTTCAATTTATTGTTGTACATGAGTCTTTCAATGGTAATATTCACAGAATCTCATCTCTGTGACTATGTTTTTAATTCCATTTGGATTAATTAATTTGGTGAGAAATGAAGAAAAAAGTATTTTTTTGATGTTTGATTTATAAGTTGAGTGAAAAATAATATGAAATGATGAGAAATGCAAGTTTCTTATTTTAACTTTGACTAAAAATAGGGAGAAACAACCTAATTGATTGTATAATTTTCATAATTCCGAGATTATCTATTAGAACACAAGAAAAAAAAATAAAGCCCATCTATATTTTTATACCGCACACTTTACTTCATTACTCATTCAAACATAATAGTGAGGAACTATATTAGTGTGTTTTTTGTTTGAGTTTTCTGGATTAAGTTTTTTGAATACTGAATTTTTTGGTTTTCGTATTCTTTTGTTTTTAGTGAATAATTTTTAAATTTTAAACATTTTTTTTTACTTTTTTAGATGCATCTTAGTTAGACGGATCTAAAAAGTTAAAAATTTGTGAAAAAATATTTTAAAAAATTAATAAATACATAAAAATATAAAAAATGTACTGAATTTTTATATTTTTTTTTGTATTTTTGGTATTTAGTGAATTTTTAAAAGATTTTTTTTAACAATTTTTTTACTTTTTAGGTGTATTTATGTTAGGGGTGTCTAAAAAGTAAAAAAATTGCTTAAAATATTTAAAAAATTCAGTAAAAATAAAAAACACAGAAAATAAGAATGTAGAATTTTTTAAAAAGTATTTTTGAAAAATGAAAACAAGCTCTCTTCCCATCAATTTGCTCTTTTTTCTTCTTTTTTTTTTTTTAAAAAAATTACTTAGATGATAGACTAATCATTTATTTTCCTTTCTCATCTCACAATCCAAATGAAGTGTGAGGGTCCCATGGAACTATTAATTTTCTAGTTTGTATGATCTTTATTGTCATAAATAATGAATAATAAAAAGTAAAATAAACATTTTAGGTCTTAACAAACTTATTTTTTGGTTTTGATTTTTAAAAATTTTCAAACATTTTACTCAAACCAAATGTGTTTGTAGTTGTTCTTTTATGAAAATAAACAAAAATCAGTTTACAAAATTTTATTAAACATAAAAAAAAAAAAAAATTATAAACGTTACCAAATGCTATTTTAATTTTTAGGCTCACTTTGATTTATGAATTTGGTGACGAAAATTGATGACGTGAAAAGGAATTCATTTTTTCTTGTAGACATGGATTTGGTGACGGAAAATGATGATGTTTAAGGAAGTGATTTTTTGTTGCAGAGTTGCACAGCAAAATAAGCAGGTAAAGAAAACATGATAAAAAAATGGAAGGAAATATGACATGTGCAATTATGGAAACATATTTATGCAAATTATTAATTGAATAAAATTAGTGAAAATTAGTCTAAGGCCCTTCTTTCATTTTTAGTAATGAAAGAGATTCACAATATTAATTTATGATATTTAAAGTTCCTCAATCTCATACCGATATATAAGAGAGAAATTTTTATTAATGGCGGGCTTTGTCTCTGTTTCGACACTTCTATTCACTCCCAAACAATAAACCAAATAATATTTGGGTTGCCTACATTTAGGGTGCGTTTGTTTGGACAGACTAGATAAAAGGGGATTGTAATCCATCGGACTATTAGTCCTGGGACACATTGTCCCGGGACTATTTGGTTGGACTAAATTTGTATCCTATGTTTGTTTAGTCATGTGATTAGATGTCTGGATTGGACTATTTTTAGTTATCCAATGTTTGTTTGGAATATTATGGAGAAGGATAAATACTAAAATGACTATTTTATCCTTTTAAATTATTTACTAAGTAATAGCAATATTAAACATAGCTTTAATATTTTAATTATTTTTAGCTAGATTAAATAAAAATTTGTTTTATTTTATTTTTTGCACAATATTTTAATTATTTTAATTTATTATTTTCAATTATATTAAATTAAATTTATAATTTATAATTTATATTTTTTTATTTAATATAAAATTTTAAATTAACGACAATAAAAAATAAATTTATTTAATATATAAATTAAATTTTCAACAACACTAAAAAAATTTAATTTATAAGGCCATAATTTATAATTTATTATTTTTAAATAAATTTAATTTATAATTTATATTTTTTATTTAATATATAATTTTAAATTAACAACACTAAAAAAATAATTTAATTTAATATGTAAATTTAATTTTTTAACAACACTAAAAAAATTTAATTTATAAGGCCATAATTTATAATTTATTATTTTTAATTAAATTTAATTTATAATTTATAATTAAAATTTTTTATGTAATATATAATTTTAAATTAACAACACTAAAAAAAAAATTTATAAATGTTCAAAAGACTATTTTATCCTTTTCTAATTGTTTGCTAAGTAATAGCATGGCGGGTAATATAATTTTAAATTAACAACACTAAATTTTTTTTTTATAAATGTTCGAAAGACTATTTTATCTTTTTCTAATTGTTTGCTAAGTAATAGCATGGAGGGTAAAATGGATATTTCACAAAATAATCTCATGGGATACCAATCCCATGGTTTCTATCCTACCTCCCTCCATAGGATAGGATAGTCCCATATTTGTGGGACTAATAGTCCAAGGGAACAATTAGTCCGGAGCAAAAAAAATGAAACAAATAATGGACTATTAGTCCGGTGGGACTAATAATCCAATCCCACTCCCTAATCCTTCAAAACAAACACACCCTTACTCTTCTATTCAGCAATGATACATACTGCTAAAAGTTGTGCTCTAAAGTATCACTAGTGAGTTGACACACACTTAAAAAAAAAAAAAAAAAAAAAAAACTAGGCACAGCAACATTGTGGCAGTGGGTGAGGCCTACTATCACATAATTAGTGCTACCACTAATTAGTGGTTTCAACCATTTTCTCTCTTTCTATTTTATTATTACTTTACCAGTCTCCCACAGCTCTACTTATGTATATCCACTCTCTCTCTCTCTCTCTCTTTCTCTCTCTCCCTCCCCATATTCAAATATCTTCTCTCTCTATATATAAATTACTTATCTTCTCTTCACACAAGGCGGCCTGAGATTTACGTGACCAAGGCGAACTTCGAAAATGGGGCCCTCTTACATTGAAAAAAAAATAAAAATAAAAATTTATGGATAAAACGACAAGTTACAACTTTTTTATTTGTTTGTAACTACAAAAAACTTACTTGTATATATAATCATTAAAATTATAAACAAAAATTTACTTTCATATATTAAGATAGGAAGCAATCATTACAAATACTTCCAAAAAAGTCATGTTGCTTTTTTTTGGGCCCCATGTTCAATTGGGCCTATAGTATTTGGGTTTTTTTTTTTTTTTTTTTTTTAAAACACAAAATTATATTTTGGGGCCTCTATTTTCAGCCCAAATTTGAAGGCCCAAGGCGCAGGCCTCTCTTGCCTGCCCACAGGGCCGGCCTTGTCTTCACAGCAAGGAACTATTCTTTCTCGAGTAAAACTACATCGAAGATGGCTAGAGAAATACAATCCATATCAATGAAGCCGAAGAAGAAGACGAAGAAACATTGTCACTGTGTGATCTTCCGATCAACGAAGCAAATCAATCAAGAAAACAAGAAGAAGCTCAATCAATCAAGGCCAAGATTGAAGAAGACTTTGATTTCGGCTCGTTGGGTGGCTCCGTATCGACAGAACCCGTAATGTGTGCCGCCGATGACGTCTTCTTTCGAGGCCAAATTCTACCATTACGTCACTCAATTTTGAAGAGAATTTCTCTGATTTAGATTGAATTTTCTCTGATTTGGACCAAAGAATTTCTCTGGATTGAATTTTCTTTGGTTTGGACTAGAGAATTTCTCTAGATTCAATTTTCTCTGGTTTAATTTGAAGGACCTTAGACATTATGAAAATATTAAATGTCCTTTATATTATAAAATCTGAATGCTAGGGACCTTAAAAAAAAATTCCTATAAAACTATATGCACTAATTGATATATCAATTAGTATATTTAATAAATAATGTGACATAGTTTTATTGGTTTTGAGTTTTTATAATTTGTATAATGAGTGAAATCCAATAGTTTTGAAATTATAATATCATAACAGAAAAATTAGTCTAGGGTCCCTCTCTCATTCTTAGTGATGGAAGAAATCTACAATATTATTCTATGATGTCTAAAGTCTTTCAACCCCACACCTATATATCACAGAAAAATTTTGTTACCGGCAGAGTCTCGAAGGCGAAAACAATCTATGCAGCTTTGTAGCAATTAATGATGAAGGCTTCAAAGCTTTCTTTTTGCTCAAGTTCGACGTCAATGGGAAGTCCATCGCCATCAACTTGTTTCCATCAGGATTCAACACCTTCGCAGACAAATCATAAGCATTTATATCAAATGAGTAACAAAATTGAAAATATCATTCTTGATAAGGACAAATTCATCATAATATATTTCAAAAAGATCGAAAATACAAGTTGTGAACTGAGCAAGTTACAGAGAAACTGCGAGAAAACAATGAGAAAATCAAAAGAACGAAGTGGAAAAAGAGCAGAGTAAAGTATAGAAGGAAACAGAGCATGAATTTTGGCGAATTTGAAGTGAAAACGCACTTTCAAAGTCTCAAATAGACTTCTTAATTTTGGTAGCACAGCCCTCGCAATGCATGTTGACCTTCAAAACGACAGTGAGGACACTCCTTTCTTCCATCGCTCTTCTGTTGCTGATCATCGCTTTTCTGCTCGCCTTGGTTGCCTTGGTTCTTTCTCTTCTTCTGCAACCATACATCCATAGACAAAAATATTAGAGAGAGAGAGAGAGTGAGTGTTTAGGTCAAGCTAAGACTTGAACTTACTTTGCCCGCCAATGAAAAGTGGAAAGTCCAGAGAAATTTGAAGCGAATTTCTCTGGGAAATTCTTTGGATTGAAATTTCTCTGGATCGATGTGTGAGGAACCTTAGATATTATAAAAATATTGAATATCCTTTATACTATAAAATCTTAATACCAAGGACTCTAAAAAAAATTCACTATTATAACATGTGTTGGTACACTAATTAATAAAATAATTGATACGTGTAACATCATTGTTATCAATTCGGTTAATAATTTCAGCATTTCAATATGAACCCAGACAATATAAATCGATCCTCTCAAACCAGATAACGTAACATAAATCATCCAAGATAGCAAGAAGTTTCCCCAAGTAAAGTCTCTCATTCATTGGGTTTGGACATAAATTTGTGAAGCGCTTTGTCGAGGGAAAGTAATAGATTTTAATTTATATTTAATTTATTTATTTTTTGTTTTATTAAAAAATTTAGTTAAAGACCCCCCTAATAAAATTTTAAGAGAAATTTATTAAAAAATCTTATTTCAAATACCACTATTTTGAATTATTTTATATATTAAACTTTAAAAATTTATAATTTTTGTCGCACATATTTTTTTTATGTAATTTATATTTTTAAAACCTAATTAATAAGATCTATTTACTTAAATATGTAATTTTATAAAACAAAAATAAATAAATAAAATTAATAATGTGAATATTCACAATGACATTCACACTATTAAGATAAACATCCAAATTGTCAAAATCTATTTAATAAATCTCATTAACTAAGTTTCAAAAAATATAAATTTCATTAGTTTATATTTTCAAATTGTTAACCGATAATGTTATATAGATATACTAATTAATATATTAACGTATCATACCATATTATTATTTCAAAGTTACACCTATTATACAAATTATAAATTCTTAAAATCTCTAAAATCATTTCGATCTGTTACCAATTGGTTTCATTGGATAGTGATGAATCAGCGATCATGTTATGAGTTAAAGGACTCACAGGCAATCGTCCCGAAAGAGAGAGGAAGATGCAAGAAATCTCTACTGCTTGTTTAATTTTGGGACGAAGATTAGCTCATAATTACCGAAAAGGTACCACTCTTCTTCCCTTTCTCAACTTCAAGTTCAATCCATTGTTGTCAGCAGCATCAATTCATACCCAAATTTCAACAAACCCTAACCCTAACCCTAACCCTCCTGATCGGAGGCAATTACAGAAATTATTGTTAGAGAAATCCAAATTGGGTTTTGATAACTCGATGATGCTCTTAGTTTGTTCCATCGGATGGTCCGAATGCAACCCCTGCCTTATGTTATCCACTTCACTCACCTGTTAATTGGTATTGCCAAAATGAAGCATTATTCCACCGTTATTTCTCTGTTTCAAAAAATGCGCTTGTTGGGTATTACGGTTAATGACTATACCCTTAATGTTGTAATTAATTGCCTTTGCCGCTTGAATCGAGTAGATTATGGGCTTTCTGTCTTAAGTAGTTTCTTCAAACTTGGTTATGTACCGAGTGTATATACTTTCGGCACTCTAATGAATGGGTTCATTTTACAAGACAAGACTGCTAAGGCCATGGAATTGTTCAATAAATTGATAAAAGAGGGAGAAATCAAACCTAACGAAGTTATGTACGGGACTATAATAAATGGGCTTTGCAAGATGGGAAATACTACAACTGCTATAGGGCTTCTTAGGAGTACGCGAAAATGGAACTATAAGCCTACTGTTGTGATGTATAACACACTTATTGACGGTCTTTGCAAGGACAGAAATGTGGATTATGCTTTGAGCCTCTTAGTGGAAATGACCCAGCAGGATATTATACCAGACTTGATCACTTACAACACTTTGATTCGTGGATTATGTAATTTAGGCCGGGTGGGAGGAAGCAACAAGAATGTTGAGAGACATGACAGACAAGAATGTTTTTCCAGATGTTCTTACTTTTACTACACTGATAAAAGCACTTTGCAAGGAAGGCATGGCAAAAGAAGCAGAGGCTATTCTTGAAGTCATGGTCCAAAGAGGTGTTGGTCCCAATGCAGTCACGTACAGTACACTGATGGATGGTTATTTTTTGCGAGGCCAAATGGACAAAGCAATAGAAGTCTTTCATTCCATGGTGGATAAGGGCATTGAGCCGGACATTCTTTGCTATAACATTTTGATCAATGGATATTGCAAGAATATGAAAATTGAGGAGGCCATGAATCTTTTCCGTGAAATGCCTCGTAAAGGATTGAAACCCACAATTCATACTTACACTACTATGTTGCAGGGATTGTTTGGGGTTGGTAGGTGTTTGACTGCTGAAGGACTTTTGAATGAGATGCAAGCTAATGGTCAGCGTCCAGATTTGAAAGTAGGGTACGGGTACGGCTGCGGTACGGCAAAATCTCAAAAAAAGTAGGGTACGGGTACGGGTACGGCAAAAAAAAAGTAGGGTACGGGTACGGCTGCGGTACGCCAATAAATATATATATATTTTATTATATATGATAAAAATTATAATTTATAAAATTTATTATATATATTATATATGATCAATTATATTATATATTATACATGATCAATTACATTATATATAAAAATTTATTATATTATATATTATATAGATGACCAATTTTTATTATATTATTATATATTATATATATTACCAATTATATTATATATCTTATATTATATATATTATATTATATATTTGTTAGGGAAGAGAGCAGAGGAGCAGAAGATCGAGAGACGAAGAGAGAGAACAAGAGAACAGAGGCGACGAAGAGAGCAGAGGCGAGAGAGCAACAGTGAGCAGAAGAGCTCTTCGATTCCATCAGGTTCGATCGATCAACTATCAGGTTCGATCAGAGACGAAGTCGATCGATGTGTTTATCAGGTTCCATCAGAGACGAAGACGAAGACGAAGACGAAGACGAAGACGATCGATCAACTATCAGGTTCGATCTCTTCCATCTCCTCTGTCTCTCTCTCGATTCCCTATATAGATGTGTTTATCTCTCTCTCTCTCTCTATGTATACATGTAGTTTTTGAGTATTTCTTACCCATGGCGTACCCCCTCCGTAACCCCTCTGTACCCATGCCGTACCCAAATATACCAGACGTACCAGACCCCCTTTGGCCGTACCTGGTACGCGTGCAGCCGTACCGGTACGCGTACCCGTACCAGGTACGTACCCGGTACTCGTACGGCAACATTTCAGGCGTACCCGTGCTTCATAGTTGGTAGGTAAGTTTTTACTTGATTGTTTTTATCATTTGCGACTTGACACTATGAGGAAGTGAAACAATTGGTTCAAGGCTTTGGATCTTCATCTTGTGCTTCCAGTTCCTCCTCGGGTGTGAATGGTTTCTTGTGTAAGTCCTCAAGCTCCTCTTTTGAAGTTGAATTGTGTTGGATGTTGTTGAGGTAATCTGGTTCGGGTAGTGGTGGGGGTATTGTCTAAGATGGTCATGGCAAATTGGTTTTTTCTTATGCGCTGTTGCTTGGGCAGTGTTCCAATACTGTGGCTGAAATGAAGGCGTGGGTATTTGGTATATTCTATGTTTGAATCAGGATGTTTGCTGGTTGCAGATTGAAGTTCTCAAAAGTTTTGGTGCATTTCCTGAATGATATGTATGGTCCCCCTTGGTTCTTGATTTATGATATGGTTGTGATGCAGCAATTGTTATAAGGCATACATTGTTTAGTGTCTCTTTGTTTTCAGGAGGCTAATGATAGCTGATGCTCTTGCTAATTGGGTTGTGATCATGAAGATGAGATTTTTCAAAAAATTCTAGTCTTTCTTCTTTAGTTAAAGGTTCAGTAAATTTGGATAGAATAGGGACTGCCTATGTTAGGCTTTCTTGATGCCCTTCTTTATTTTCTGCTATAGTTTCTTTTATGCTCTTTTTCAGAGGTTAGACAACAATGTCAGGGAAGCATTGACGAATTAGCTTAAATAGTTGTGTCTGGTGTTATGCAAGCAAGCTGTTTGCTAAAATGGTTGGTATCATTTTAAGTAAAAGGGGTTTGGATTGTCCAGCTATAGCTCTGTGATTGTGATTTTTGGGTTTGCTTTTTTGTTCTTTTTGTTGTCTTTTTTCCTTCTATTCTTTCCATTTGTTTTATTTTATTGTAGAAAATGTCTCCATAGGAAATTACCCGAAAGTTTCTTTGTATTTAGATTAAGATGACAAGAAGTTAGTGTGTTGCATTATCTTTCTTTGATAAGGTTGTCTTCTTTGTTTTTTTCCCCCTCATTCGATGTCTAAGAACATGTCTTCACAATATGGACTCCAGAGATTAGTGCTTTTGCTTCTGTTTTTGTTTCTCTCCCGCAGTTTCGCTCCTTCTTCTTCTTGTTGGTTGATTGGAAGTGCCATAGATGAAGGTGTTTATCTCCTCTTTCATGATATTGATTGTGATTTCTGACTCTGTATACTGTTTGAATAAATTTGATTGCTGCCTGTGTAAGGCCTTGTTTGGGAAGACTAAATAAGTGCACTTTTTGTCTTTTTGGACAAAAAAATTAAGGTTGAAAATATGAATATTTGGGTTAACTTTTTGACTTTATGGAAAAATGTGTAATAAAAAATTATGAAAATTGGTTTTTAGAGGAAAATTTGAATTGGGAGTTGTGCAGCCGTAATTGTTGACTTTTGGTGAATAGTGATAACTTTTTAACTTTTTGAGTAACTTTTTAGCTTTTTGACTTTTTGGGGTATTCCCAAACTTGGCCTAAATATTAAATCAAAATTGGAATTCTGTGGAATAATTCTGCCAACTTATGCAAGGAACAGCACATTGATGCCTTTGCTAAAAAGACCTCTTTCATTGCTCTTTTCTACAACAGGTTTTGGCTGAAGCAAGTTACAACACTTAGCATGTCAAATAGACTAGGAGTTCCAGCAATTCCCACTCTATACAACTGAATGATACCAATAAAGAAGAAGGCCATGCTGGAAAGAACGCACAAATTCAAACTGCAACACAAGACCTGAAGTTCCTTGACAGATCAGTGATGAGGAGAGATAGATTGCTAATTGTATTTATATGAATATACTGGGGGTTGGGTTGTTTGTAACTACAATATGACACATGAATGTTCATGTTCGCATCCAGTCATCAAAGGCAGTTAGTTGTCTAAAACTTTGAAACCTCAACATTTGATGTTGGATATGATAACTAGTTTTTGTTTTTGGGATAAGAATTCCATTTTCATAATGTACTAATCACTTATGAAGTTTTCGTGCTAATGCAGGCTAGAGTTCATGGCCTGAGCCCTTTTAAGTGCAGGCAGTGTTGCAGCAACAATTCAGAGGGAGAATGCTTTGGTCACTGTCTGATTGTGTTAGAAGGAATAACTGCACTGATTGTCTGTGCATCTGGCTGTACTTTTGGGTAGATAAAGATTGCATTGTTGCAGGGTTGCTGGTGCTTGACTGGTGATTGTTATTGAGTGATGACCTATGATAATTTCCTCTGCTGTATTGCCTTTCGCGGTATTTATCTTGTACTTCTGCGACCTGAGTATTCACACTCCATTTTTTTTTTCTTTTAGCCTCTCACAAGAGGAGTGTGAGAGGCTAAAAGTGGTGTGTGAATTTAGCGTTAATTACTGTGATATTGTCTTTATATGGGATCCCCAAGAATGCAAGAAGTATAGTTCATGTCTCTCTCTATGGTAACACCAATTGGTTTTATACACTCGAGAACATTGTGCTTTTGGACTTCTTTGGCCCTCACTTTTTCTCCAAGATTTTTAATCCTTTCAGACGTAGCATGTGGGTTTAAACTTCTTTGGTCAAGATGTGATTGTGCGCTTTTTTGGAGCTGGACTGAATAGGCACAAAGGAAGTTCATTCTTTCAGCCAGGTTTGGCACTTGGCTGTGCAAGTATGGTCTCTTCAGTTTGGGGAAATCTTGATTATCAAGTCCACATGTATCCCATCTTCAAATGAACAATCCCTTGACTTCACGTCTTTCACACTGTTGTATCAGATTGTCATTTCTTTCCTATTCCCTTCCTGTACTTTTTATTATTATTATTTAGGTGTGGTCCTCATAAAACTCTTACGGCTTAATTATGTTAACATCCAAAATTGAAAATAGTTCCTTAGTTTTTTCTTTAGTTCCAACCAATTGGTGTTTGTTATTGATATGAAGCAAAACTCTTGGTATCAAATTCTATTGTCTGTTTGAAGGAGGGAAGGGGGCATTTGTATTTCAGATGGTGCTGATCGAAAAATTAGTTCTTATGATGCAGTTCTTCCTTCATAGTGAAACAATTTATTATGGCATTGACTCTAGAGTATCATCTTTAAGGGAAATTGGTGATGGATTGATTGGGATATCAGGGCTTTTAGGTATTAATTCAAAGGCTGAAACGTAGGGAACATGCTGGTTTTAATTTTTGAGTTTTTGGATTTTCTAATACTACAGGATTTGAATTTGGATTGATGGGGTTGTTGACCCTTTGAATGTGATGCCTTAAATTGGTTAGCAAGCATTACCAATGTTCTAATTATGGACTTTTTATGTACAAATAAGTGATTCCATGATCTATTTTGGTAACAAATTTATAGTGATTTATTAACATTTTGCAGGTAACATTTTGTTGCATGGCTCAGCTCTCTTCCTTATTGAGCAGCCACTATGAACACCAAGATTTGGCTTCTTCAACGTTCCACCAACTTTTCTACCTGTATTTCGTTTCTTTAGCTTGAGATCATTGGCCACAAATGAGGTGCGACCTTAGCTTATTGTTCGTATCCATTGTCTATGGTGTCGATGTTACTTTCTGGCACACTCCTTGGTTTTTTGGCAGCAACTTGAATTATTATCAACTCGATAAGTTTTACTGCTTACTGGGCCTATTGAGTGGATTGAATTTTTTGCATGACCTCCTCTGGGCTCGACCGCTACAAGTACAGATCAACAAGGCTGTGAAAATGAAAGGGAAATTCAAACTGTGAAATAATAACTCCTCTCATGCATGTATATTTGTCTTCCATGTCTGCAGGAGAGAGATTGTAACTACAACATGTTCTCATCCAGTCGTCAAAGGCAATTCTCTAAAACTTTGAAACTTCAACATTTGATATCCTATATGATAACTAGTTTTGTCATTTTTTTAATTTTTTTGAACTTGTTTGGCAAAAATGCATTTTGTGTTTTAACATTCCTGCAATATATGGGCATCATTTATTCAATTCTTCAAAACAATCCGGCATAGCCAAGATTTTAGTTTAGTGGTGTCATTTAACAAGTATCACTATTATAATTATGTCAATATAAATTTTACACAATTTATATCAAAATCAAAATTTATATATTTCCAACTACATCACAAAAGTAGTTCAAATTTGTTAAATTACATATAAAACAAAAATTGGGACATTAATATTTCAACAAAATCAATCAAATAAATAAAGGAGAAATAAATTGAGACATTAATAGCTCAACTAAATTGGGACAATTGTCCACAAGTTTTTATTTTTTAAAATCGCTATGTAATGGGGAAGAAATAAAGGAGAAATAAACAACCACGAAGAATTCAAACTTGTCTTCATAGAAGTTGAACTCGTAATCTCATACTACAAAATGGTACTGGACAACAATGAATTGGTTACTCTAAATAAATTAAAAAAAAACCATCATTTATTGATTTTTTTTATTTTTTTATTGCATCGAAATAAAAGATCCTTTCACAATTGTAGTTGTGATTAGTAGAATTAATGAGCATGACAAATATAGTTATTATTTTCATTGCAATTCTTTATAAGTTTTTTTCAAAAAATTATATTTTAATGTACTTTAAGAATTATGTGTAATTTTAAACACTAAAGACAAATTTTAGAATGCACTTATAATAAAGTAAAACATGAATGAAAATTCTTCTTTTTTTTTTTTGGTTTAACTAATTTTACTGCGTTCAATTTGTAAAATTTTAAACATTTTAGGTAAAGTTGACATTTACTCTAAGAACAATTGAAAGTTGAGTGATCTCACTTGGCGCCAATCAGTATATTATAGCTCCACCCCTGGTTTGACTATTATAACCAAATAAATTCAAAGTTTTAATTTTATCAATTTAAATTTAAGTTTTTAAATTTATTTTTAATCTAAATTATTTGTCTATTTTTTCGAATAAAATATATGAAAAATATATAGGAAAAATTTCATTTTACCCCCCTATGGTATAGGTCATGTGCGGATCACCCCCTAACGTTCGAATATTATCACATAACCCCTATGGTTGATGGAGTGAAGTGCACAATTAGTTTTTCCATCTATTCTAACAGACTGTGCAATACATGCGAGGGCTGTGCAATTGGTCATGGAAAGATGATTTTTTATCCGAATTAAATGACTAAAATGCCCTCATCTTCATCACCAATTTCGAAAGCAGCCTTTCTTCTTCATTTTTCAAAACCAAATCTGGAAATCTCTACCAGAAAGAAAAAAAAAAGAAAAGAAAAGAAACTAAAATTACAAACTCCCACCAGTAGCTCCATAATCAAACCACTCCCAGTGAAAGTAATCAATTACAAATGTTTAAGAACATCCAACCACTTTTCTTGTTTGCAAAACCATTAAGAACAACAAGGAAATCATCAATACATAGAATATATATATATATAATTAAGAGCAACCCAAAACAGGGACACCTTGAAAACATCAATACAAGATTTGGAAACCAACTGGCAGACAAAACCGAACTCTTAAAGAAACTTACTATTAAAAAAAGGGTAAATTACATTGACACCCCTTGAGGTTTGGTCCAATTACTATTCACTCCTTGACGTTTTGAAAATTACATTCTCATTCCTGTGGTCAATAGTCTCATTTCACAAACCCCCTGCTTATATAAAATAGAGGAAAATTCATTAAAAAAAAGTAAAGAAAAGGGGAAAAAAAGAGAGAAAATAAAGTAAAGTACAAAAAGAGAGAGTACATGAATTCAATGTCTTCATTTCGTCTAAATAATTACAATGACATGAGGGGTTAGTGTAATTTCCCAAACGTTAGGGGGTGATATGTATTAAACTCAAACCTTAGGGGTGTAAGTGTAATTTATCCTTAAAAAAATAAAGAAAGATTGAAATAGAGTACAAATTTGAAAATAGAGAGAGAGAGAGAGAGAGCCTTCTCTCAGAGACTTTCTTGTGAGAGTCCTTGGATTTCTTATCAAATTTGCTTGGTGAGAAAGAGAGGAGTGGCGGGACTCGAAGCCTGGGCCTTGAATTTTTTGGGTCTTCTTTCTTTCTCGGTCTCTCTCTAATGCTGTGTTTGGTTGGAGGATTTGGGGAGGGATTTGGAAAGGGAAAGAGAAAAGGTGTGTGAAACTATGTGAAATTTAGGTATATTTTATTCTCATTTCACCTACTTTTTCCATATCCCTTTCCAAATCCCTCATCAAATCCCCCAACCAAACACAGCATAAAGATAAGACGATGGAGAAAAAGATGAAAGAAGAAAATAAGGAAGAGGCAGTGGGTTCAAATTGATTATAGCTCTCCACCGGTTAGACAGCCTCCAGTGGTTTCACATTCTCCTCCACCTTCTCAAGCACCATCGAATAAGTGTGTGAAATTGAATAAGGGTGGTCTGTGAAACCTTGATAACAAAATAAAATAAAAAAATTGGGTGAATTAAATTGATAAAATTAAAGTTCAGTATTAATTTTACTACAATGGTTAAACCCTAGTATTTTTATTTTTATTTTTTTGAAATTTGAAAAATTTGGTCAAAACGCCCTCATAACATAACTTTGATGCATAAATGACAAACATAAAAAGTTTTCCTTCAAAAGTCTAGCATACACTACCATTAGTGACTAATTTAATATTTTAAATTTTAAAATAGTATAACTTTTGTTTTAGATGTCACTTTTTAATAAAATTAGTATTTTTAAAATCATCTCATCAAATATCAAATAAGATCTAAATTGGCTATAAAATATTTTTGAAAATAATTTACCATCGAAATTGACGTAAATAATAAAATTTTAACTTTTACTGTCTAAATTTGTGATCTAAATTAAAACTCCATTATCACTAACCATTAGAATCTATAACGTTGCAAGGTAGAGTTGTCAAAGAAAGGCATCCAATTTCCACCAAAATTCACAGGCACAACAAAACAAAAAAATTTATTTATAACAAAAATAAAATAAAATTTTACTCTAGTTTATAGTAAAATTTACACTAATTTTTTGTAATAGATATGCAATGTAACAAAACACTAGAGGATACTAAAAATAAAATAAATATTCTATGAACTGGAACAACTCAATACGGATTCCGCAAACATAACTAAAAAATCTAAAAGTTTTTTGAATGATGGTTTTGCCCATTGATTTGAATACTGTCAATATGTAGATATGAAATCTATAAAGATCTCCATGAAATCCAACTTCCAAGAAGATTGTAACGAATTTGTAAACATATTCAGAAAAATGCCTCCATAAAAACGATAAGAAGATCAAAACAGTAAAAACTCATACTGAATCAATGGCTCGGTCAAGTCATTCTCGTTGTTCACACACAAGAAAAATAGTCCAAAAATATATATTTTCAAAAATGTTTATCCTGCGTGAAGGAGAGTCCTGTATTTGGAGAAGTTTACAAACTAGTAAAAATAAAATATTCTGCCCTTTTCACAAGATACAGTTTTTTCAAAGATGAATTTTTGGCGAAATTACCCAATAAAATTCACACTAATGTTCAGAATAATTTTAAGTGTGGAGTAATTCTCATCGCGGTTTTTCACACTATCCCAAATAGACAAACATGTCAATTTGAAATCTTTTTTTATAGACAAACATGTCAATTTGAAATCTTTCTAAAAAAAGATGGAAAGTATAATAATTCATTTCAAAATTCAAATTAATAAATTTAGTAAAAAAACTTCTCTATTGGACCCTTATTTTGTGAAAAAGACCGTTATTGTCATTTTTCTTGATAAACCTCCTAAGGAGAAAACACATAATTGAATAAGGACAAAATAAAATATATATTTTTTTTCTTTCTCGGACAATATTGTCAGACTAAAATGTTACTGTGAACCAGAGTAATATATTACTGTCAAATAGAGTAATTGTCAAACAAAGTAACATATTACTGTCAAACAGAATAACATATTACTGTTAATGTTTATATCAATTTCAATGGTAATAATTTTAAAAAAAAAATTTCTTAGTCAACGTAGATCTCATTTGATAGATCTTGATGAGAAAATTCTAAAAATATTAATTTTATTAAAAATCGACATCTACATCAAAAGTTATATTATTTTAAAGTTTAATATTTTGATCATAGTGATATTTGTTAGATTTTTCAAGAAAAAAAATTTGTACTTGTTCTTAATGCATTAAAATTTTATTATGAAGGGGTTTTGACCAAATTCCCTATTCAAATTTGGGGGTTACTAAATATGAAAAACAATCTATTAATTTAAAGAGTTGTGATTGGGGGCCCGAAAACGGGACGCCCCGAATGCCCCTAGTTTTTTTTTTTTTTTTTTTCAGCAGAAGAAGGAAGAAAGACGAAGAAGAGAAGGAGGGGAGGGGAGGGGAGGGGAGGGGAGGGGAGGGGGAGGAAGGACTGGAGGGGGCCTAAAAAATGGAGGAGGAGGGGGCGGAGGGTGACGCGATCGGTGGCGATTGGCGGAGGCGACGCGATCGGCGGCGATTGGTTCTGCTTCCCCTCTCTCTCTTTCTTTCCCTCTCCCTCTCTTTCTCTCCCTCTTCCTCTGCAACTCAGAGGTCCAAAAATGGCGGAAAAAAAAAAAGAAAAAAAAAAAAAACTAATGCCCAAAACGATGTCGTTTTGGGCATTAAGGGCATTCGGGGCACGAAAATTCGGGCACTAAATCATTTTTCTAATTTAAATTTAAAATTGGCACAATATAAATTTAAAATTATAATGATCTATCCCATGATTTATAAGTTTTAAATATAAATTTAAAATTATCAAAATTAGCTCATAATTTTTGTATTACGGAGTAATAAGAGTGACATTGAGATATTTATATATTTTACAAAAGAATATTTTTAAGAAAAGATATTATTAGAGTTTCAAACTCTCATACAAAATTTATATATTATTATAATTAAAGAACATTGTCATCTATTAAAGCTAAAAGTTATAAATCTTTATTTTTTTTTATTTTGTTTAATTTTTGTTAATATAGATATGATTGGTCTATAAATTAATTTTATATTTTTAAAATAAAATTTTAAATTTAGATTTTTCCTTAAATTATGTTATCAGAATAAGATCAATATTCATTCCTTAATTTGTGCATCTTTTATTAAATTATAAAATAAAATTTTAAATTTAAATTCTTTTTAAAATTATATTACTACAATTAGAATGAGATCTATATTCACATGTATCATAATGATGCGTCATAATATTATTGGTCTAAACATAATATGTTATTAAATACATATATTCAAATTATTAATCGCTATTAAAAGTTTATATTTTTATTTTTTGTCATTTTTAGTTTTAAATTTTATAAATTTTTTTTTTATATCATTCTAAACTACAAGGACTTAAATAATAAATTTTTTTAATACAAATATATTTTTTGAAAAAAAAGACAAAAATATTTTAAAAAATAAATGATTTTTTTAACAATTGCCAAAAATAATTGATTCTATTAAATTTTTTTTATCTCAATTAAACAAATTAAAATAAAAAAATAATTTTTTTTTGCTTAAATAATTAAAAAGTGACTTTTGCTAAAATCAAATAGAAATAAATTGTTTTTTTTCTATTAAAAGTGATAGTTGGTGAAACTTATTTTTTTTATATAATGAAAAAAGAAAATGGGAGTTACACATGATAATTTATTGTTTTAACAATGCTAGAGACCTGCACTTTCACCCACAATGATATGGTAAGGGAGTTGGGCCCTATGTCATTAAGTGTATAACAAATTAAGAGTTGACACATATGATGCCACATCATTTTAGGTACAATTGTGGGTGTTTTTTTTGTAATAAAAGTGATGGTTCATGAAGTATCTTTTTTTATTTAAAAAAATGAGAGTTGTAGGTGATAATTTATTGGTCATCTAGAATTATTTTCAGATCAAATGAGAATAACATTCTATATTTTCTTCTTACCTTTTTTTATCTAGATATTTTTATTTTGTCAGAAATTTAATTTTATTATATTTAAATATTTTATTGTAATTTTTAAATTAAAAATAATTTTTGCAAAATCATATTTAAATTATTTTATATCATTATAAAATGTAATTTTTTTTAATATCAATTTGTCCGATGATCCCTTTCTAAAAGGTATATTTGTATTTATCCATTAATATTAAATTTTTAATTAATCTTATTTATTATTAAAAATTAAATAGCAAATTTATATATATAATTTTGTTTCGATTGCTCCGGTTATTTGATGTCTCTGCCCAAGTCCATTTAAATTTATTCAAATTTTTGAATTTTATATATGTTCTTACTGAATTAAAAATTATGCTGCCTAATCTTTAAAAATTTACAAGCTTGACTCGAGTTGCTTGAGTTTAACTCGCCTAAATTTACAACTTTAGCAAGAGAGTTAAAAGTTACATGATTGAAATTGTGATACAATAAAAATTGATACATAAATTGTGATAAAATTGTGAAACTTGAATTATAAATTTTGATTTTTTTTTTATTTTCATAATTTACAAAAATTTAACTATATATTTTATTTTATATAAACATATTTTGTTAATTCTTTGACATCCCGTGCATAGGATGGTTTTCACTAGTTTCTATAGAATACAAAAACACAAATACATTGGCTTGAGAGCATACATCTCAACACACACACACACCAAAAAATAAAAATCATTTAAACATTTGCCAGTCTTCCTTACACCTAGACTTGAAATAGAAAACAAGGATTTCAAAAGATGTCAGAGACATGCACTTGTGCATATATATATATAAAAACAACAGTGATCATATACATGAACAATCCAGGAAATGGTTTCTCATAAAGCAAAAATGAGTACTTGAGATATTTTAATGTTTGCTACTATTGAATAGTGAGCTGTTGGCGTGGGGTTTGGAAATAGGAGACTGGAGACCCTTCACTGCTCTGTGAGTCTCCTCGCCACGCATCCTGAACTTGTGCAGCAAACTGCAGGTTCCACAGCACGTCCTCGATAGAAGGCCTAACTTCTGGATCCTTAAGCAGACATCTGATGCAGATTTCCATCATCGTCTTCAGTGATTCGTCTGAATATGCATTTTGGATTGCTGGATCAACAATGCCTCTTCGAGCTGCATCATCAGCTGCTATGATCCTCTGTAACTGCAGATTGTCAAAAGAAAAAAAAAAATAGTGCATAAACAATTTATGGGGAAGGGGTAGTGACCGCACATGGATATTGTTAATGGCATTCTTTCATCTTATCTGTACACTAATGAAAATCTTATGCATGTTTGTGGTACATTAGTCATGTACATAGCACCAATCCTTTGCATTCGTTTTTTCCTCTCCACCGCTATAATGTATCTAGAATAGATTCATTTGGAGAAAAGAACTCATTTCACAATGGACTTAGTTGTATGGAAAGAGGATAAAATCATAAAATCAATTATCGTGTAGGTTTTTAAGAGCACCCAAAAGACCAAAAAGAAAGAAAGCTTCTTCAATGTAAATCAACAGAAATTCTATATGGTAACCGGTTATGCATCTTTCATAAGCCAGATTCCTCGATTTAGTTTCTTGACAGTACACCTAGGTTTACATGAATAGTGCTAGCTTGGTAAACACACACACACATATACTTACACATACAAGTGTAAGATTTACACAATCACATATCTATTCATGTATAGTTATCAGTATATAATAGTAACTCGCTTTCACCACAATAGTAACCCGCTGTATAATTGTAATTAACAGACTTGACCTCAAAAGACAGCAAGAGGTTCAAAGGAAAGCTGTGTTGCAAATTATGCTGAAAAGGGATCTGCTTCCAATATTATACTTGAATGGTGACCAGACTGATAAATTTTATGTTTTCAACATGATGGAAGGGCCAGAACAACTTCTCTGGATTGCGTAATAATAGACTATGAAATGGGAAAAACAGACAGTATAGGCAGCACATCAAGATCATAAAAGCTAGTGGTACTCCTTGGTATAGTGATTGGTGGAGAAGATGGATAGATGAGGTATTATATTAGGTGATTGAGGAACATGAGGGTAATGAATGGTGATTGGTGAGGGACTACGGTTACATGATACTCAGGGACTATTGTATAATTTTCCGTAAATAAATGTATTTATTCAACTATAAGTGCAAGAGAGAAAAACAAGAAAGCATATTTCATGCCAAAAAAATAAAATAAAAGAACTAAATAACTATTGACAAGCATTTCATTCATGGGTTCAGACACTGGAATCAGTGGCTATTCTGTGTTTCTCCAAATGAAGGCATCTAAGTGCCGTGTAGTAGTTCATAATTTCCGGACCCTATAAAAAAAATAATATGGAAAAGGGACTCAAAATAAAGAACACCAATCTTACTTCATCTCTTACAATATCCACTTCAATCCTTGAATTGAGCGGCCTTCCCAGAATGATTTCAAGCAATATTACTCCGAAGTCATAAACATCAGACTTTTCCTCGTGTTTTACCCTGTGGAGAAACAGAGTTAAGGTAGAGCAGCTATCGGAAAACAGCACACATGTCCACTATGCTAAGAAAATACCATATATTCCCATGTTCTGACCTCAGAAACAGAAATGATAATAACTTTAAAATGGAAGTTCAAAGGACAGGTGCATAAGATAAGAAACAAAAGAGCTGTAAAACCATCTTCTCGAGGGAGTAAAAATCTGTTTGGGTAAAGAAACAAGTTGAACACTTCAGTCAAAATTTTCATCATAGTAAAGGTGCATGTATTTTTTTTGTAAACATGAGATTACTTCCAATGTTATGTTCCATGGACTTGGGTATGGGTCTCATATGTGGGTACATGTCTAAGTGTCAAATCAATTTCATCTAATTCTCATGTCAAGCACAGTAAGATATGACTATATTTCATATTTCTGAAATATTTCTTTTATTTTTTAAGGATAAAATAATGTATACAAACTAAAATACAACAACATTTTTATGTATAAAATGGATGACTTATGCATAGTTATATGGCAAACTCGACTACTATACTTGTTGGGTGCATCTTTACTAGGCATATTGAACACATTATCTTATGTCCTTATCCAAGTGTCAAGAGTCCGACACCAGTACTCCACAAATTTAGAGGAATCCATGTAGCATAGCTTCCATGCCTATCAAAGTATCTTCCAAACAATTTTGACTAAGAACTCTGCATCAGATACTATCAATCTTTACATGGCTTAAGGCCTTTAAGTAAAGAATATTTTATTGCACTTTACACAACACGACTTGAATTTAGCAAAATCACGTTCCGAACCTCGCAGTATTAAGCTCTTTGGATCTACCCGAAGAATTTTGAGTACCAACCTGTGACATTAAGAAGATTCAAATATCAATTGATACTATTTCCTTCAAGAGTAAGAGCCAATACTGAATATTAAAGATAGGTTTCTCACTCCTCTCCATACCTTCTCCATATTCTCTGCTAATAATGGTAGGTTGTAACTGCTAATTTTTGCAACAAGATTCTGATCTAATAAAACATCTGTTATTTTCAAACTATTTGAAAAGACGCCGGGAACAATTCCAGTATGTAGAAATTCAATGCCCTTTGCCACCCCAATAGCAGCTGCTATGCGTTGTGTCCAAGAAAGTGTTCGTCTGGCACGTCTCTCTGCCAAGCAATTTTGTTAGACATTGAAAGCCACCAATCACATAAAGTAACAAAAAAATAAAGATGAAAGAAAGGAGTGACTTTTTTTTCTTTTTTTTTTCAATCTTATTTATTATTGTGTTTGTGTGTAAAATGATATGCATTAAAGGTAGTTTCAAAGGGTGCAAAAATTCTAAGATTTTGTGTAAGATTGGGGGAGAAAGACAAGCTTCTAAACCCTCTATCTTGGCACAGTGATTGAGATCCATACTTCATGATTAGGTTAGCCATGTTAATTGGATTACCGGATATCCAACTCCTCAGAGTTCCGTTTGGAACATATTCAAAGATGAGAAATAATCTGATGACACTTGAATCGTCCAAGTTACACTCAAAGCAATGCCCAAGAGCGCTGACCAAATGTCGATGTCTGAGTTTTGAGATAAACTCTATGTGATGCATAAAGTTTTGAGTGCCATGGCTTCTTTTCATTTTCAGGCATTTGATAGCAACAACAGAACCGTCCTTCAGTTGACCTCTGTACATCTGAATTCATAAACAAGTAAGCCATCAAACCTTGTCACAGCAAAAACTAAATAAATAAATAAATAAAATTTTAAAATAAACAGATATTAATTAGCTACTTTGACCGCTGGATGAAGAAAAAATTAAATGAATACCTTAAAAAAGATTTTAAAAAAAATGTAAATTAGCTATTCATCAGCTCAAACTCAAACAATCAGATAAAGCAACTCGTTTGGGAATCAAGGGTCAGGATGTGTCTGTAGCATTGTCACAAGTGGTACTGAGTAACATTTGCTCATTTGGGATAGTTCAGGAAAATTTCTTTCAGTGTGCACAAGAAAAATTGATTTTAACTGCAAAAATTTGAAAAGAATTCATTAACATGCCATTATCATCTCCCCCTTCAGATACATCTAGAAATGAATTGGCATACCTGGCCATTTGAACCTTCAGCCAAGAAAGTTGATGTATCAAAGTTATCTGTTGCCGCCTCAAGTTCCTCCAATGAAAATGTTCTATAACTTGGAACGCCAAGTGCTCCTATCTTCATTGCTTGAGATACATACCCTTCACAAGGAAAAAAGTTCATGCTGTTACATATTATGTACTCAATTAGCAATAACAACCACCCTTTGTATTCAAGGGAAAGTTTCAAGATCAATGAAATACATTTTCTTTTATTGATTTCAAAATATTTCCTATTCGTATAACCTACATAACTCAACTTGATCAAATTATGTTTGCCTTAAAAAGCGGCCGTAACTGTTACATAACGGTTGTGGTGGTTACCACTACCTGTTACGGCCGCTATAACGGTGTGACGGAATCACGTGTAACGGCCGTTTTGGTGTTATGTAACGGCCATAGCGGTACCATAATGGTCCGTTAGACACTGTTACATCCTTTTACAATATTTTGAATAGTTTCCTCCTTTTAAAAAAAAAATAAAAACAAAAGTTTACAAAAAAAAAAGAATAAATACTCAAGTGATTCAAGCTCAAAAAAAAAAATCTTACATGAATTTTTTATTATTTAATTTATGACACAATTTTTATTTTATAATCCTTTAATTTAATAATTGTACATATTTTTTATTCAGTTAATTCAGGTATTGGTAAAAAATAATTTATAGACATTTTAAATCAATTATTCTTAAAATCATTAATTATGGAAATAAAATGTAAAAAGCTCCTTTTATAGTAATTTGAAAATATGAAATATATTGGATCATACTTAAAAATTAACAAAAAGTTATTAAAATTTATTTTAAATCCCAATAAATTTAATTTTGAAATATATATATACACGTATCAGTAAGTTTTCTTCAAATTGTGCGAAAAATAAAAAAACTTCCGATTCTTGTTATCGCAACCGTTTCGGCAAGTACAATTGCTTTTCAAAACCTTGTTGCCAACTATTGTAGGTTGGCTACAACATTCCTTTTATGGTACTGTTATACAACTCTATCTACGGCCATATCATTCATTAAAGTACACACCTGTTTTCGCTTCAAATAATTGAATAACTTTATGCTTAAAGGAAAGAATGGCTTTTAAGGATAAACGAGAAGATAAATAAATCTCCAAATTTTCAAATTGGTGGCCAGGGATCTATAAAGTTAATCATCTGGGCTATAGTTTTGAGTCTCAAAGAAGAAGTGTTACACCACCAACATAGGAATACTTTCAATCTATACTTAATTATATTTAATACATGACTTTCTTTTCCTGGAAAATAAATTAAACATCTTCCATGCTGCTTCCATAGTTCTTTGAGTTTTCTTAATATCAAAGGTCACATACACACTCACACATACTCAATTCAATGGAATTGTTTGATCCTAAATGAGATTTTCTATAATTTCGCAACAAGGGGTTATTTCTTGGTTTATATGTTTAGATAATAATAGATAGAAAAAAATACTTTTAAGGCCCGCGCGCTCACACACACAGAGGAGAAACCTTACTTGCTTCTGACGATAACTTTGAGGTGTACCCAGTTGATGCATGCACTGCTATTAATCTTGGTTGTGGTTTTCCCTTTGTCTTCTTCAAGTGAACCCTTCTAACAATTACGAAAGCTAGACCAACAAGTGTGATTCCTCCAATAATCCCTCCACTGATGCTCAAGCCAAGAACTACTTTGGAAGCTCGTTCACTCTTCCGGCGATGAGGTAAGATTCCCACAGCTAGAGCTTCATTTCGACAAAATGAAAATCCGTGTTGAGTTTTATCTCCTGTAGTCAAACAATTTCCAGCATAGAGCACAACTCTGTCCTTGGAACTAGACTCGAAACAATTGGGCAACTTTCCAGTCAGGAGATTCGAGGACAAATCCACAAATTCAAGTTCAGAATTGCATGACAGATTGTCAAAAAGCATTCCAGTGAATCTGTTTCCGGCGATACTCAGATAAGTAATTGATGGTAGTGATAACAACGATGGTGGAAATGGACCAACAAATCTGTTGAAAGAAATATCGAGCTTTTGAAGCTGATAGTAGGTACTCACTTCATCAGGGATGCCAGAGCTGAACTTGTTCTTCCTCAGTATAAGGGTAACTAGTTTGTTACCAAGATGAGGAAATTGAGGCCCGAGAGAATTATCTTCCAAGTCGAGAACTTGAAGGCTGGTCAAACTGCCAAGATCAGGCACTTCACCGAAAAAATTGTTATGTGAAAGTGCAAGAACTCTCAGAGTTTCCAAGCTTCCTAATGATTCTGGCAGAGATCCATTCAATGAATTGGTCTTCAAACTCAAAACAGCCAAAAGTGAAAGTGAACTCAGCCAATCTGGAAGTTGACCACTGAACATGTTGTCATCGAGTATGAGCGTTTGAAGGTTAGTCAAGATTGACATTTCTTGTGGAATGTCGCTGTATAAGAAATTGGAACTTATGTTGAGTATTTCCAATGATGATAGCCTCGAAATTTTACCAGGCAATGGCCCCCATAGACCGAGAGAAACCAATGTGAGGACTTTCAAGCTTGGAATCCTAACAAGTGTTGTAAAAAAGGAATCTATGGAGAAATTCCGAGGCAATGGAGGAATGCCCTTGTTCCCAATAATATGCAGCTGAGTTATGCTTTCGTCATAGCACACAACAGTTAGCGATGGACTTGGTTCGGTGTTGCAGAAATCTGTTTCGTTATTCCAACTACTTAAAACAGACGGAAAATTCAGAAGGTGTTGAATTCTCAAAAGGGTCTGCACTTGAGATGACTGTAGTTGCTCCGAGTAACTGATTGAAAGTGATATGATGACTAGAACTAGAAATGCTGAATGGCTAAAACCTTTCGCCATTAGCACAATGGCAAGATGCATAACGAACTAAATTACTTGAAAGATTGATTTGATTGTGTATTATCAGTCAAACAAGTAGGCTGTTATCTTTCAGAAAGCATGGAGATTCTTGACTACTGGACCTCAGCTTCCAACGATGCAATTAAGCTCTGGATACACAAGAAATGCAAAAGGAATTAAAATAGACACTGAAAGATAGTGCTAGACTCAAACCCACATCACAAATCTAAGTCACCCAAGCTTGGTTAATATATTATAAGAGCCTCTCCACTCATTGCCAATTGGTTTTGAGTTAGATGCTTTAACAGATAGATTAAACAAATAAAAGTTTAAAAAAAAAAAATCATGACTTAATGGTGAATGGGAGTAGAAGAAAATAAAAAGTTACCAGACTTCAGCATTTTGCTTTGTGTTGTTTGTTTGTTTGTTTTTTTTTTTTTTTTGTTTTTTGGTAAATTGGAGGGGTACATTAAATGAGTTCATGCCAACGAGCTAACCCCAATGGTTGCTAGCCTTCAGTTTTTTTAACAATGTCTAAAGATCTACCATCTTCTTCTTCTTCTTCTTCTTCTTCTTCCTATAAAAAAAAAAAAAAAAAAAAAAAAAAAAAAAAAAAAAAAAAAAAAAAACTATCAATTTCCTACTATGGTTCAATAAGAACAAGAACGCTGAGCTTTGAACATTTGCTATGCAGCTCTATTCAATCCATCATTCAATACACGGACAAGAGAAGAGAAAAAACCATTTATTTCCATAGGAGTAGTTTGGTGCAGTTCTTTTATGTGCACAAAATCCGATTACAGAGTGAAACACAACCATCTTACATGGGGTGTCTCAATTTGCACATGTTATGTTAACTAATGAATATTGCACTTATTTACGATGCAATCAACACATTGACATCTTGCTTTCAATTATCTGGTGATCATATATGGAACATAACAATAATGATAACTGAAATTTAATTAATTACAAAAATTTGAAAGATTATATCAAGTTAACAGAAGCCTTACCTCTCTAGATCATAAACAAAAACAGATTCTGAATTTGGATTTTTTTTTAATTCTTTGAAGTACAAATTTGAGATTGGAGGAACCAATTGAACTCAAAAGCTTTGGCAGGTACAGATGAACCAAATCAAACCCCCAAATAAACACCAAAATAATCTACCAACTATGTATAAAACAAATGCAACTTTCAAATGAAGTAACATGTAATAATTACAAGGACTGTAGAACTTTGAAAGAAAACAAACCTTGTGAAATGACCCCAACCCATTTCAAATTAAGCACTTTCAGCTATATATCCTTAATAATAATACCCCCCCCAAAAAAAAAAAATGAAGAAGAAAAAGAAGAAGAAAAACAGAGCTTACCAATTACATGAGTACTTCAGAGCAAAAAATTCATGCCCTTAGAAAGAGAAAAGGGACAAGCCCCTGAAGTAGAGGCCATTTGAAAAGAGTCACAGTTACAAATGCACAGACAAATACAATTTAGTGACACGGGTTCAAGAAACAGAGAGACCCTGCCAAAACTCTCTGCTCTCTTGAAGTTTTTACTGATTCCACAAACAGACAATCTCCTTTCTCCCTCTTTCTTTATTTCTCTCTCTTTCTAGACTTGATGTTTGGAAATTATATCTGGGGTCTTAAGAAGCTATAATGGAAGCCATTGTTGGATGATGCATAACAAAGAAAAGCAAAAGTGAAAGAAAGATTCTTGCAGAAGAAAACCCTTTATTCTATCTGCTAACATTTGTATCTTTTTTCTTCTTTGTAGGCATTGAGTTTGAGTGAGTGTTTTAAAGAGTTTAAAAAGCTACAGATTTGGAAGTGTTTCTTTAATGGCTCCTACTACTTGTTTTTGGGTAAGTATAATCTGCTCCTACTATTGCTGCTGTAGCAGACTACACACTTTTTTGCTTTCTGTCATGTTAATCAGAGCTATTTTCAATTGAGTGCTCAAAATATCTATAATTTTTTATATATTTTTTAACATTAAAGTATGTGAGAATTACAGATTGGACCGACAAAATAAACATTTATAAAATTATAGGTTGGTGTTTTAAGGAGCTGGTATAAAATTAATTTTTTTTGACTTTTTTTGTCCATTTTGTCTTTTTGTAGATAAAAAATATGAGAAAGGATGTGATACAAAATGAGTAAAAAATTAAAAATTAATTTTTTTTTATTTTCCAAAAGACCCCAAAGTGTAAGTAAAACATTTTGTAAAGATGTAAATGTGACTTATATCTGTTCATATTTTTTTCAGCAATGCTAGGTATCATGAAAAGTTTTTCATAAAAATGATCATGAAATATTTATGATCTTTGGATTACACTTAGAATTAAAAATCACACACTAATCAAGGTAATCTAAGGATCACAAATCTTTCATGACCATTTTCATGAAAAAAATTTATAATCCTTAACATTTCTCTATTTTTTTAAATAAAAAAATTCTGTTTTACTGAAATATAATTTTTTTTAAAGTATTTTATTTCAATTGTTGTTGTACTCTGCCATGGGAAAAGGCTACTGTTCTGTTGCCCTTGTTTGGTTTGCATTGCAGTGGGGATGTCCTTTTGTTATATATTAATAATAATTTAGAAATTTTGTTAAACAATAATTTAATTTGATTTAATAAAATGGGAATTTGTCGGAGTGTGTGTGGGGGTGGGGTGTGAGCTTTCGCTTTCTGATTCAAGCCAAGTTCAGTTGTTTGGGTTTTGCGTTTGTGACCTCTGAGCTGTCTCCCTTCTTCATTGCCAGTCAGTTGCTTTTGTCCTCTCTCTCTCTCTCTCTCTCTCTCTCTCTCTCTCTCACACACACACACACACACACACATTTTTAGTTTGATTTGATGAGTTTGAAAAATTATAAGAGAATGATGTAACTGATGATAGGAAAATATAAAGGCCTAATCATATAGGGCCAACACTTCAAGTTTGACGAGTTAAAAAAAAGTCAAAAAGTTAAAAAATTATTCAAAAAGTTAAAAAGTTATTATTATTCATCAAAAATTGAAAATTACTGTTGTACAATTTTCAATCCTAATTTTCTTTTATACATTAATTCTTTTATACATTAATTTATACAATTTTTTAATACACATTTTTCTATAAAAAGTCAAAAAGTTAACCCAAACATCCATATTTTTTTCTCAATTTTTTAATCTAAAAAGACAAAAAATGCACTTAGTTAGGACACCCCAAACAACTTCTTAGTTGAAAGTTAATTTTTTTGATTTTTTTTTAAAATTTTATAAAAAAAATAAAGTGGTAATGTGACTCAAAATAAATTAAAAATCAAAAATTAACTTTTAATCAAGTTCTCAAATTAGGCCAAAGAATTGAGATTAGAGATTATTTTTAAGTGGTTGATATATACAACAAGGTTATTCAATCATGTAGCGATATGTTACAGATTTATATACATATGGGGATTTGAATATACACTTTTAATACTGGGTACAATTTACCTAGATTTAGACGGTTTGTCCTACCAATCATATGTACTATTGCCTGGGTGACTAACCTCGAAAAAAGTAAAATTTGAAATTTCAAAACTTATATCTCAAAATCTTACCAAAATACCACACCTCTTGCGGTTCATGATAGGAAAATATAGAAAATCACTAAAGTGTTGTGTTTCTTTATCTCAAAAGTTTTTTTTTTTTTTTTAAATAATAATAATAATATAACAACTTATTAAAATATTTAAAATAATTGTCTCTTTATATTTTTTTAATTATCAAGTAATCAATTATTTTACATATCACTCGATCAAATAAGTGGGTCTAGAACTTAAATTTTATTAGGGATGGGCGCGGGTCGGTTGCGGCCACGGAACTTCCAATCCGCCATCCGTCCGCCAAATTGGCGGATTGAAGAAAATCAATCCGCATCCGTCCGCCAATCCGGCGGATGTGGATTGAGCGGATTGGCGGTTTGGCGGATGGATGCGAATCGGTTTGGCGGTTTAAAATTTTATAAATTTTCAACATAATTCAACTTGTGCACTTCCTCAAAAAAAAAAGAAAAAAAAAAGTATTATAGTCAATGACTTAAAAAAATATTACAATCACTGTATGTCTTATCCAAATAAAGAAAGTTTGAAACTTTAGAATATCACGATCACTGCATGCCTCATCCAAATAAAGAAAGTTTCAAACCACCAAAACCATGAACAGAGTAATAGTAGAGATTGTATGTCTCTGTATTGTTACATCTACATATGTTTTTGAAAACAAAAAACAACGAGCATATATCATATTTTCTATTTATTATTTTTAGAGCTAGATTTAAAAATAAAAAAATATAGATAAATAATACGTCTATTTTTTTCAATTCAAAAAATATATTCAAATTGAAAACTTTTTTTCAACAGAATATTTAAACTCTTTTTCAATTGAAAACACAAACATAATATTTAAACAAATTGAAAATACAAAATCTTATAAATTACTAGGGGTGCTCGCGATTTGGCGGTTTGGCGGTTCGGTTGCGGCCAAGGAAATCTCAAATCCGCCATCCGTCCGCCAAATTGGCGGATTGGAGAAAATCAATCCGCAACCGTCCGCTCGTCATCACGCATCCGTCCAAAATGCGGCGGATCGGTTCGGTTCGGTCGGTTTTGGCAGATCGGTATATCCGCTGTTCACCCCTAATTTTTATGCCCCACTATTAGGTAATTATCCCATAAATATACAAGAAATGCTACAATGTATACTATAAGAAAAATTATAATTTTTGTGATAAAAGTTATGAATATGTATAATCAAAGGTATATTTTTTTGCGATAAAAATTATATTTTTTTTGTAAAAAAAAAGTATACAGTTTATAATTAAAGCTATACTTTTGTTTAAAAAGGTGCACATGGTAGTGTTTCTTAAAAATATATATATACTAGTAATTGGTACAGGAGATGCGTATATGACATTCAAGTAGTCAGAGTCTTCTTTAGCAAACAAAAATTTTGATGTTTGAATCTCACAATGCTCTTTTATCTTCTCCCTCCTCCTCCTCCTCCTTCTTCTTCTTCTTCTTCTTTGTTTATTATTATTTTTTTTGGAGTAGACAAATGGACAATTAACGTAAGGAGAGAGAAGTTTTAAGACACCACCAGAGGTGTTCACTTTGTAATAATACTAGCAACTGAGACAAGTAATGTGTGTATAATTTAAATAAGTAAAAAAAAAAAAAAAAAACATTTTGTGTGCCACTCAAATGGTAAGTGTGTTCTTATCAAATCTAACCTTAGGTTTGAGTCTTACCCTCTTCTCTAATTATTTTTTTTATTTTTTTATTTTTAAGTGGAGAAATCGACTTGCCATATACAGAAATCAAGGTTTTAGGACTCCAACATAGGTGTTCACTTTATATATAAGTATAGAGGACACATAGATATTAAATTACATGGCATTTAATTTTAATTGAGTAAATTACATTAATTATTGGGTACACGGTCCATAAATTTGAATTTTATTTGGTCAAAATCCACACTCTAAAATACTTTTTTCCATAAGGACGTACTTAAGCAAAATGACCAAAATACCCATATATATATAGTTGTTTTGAAAAATTGATTAAAAGTTAACTTTTAAACTTTTTTTAAAAAAAATATGTAAAAAAATTTAAAAAAATGTGACTCAAAATAGATTAAAAAATTAAAAATTGATTTTTAGCCAAGTTTCCAAATTCCCAAATCAAACCAAACCAAACCTTAAACAAACCGTTTCTCTCTCTTTCTCTTTCTCTGTAATCATCAATTAAAAAAGCACTTCGCATTGCCACAGAGTCATAGTTATCAGAGGTTTCGTGGTCACATTTCAGAGGGGTTTTTGACTCACCACTGTCTGTAGCCGAAGGAGGAACCGAGGAATGGTTTTTCTTTTTGTGCAGAGTAAGAGAGGTTGGATTTTGAAATATTGCTAAACAATTTCTATTTTTTTATTTTTGTTAATGTTTGAACATGCGGACAATGTGAATCATGAAATTTTGTTTGATTTTGTATGGGTTTGAACATGAGAAGGATGATATTTTATTTGATTCGTGATTCTTTCTTTCTCCTTTTTTTTTATAATTTTTTTTTATTTTAATTTTTTTTAATGTTGATTCATATCGTGTGTTGAACATTTGGGCAATTTCTATTTCTGAAGAAAATTTGTAGGTTTGCTTTACTAGCCCTTTCTAACATGAAGGTCTCGTTTGGGAACATATTTTTTTAGTAATTTTTTGATTTTTTGGTTAAAATATGATGTAAAAAAATTAGTATGTTTGGAATGATTTTTTAGTTTTTTACGAAAAGATGTGCAAAAAGTAGAGAGAAAATGAAATCTTTGACTTTTTGATATAAATTGATTTTTTAATTTTTTTAGTAACTTTTTGACTAAAATCACCACTTGTCAAACGAAGCCTAACAGGCAGAAGCTTGGACAAGGTCACGTCACGTATCCAACAATGGCCTTGAGATTGCTTAATCAACTCCCAACAATGGTTTGAAAACTTGCTTGAATCGACTCCCAACAATGGTGCTGATTGCAAATAAATAGACCAAGAGGGAGGGACGTGGAGAAGGAAGAATTTGTACAGATAGAGACACAAAAATTTGAGACTGAACAGATAAAAAAAATTTGTTGTTGTTGTTGAACAGGTCTATAACATATCTGTTCAAAATTTGAACAGATAGTGGCTTGGTGTATTTCAATAACAAAGATTTGAACATATAAAAAATTAACAAATAGAAGTCGGGGAAAAAATTGAATAGATAATAAAATTGGACAGATATTTGAATAGATAAGGGAAAAAATTGAACAGATAGTCAAAAAATTAAAAAAATATAAAAAATATTTGAATATATAGTCAAAAAAATTAAACAAATAGTCAAAAAAAATTTAACAGATAAATTAAGGAGTAAAATTGAAAATAAAATATCTTTCAAAACAATAAAAGGATTTCTCACTAAACTATTTCACAAAAGTTGAATTTCTCACCAACAAAAAATATCTATTGGACTTAACACCTTATGCAAATTGTTAGATTAGACTTTGTAACAATTTTCTCTTAATTATTTCGAAATATTTTTTTTTAAAATAAAATAAGCCACATAAATTTAATATAATTATACTGATTTTGTTTTAATAAAATTAAAAAATCCAAACTAATATGATTGATATATTTAGGGGTTATTTGGGATGACCTAAATAAGTGCACTTTTTGTCTTTTTACGAAAAGATGTGCAGAAAAGTAGAGAGGTGATGTGATGGAAAAAAGATAAAAAGATGGTCTAAATAAGTGTACTTTTTTACTTTTTATGAAATATGGGTTGAGTATGGGTTGGGTTTGAAGTAATGTGATTGAGAGGTAATGTGACTTAAATAAGATGATGTGACTTAAATAGAATAGTGATTTTTTTCACTTTTTAACTTTTTTAAATTATGACAAATAAGGCCTTAATTAAGTGTAAAACATATATTTTAGACTAAAAAAATGATAACATTATTTTTTATATTATTACAGCTAACAAATGATTGATAAAAAAGAAGTAAAGTGGGTGCTTGGCAACCTATTAAAAAGTCATTTTTTTTGGGGGTAAAAAATCAAAAAGTTCAAAAATTATTTGTTTGTCATGAGCTAAATAAATTAAGAAACGTATGAAGACCCCCAGTTTTCCCTACTCCCATCATACGTCCAGACACACGTGGGGATTGGTTATTGGAAGAGGAAGAAAATAAAATAAAATTTCTGGCCAATCAGACTCCACTAGGGGTCACCCCCAGTGGGGATCTGAAACATTATGCATAAATTAAATGTCAAATCAATTTTTTTCACTCATCAAAAATATCTTTTTTAACAAATCCCAAGCGTAAATTAAAAAATATATATATATATATATCACTAAAAAGTCAAAATATTAAAAAATTAACCCGAAACTCATCTAAAATGTGTGTGTTAACATTTTAAAGAAGCACAATGTAAAAATTATGCTTAACTTATGGAACTAAATGTATTGTTTTTAATTTCAAGAAAGATTAGTGTAATTTACTCATTTAAATTTATACAATATATTTAGGATGTGTTTAATTGGATAGACTCAATAAGGAATGATTAGAATCTATCGGACATGAGTTTTAGGACTGTGAATCGCCCGAACTATTTGGTTAGATTGGATGTGTATCTAGGGGTGTAAATCTGGCCCGACCCACCAGGGCTTTGGCCAGGTCTGGCCCATGTCGGGCCTCGCGGGCTCCCATCAAAATTCAGGCTGGACCGGGCGGGCCTACGGGCAAAAAAATAAAGCCCAGGCCCAGGGGTGTTCGGGCTTTAGGCGGGCCAACGGGCTGGGCCTTGGGTCGGGCCAATGGGCTTGGGCATGGCCTCGGGCTTGGGCGGCCTAACCATTTTTTTCTACCAAAATTTTATTATTTTTCATTAAAAAATACACTGGTCTTGGCGCGGGCCTTAAGCGGGCCGATGGGCGGGGCCACAGGCTGCCCGGGCTTCAAAACAATGGCCCAGGCCCAGCCCAGGAGCTTGGGCTGGGCTTAGGCTTGGGCCCAAGCGGGCCTAAACGGGCCGGGCCCATCTCGGGCTGCGCCCCATTTTTACACCCCTATGTGTATCCCGTATTTGTTTTCTCATAGGATTAGATGTCTGAAAATGACTATTTTTAATGAATCCAATGCTTAGTTGGACGGACTGAATAAGGATAAATGTTCAAAAGACTATTTTACCCTTGTAATTTACAATTTATATTTTTATTTAATATATAATTTTAAATTTGCAATCTATAATTTATAATTTATAATTTAGCAACACTAAAAAATTTTAATTTATAAGGCCATAATTTTTAATTTATTATTTTTAATTAAATTTAATTTATAATTTATATTTTTAATTTAATATATAATTTTAAATTAACAACACTAAAAAATATTTAATATATAAATTTAATTTTTTAACAACACTAAAAAAAATTAATTTATAAGGCCATAATTTTTTATTAAATTAAATTTATAATTTATATTTTTTATTTAATATATAATTTTAAATTAACAACACTAAAAAAATAATTTATAAATATTCAAAAGACTATTTTACTATTTTTCAATTGTTTACTAAGTAATATCATGAGAGTAAAATAGACATTTCACATTTTAGTCTCATGAGATATCAATCGCATAGAAATAATCCCACTTCCCGTAGAATTGTTTAATCTCACATATGGAGGATAAGGAATTCGACCGAACTCTATGTCCGACGAAGTAAAAAAAAAATGCTAAATTATCCACTTCTAATGAATTATAATCGAATCTCACCCCTTAATCTCCCAATCAAACACCCACTTAATTTTTTAATCACTTTGTATTTATTGTTATTATTATTTTATTTTTTGGGGGGACTCTGCAACTTAGGCCTATTTTGGGAAGTTGGTAATAATCAATTTTTTGGTGAAAAGCTACTTATAAGCAGCTTATAATCAGCTTTTTTGTGAGAGAAGAAGTTGGTAATAATCTGAAAAGCAGATTATTACCATGTTCCCAAAATAGGCCTTAGTTCACATGAAATTGGGGATTTATGGATAGGGACTTGCAAAGGTCGTGTCGTGGGTTTGTAGGTTCACCAAAAGGGGTTGTCATGTAGTAGGGACCAACCAGTGTGAGCTTTTCCCTCTTGGCCACAAATGGTGTGGGGCCACCCATCCATGTCACGAGGATATCATTATCATTATGAAAAAATCATCAACTATAAAGTTCAGTCTTCAACAACTACAATATAATAATAATAATAATAAAATAAAAAAATTCTATAATTTTTTTATACAAAATAATATGCCCTCCGTCGTTTTGTTGGTATATTATTTCATATTATTTGGCATTATTGATATAAATATACTTATTTAGATAAATATATTTATTTGAGTTATATCATCTCTTTATTTTTTTTATAAAAAATTTAAAAATATATTTATTTAGATTATCCCAAATAACCCTTATCCCAAAATAATAATCCCATTTGAAAAATCAAAGTAAAGATTATTTGATTTTCTAAAAGTATCCCTTTTGAATAATTATAAATATATTAAAATTTTAAAAAGATAAGGGTATTGGTATAAACATATTTTAAAATTTAAATTTAAGTAATGATTCCATGCCCTCTTAAAAAGTTAGAATTCTCCAAAAGGACTAATAAATTGGGATAGAGGAAGTATAATTTAGGTTGGATTTGGAAATTATGCCTCCGTTTGGTAGGTTAATTTTAGAGGTTAAAAAGTTAAAATAAATATAGAATGATAAAATAGATTAAAAAGTTAATAAAATAAAATGTCACATCTAATTCATAATCATTTCACTTTTTCTCCGATAAAAGGCCAAAAAACCTAACCCAAATAAGGTTTTTTAGCCCAGATTAAAAGTTAACCCACTTCCCAAATGAAACTTATCTTTTTAGCACTTTCACTTTTAGATTCTATTACTCTAGATGTCAAAAACAAATTTTAAAAATTCCACAAAAGATTTATTTTTAAATAAAAACTTAGAAAAGTTGAATTTTTTTATTTAATCATTTTTTAAATTTTTAAATTTTTTTAAAGATCCTTCTAGATTAAATAATTTCACAAAATACTAATGACAAAAAAGTTTAAAAATGTAATATTTTTAGCTATTGTCAAACAAAATTAATATCAACTTTTTATTTTAAAACAAAATGCTTATGACAATGACTTTTTTATGTGCAAAAATAATAGTGTTATATCATGATTATAGTATTTTTCTGGTAAAAATAGAGTTTATCCCCCAAAAATTTGATCAGTCCCACAAGGATGGATGTCTCAAATTAGTAAAAATTAAGTATGATGATGATGATATAATGCCATATGCATAACGTGTTGATGTGGTACAATTGTCCAATAACTAAATTCTATTATGTTATGGTAAACTCTACACAAACCAATGCAAATTCTTGAAAAATTATTGGTTGGTTTAGATACTATATAGTCATGTCTTAAGTCAATTACAAATTTTTATATATTTTTTTATATTTTTCAATCACTTAATGTAAAATCGTAAACTCACATTTTTCACCAATCACAATATATATAGAACGTCACATAGCGCTATCGCATAGCGCTATCCTTGACTAACTAATAATTTTTCCAAATTCTTAATATAGATATAATTATTGGGTAGGGTTTAGCAATTTTTTATTTAGTTTTGTTCAAAATTTTTAATTTAAAAGCTGATGTGTTTGGTAGTTGTAAGTTATTATTATTATTATTTGTTCTATTTCTCCAAATTCTTAATATATATTTAATTATTACTAGGGTTTGGCAATTATTTATTTAGTGGTGTTTTGGGAAGTTGATAAAAAAACTGGCTTTTTAACTTTTTGATTTTTTTGGTGGCTTTTTTAGCAAAAAGCTAGGTTATTTTTGGTAAAAAAGCTAGTTTTTTTTGGCTAAAAAAGCCAAAAAGCCAAAAAGTTGACTTTTTTATTATTATTATTATTTGTTCTATTTCTCCAAATTCTTAATATATATTTAATTATTACGCAGGGTTTGGCAATTATTTATTTAGTAGTGTTTGGGAAGTTGATAAAAATTGATTTTTTAGCTTTTTGATTTTTTTGGTGGCTTTTTTAACAAAAAACTGGGTTGTTTTGGGGAAAAAAACTAACTTTTTGGGCTAAAAAAACCAAAAAATTGACTTTTTACCATTGTTCCCAAAAGCCAAAAAGTTATTTTTATTATTAGTTTTGTTGTTTAAAACTTTTAATTTTAAAAGTTGATGTGTTTGGTAGTTGTAAGTTATTTTTTTTCTTTTGTTATGGTAAAAATTTTGTGAGTCATTTTAAACTTATGATTTTTGGTGAGAAATTATAATATGAGTAATATTAAGTTTCATGAAAAAAATATTATGAAAATCATGAAAATTCTCTATTTTTGAATTAATTTGTGGTGTTTTATTATATATTGTACACTCACATACACTAAGGTAGTGTTTGGGATGAATTAAATTGGTTAAAATAGCCACTAAAGACAAAAAAAAAAGAAGCCAAAATATCTAATAACACGAAAATGTCACATCAAACATATAAATCAATCACTTTTTTTTTTCACAATCATCTATTTAACTATAAAAAAATTAATATTTTTTCATCTTATAAAATAGCCAAATAGTAAAAAAAAAACTAACTAAAATAGTAAACATCTCAAACGAGGGCTAATTTGCATCTTATCAATCATAGAGTATTATAAGACAAAATTAAGTTTTTACTATTTGCAAATTAAGATTTCAAAATTGAAACATACTTACATTATGGTAACCCGCTTTTCTTGTTTTGTTAGCTACCATGCTAAATTATTCCTTAAAGTTTCGTCAAATTTTTCATGATATTTTTTTTTATGAAATCTAACATTACTCTTCTTTGATATTTCTAAATTTTTTTGTTTTATTTTTTTTATTATTATTATTTATTTATGGAGAATTTATGTTTAACCAAATCCAAATATGCATTTTTCTTTTCACCTTTTTATGTTAAAAAATTACTTATTTAGGGATTATCAAACAAGACTGTGTTCACTATGTTTGTATATTATTTTTTATTATTGAATGGTGAATAATATCGCCATTATATCCAACTTTTTCTTGTGGTATCATGACATTGGCCTATTTTGGGAAGATGTTTAAAAGTTAATTTTTTAATTTTTTTTGGACTCTTTTTGAAAAAATGTATAAAAAATGTGAAAGATAATATAATTCAAAATGGGTTACTTTTAACTGGCTTCCCAAAACAGGCCATTGATTACATTAAACTATGTTTGGTGTTTAAGTTTCAAATACAGTTTTTGAATTTTTAAGTTTTAATTTTTTGTGTTTTGTTATTTTTTGTGAGTTTTTTAATATTTTAATCAAATTTTTTAAAATTTTTTTTAGATGCACTTAATTTAGAGACACTTAAAAATAAGTATTTATGATTTTTTTAAATATATCTACAACAAAATTTACAAAAAAAATTATAAAAAATTTGCTAAAAATAACAAAACAAAAAATTCAAAAGTTGTATTTTTTATTTTTTAGATGGGGAAGTTGTATTTAAGAATTCAAAATCAAAAGGAGAATTTCCTCCTCTCTTGCTGCACCTACATTCGTTTGGAAAGTGAGTTAGTGAGTTAGTTTTTTAATTTTTTTAACTATTTTCCCAAAGGAGGGAATTTATCTTCTGCTCTCTGTTGAAAGTTGTGGTGGACTCCATTTTGGGACCTTAGTTGGAAAGCCAATTCAGAACTTTATTTTATTATTTATTTTAATCAATGGTCTGATTCAAGCATCCCTTTTAGATAAGGTGTGTAAACTCAAAATTTCAAAGTAATATCACTTTCTTTACGCATTCAACAACATTTCATGTAACCACTAATTATTTTTTTACTCTTTATAACTTTGATTTGATTTTATGGTTTTCAATATCTTTAGAAAAATCGAGAAATAAGCACAAGTTAATCTTCTTCCTCTTTATTATTATTCAGTTTACAAATTTAAAATTTAAATAAAATCTCCATATACATAGAAAAAGATATATGTCATCCTATTTTGTATACTAGTGTTTTAAGAAAATGGTTAAAAATTAATTTTTTTGATTTTTTTAAGATTTCTTTAAAAAAACGTATAAAAATATAAGAGATGATTAACTCAAAAAAGTGAAAAATAATTTTTAACTATTTTTTCAAAGATCCGTGCTTGAGACACCTAGTCTCCAAGCACCCCCACCACCCCCTCACACATGTGAGGTTGATCATTTGGATAAAAAAAAAAAAATATATATATATATATATATAGACCAATCACACTCCACTGGCCTTGGGGTCACCCCAGTGGGGGTCTGAGGCTTTAGGGGTTGTTTGGGATATCCTAAATAAGTGTATTTTTTGAATTTTTAGACTAAAAAGTTGAGGAAAAAAATATGGTTGTTTGGGTTAACTTTTTGACTATTTATGAAAAAATATGTATTAAAAAATTGTATAAATTAGTGTGTAAGGAAAAATTAGAATTGAGAGTTGTGCAACCGTAATTTTTAACTTTTGGTGAATAGTGATAACCTTTCAACTTTTTGAATAATTTTTTAATTTTTTGATTTTTTTTCTACTTACCAAGCTTGATGTTATTGCTTTCCAAAATAGTCTAAAGACTTTCTCATTTGATTAAAGTGGCATTCTCATGATTCCGTAAATTCAATCATAAATGCCGCCCGACAATATAAAATATTTATCTATTCATTTATTAAATTTATTAGAAGTACTACGATTGTTGAAAAAATTATTTGAATAAATTATACTGACTTTTTTTTTATGTTTAAAAAAAATATAATAAATTTTATAATTTTATCATGATTATATTAAATTTTCTTAATATTTTAATTTATAAAACACTTTTAATTTTTTTTATCAATAATTTATTAGTTCTATGGATAAAAAAATGATACAGTTGTCTCTTTTATACGAAAATATATATTTTACAGTTATTTGTCTTTATATTTTCACACCATCTATATTATTTTTGATCTATTTAACATTACTAAAGGGGATACTAGTATAATTATGCTAACACTATAAGTAGTAGCGGAGTTAGAAAATTAAATTAGAGGGGGCACTTATTAATTACAATAATTTTTATAAAAATATGTCACGCAAGTTTTTACGATTGATTTCAAGAAACATAAAAAAAAAAATAATTAGTGTGTTTGGTTTCAATTTTCTGAATTCAGTTTTTTGAAAACTGAGTTTTTTTATTTTTTGTATTTTTTTATTTTTAGTGAATTTTTTTTGAATTTTAATTATTTTTTTTATTTTTTTAGATGCACCTTACTTAGATGTATCTAAATAGTAAAATATTTGTAAAAAAATATTTTTAAAAATTAATAAATACACAAAAATACAAAAAAAATATAGTCTACTTTCTTTTTTTTTTTGGTTGTATTTTTTGGTATTTAGGTCTTGTTTGGGAACATGCTTTTTTAGTAACTTTTTGGCTAAAATGTAATGCAAAAAAAACTAGTATGTTCGGGATGACTTTTTAAATTTTTACGAAAAGATGTGCAAAAAGTAGAGAGAAAAGGGAATCTTTGAATTTTTGATATGGGTTATTGGCTTTCTGGTTTTTTGAGTAATTTTTTGACTTTTTGGCTAAAAGGGATACTTGCCAAACGAGGCCTTAATGTATTTTTAAATATTTTTTTCACAAATATTATACTTTTTAAGTGTATTTATGTTAGGTGTGTCTAAAAATTTAAAAAAATTGCTTAAAATATTAAAAAAATTCATTCAAAACATTAAAATACGAAAAATAAAAAAGTAAATTTTCTGAAAACTGTTTTGTGAAAACTGGAAACAAACAAGCTGAATGTTAACTAGTGTATCATGGACAATACAAAAAAAAATATGGACATAAGCCTTAAAATAAATTATATAATAATAAATTATTTTTTGATACAAAATTTGATTAAAAATTCAGTAAAATAGTAATACCACGTCATTGTTGGTATGTGATATCACACACTAATGGTAAATAAGCACATAAAGAGTGAACCTCACATATCAAATGTAACTAACAATCTAATAAATTTCATATCTTTATAGTGAGATTACTTATACTTGCATATTACTAATAATGACATCGCCGTTACATTCAAAAATTTTCATAGCTAATATGGTTTATTTATAATAGTCTTTTCATTTTCAATCAAAACAACCATTATTGTTTTCATAATTTTTAAAATGTGATTGACATTTCACTATAATAATATTTTTATATTTTTTTATTTAAAATATTTATTTTATGTTTGTAAAAAAAAAAAAAAAAAATTCTCAAAATCCAAGGGGGGCACATGACCCCCCTGGTCACATGCTCCCTCTGCCACTGACTATAAGCCTTATTATATTTTCTTCAGACTTAAAAAGAAAATTAGTGTAATTTATTCAAATTATTTTGTTCACCCATTTAAAACAACAATCACTGTGTTTGGTTTGAGTTTTCTGGATTAAGTTTTTTGAAAATTGACTTTTTTGGTTTTTGTGTTTTTTTGTTTTTAGTGCATATTTTTTAAATTTTAAACATTTTTTTTTTACTTTTTTAGATGCACCTTACTTAGATGTATCTAAAAAGTAAAAAATTTGTGAAAAAATATTTTAAAAAATTAATAAATACATAAAAATACAAAAAATGTACTGAATTCTTATATTTTTTTTGTATTTTTGGTATTTAGTGAATTTTTAAAAGATTTTTTTTTATAATTTTTTTACTTTTTAGGTGTATTTATGTTAGGTGTGTCTAAAAAGTAAAAAAATTGCTTGAAATATTAAAAAAATTCAGTAAAAATAAAAAAACACGAAAAATAAAAAAGTAGAATTTTCTGAAAAGTGTTTTGGAAAACTAGAAACCAAGCAAGGTGAATAATATCATAGGAACTTAATATTCTACTCTCATCTCACATGGTGTAATATGAGATTATGTGAAAAAGTGAGTAAAATGGTACGTACCTCTAACATTGAATTTAAAACAATTGACCATTAAATTAATAAAAAGTGTGTTTTAATCAATAAAAATTGAGATTATCTATCAAGTAAATAAAATTGGACTTTTAAGATATAGCGTTACAAATATAATAATGGAAGAATTGTAAATGAATGGAAAAAAAAAAAAAAAAAAAAATTGGGAAAACAAGTAAGACCAAAACCAAAATGAAGAGTACATATATACTCGTGTTGAAGTATGTGTGAATGTGAAGGAATATGGACTAATTTACAGAATTGCTATAGTATGCATCTTTGAAAGCGTGTATGTTGTATGTATTATATCATAATATACCTTATACATCATAAATATTCATAACTTTTATCGTAAAAATTCTTAATTTCTAACTTAAGATAGTGAGCTTTTAAATGACTCCCCAACAATTTGTTATATTTTTTTAATAATTCATGTTTTAATTTTGAGCAAAGCTACATTTTTCAATTTTCCCCACTCTAAACTCTCCCTAATGTGACAAATAATACTAAATTGTTTATCATATCGTTAAAGTTTGAGGAGAAAAAAATTGAGGAGATGAGACATTTTTCTTTAGTTTTGGGGGGAGAGAAAAATAATTCTTGTCGGTGATGTATATCTGGTAGACTATAAAAGTTTCATAGTGGAAGGAATCTGAAACTCTGAAAAAGACCTCCCTAAAAAGAAAAGAAAAAAAAACAAACAGAAGCATTTTCAATTTTATATTTGGATATACAAGCATATATAGCGACAGGCAAAAAAATAATGCAGCCCAACTGTGAGAGAGAGAGAGAGAGAGAGAGAGAGAGAATGCACTTTCCATTCTCAAACAGTTTGGGGGGCACTTACTGAGATTTCAAAGACCCACTCATTAGAAGTAGTCAAATCATAAGGGGAGCTTCTATTTGCATGGTTTAATTCCGTACATATTTATTTCTCAGTTTACACTTTCACATTATTTTTTATTTCTCAATTCACACTACTTTAGGTCTAAAATACCCTAACCTTAACCTTACCCACCCTCCTAACCCAGCCAGCACCAGTTCCAGTGGCACCCTTCCTCACCATTGCCAGCTCTAGCTAGCGACCCACTCGCCCTCGCCCACCGCTCCATAGCCTATTCCGACTGCCCCTGTATCTCTACCAGACGCCTTCAGCCTTTTTTTCCTTAACCCTACCCCACTTCGCCACCTCACAACCCCTTTCCGCCATCACCGCAACCCCAACGATAACTACTACCAACCCTCATGATCGGAGCCATCATGTGACCAGGGGGTCACGTATGAGCCCTTTTTTTTTTTTTTTTTACATATGTATATAATAAATTTTTAAACAAAAATAATATTTAGAATAAAATGTCAAAGGCATTTTTAAATTTATAAAAACAATAGTGATTGTTTTATTGAAAATGAAGTGATTGTAATAAATTATATTTTTATGTATGAAAATTTTGTGAAAAAATCTCAATATAAAGGTAATATCCATTATTATTGATATGCAAATATAATTAATCTCACTATATTAGTTATATTTGCATGTAGAGTTCACATTTCATATGTTGTTTTACTATTGGTTGGTAATATCATATATCAATAATGACGTGATATCACTATTATATGAAATTTTTTACTTAAATTTTGTAAAAATTTGATTTATCTTACCATTATATAATTTTATATTAAGACTTAAATATATGACTTTTTTTACATTGTGCATGATACACTAATTACACCCAACACTTTCTTTTCGATTTTACTCAAAATTAATTGTGGAATTTTATGTGAAATACTTTTGTAATAATTTATTTATGTTTTTGTACTTAATATTAATTCAAAAATTATTATTCTTATTGTTGGTTATGGAAAAAAAATAATAATTAAAGTTGTAATCAATAAGTGCCTATTCTGATTTAGTTTCATGATTCCGCCACTACTCATGATTGCCACCCAACCCTCACGATTGGATTGATCAATAGATCAAGAAAGAGAAAGAGAAAGCGAGAGAAGAAAAAGAGAAGTGAGGGAGGTCGTCGGTGTGGCATTGAAGAGTTATTGTGTTGGGGAATTTTCAAAATGGGTTTTCAAAATTTATTATTTAGTTTTTAGGTGTTTTCAAAACCTTTCATGTTTTTCTTTGTAAAGCCTGAAATAAGCTTCGAGACTTTGTCCCACATTGGAACGAGAGGAAAACATGGAACGCTTAATAAAGCACTACATGGAATATTCCTTTGAATATGGAATTGTGGAATGGATGTTAGTGTACATGCACTCACATCGTACCATCCGTACAACATGTGGCGTGGGCTGTGTGGCGTTTGATGGTGCATTTTGCACTTTGCACATTGGACACTGCACGGACGTATCGGCGCAAAGCGCTTTCCTATTTGCATTGGACAGGTTGGAGTGATAACGTGGATCCAACGTGGTATGGGTGACGTGGAATACAGTCGGCTATATATGACAGTGATATGGCATCCGTTGGCGATGAGTCAACTAACTGATCGAACGGTTGTGTGTCCGATTTGGAGTGGTTTGATCATAGCTGTTGATTGGAGATGTGCGTGTGATTGTACGAATGAGATGGCATTCGATCGTAATCAGGTATGATCAGTCAAGGCGTCTATTCAGTGTGAGAATGATCTGCACTATAGATCGTCGATCCAACGGGTAGATCTGATCGAATGCGATCAAGGGACATGACCATTCGATCACGTGTATCAATGCTTATAAATAGGTTGCGAGATTAGTCAGTTCAATCTATCCAAAATTTAGAAAGCATTCTTGCAATTCTCTCTCTCTCTCTCTCTTGATTTAGAGTTTTCAATCAAGAGTTTCTTAAGCAAATTTCTCATTTTCTTACTGGTAATCAAATTCTGCAGACTTGATTATCAGTGTCTTGATTTTCTTAATTATATCAAGAGTATTCTGATCTACTGTCGTCAGTGTAGATGTCGGTAGACTTGATCTTTAGATCAGACTTCATTGTATCCTGGAGGCGAATTTGTTGTAACCCCCTGCACACCCTTTGATGGGTGCAAATATTGTCTTTAGGAAAGCGACTAAGTAATGCGATTAGAAGAACCAAATTTTTGTTCTACATAGACAATATCATCGCCAAGTTTTGAAGACCTGAAGACCACCAACTAAAGAATTCAAGACGAATTGTTCCAAGACTCTAAAGACAATATTTGGATATGGTGATGTCTATTCAGAAAATGACTCAAGATTTCATGAAGCTTGACCATTTTGATGGAGAAAATTTTCAATGCTGGCAAAAGAAGATGCACTTTTTGCTCACCACTCTCAAAGTGGGTCTATGTGCTAACTACCCCCTATCCGGCGGAGCAAGAAGATGAGACTATGGAGCAAAGCAGTACCAGAACCAAATGGGAAAATGACAACCACATTTGCTGAGGACACATTCTGAATGCGCTGTTAGATTCTTTATTCGATGTGTATCAACATTTGGAAACGACAAAGCAACTCTAGGATATATTGCAGTCAAAGTACCTCATCGAGGATGCCACCAGTAAGAAATTTCTTGTTAGTAATTTTACGTGTTTTACTATGATTGATACAAAGCCCATTATAGAGCAATTCTATGAGATCCAACATATTCTGAGTCAATTTCGACAAAAGAATATGAACATGGATGAATTTATTGTAGTTTCGTCTATAATAGAGAAACTGCCATATTCTTGGAAAGATTTTAAGAAAACTCTGAAACACAAAAAGAAAGATTTAACTTTAGAGGAATTGGCTCAACACCTCCAAGTTGAGGAAGAGTTAAGACTTCTTGAAAGTAAATATAACTAATTGGTTCAGACTTCTAAGATTCACATGGTGGATGATGGCAAGAGGTTCAACAAAAAGAAGCGTAAGCGTGACCCTCAACTTGAGAAAGATGCTAAGAAGCCGAAAGGCGCTTGTTGGCACTGTGGCAAGCCAGGGCACTTCAGAAATGAATGTCGGTCATACAAGAAGAAGCTAGATGCATCAAATGCCAAGAACAAGTTCGTGGCTGTTGTATTCGATGTGAACATGCTTGAAGATGCTAGTGACTGGTGGATTGACTCAGAAGCAACAAGGCACGTCTACAACGACAAGAGCCGTTTCAATACTTATGAACAAGTGAGTGATGGAATAGTTCTCTACATGGGCAACTCTTCAACTACTGCTATCAAAGGCAAAGGGACGGTGGATTTAGAGTTCACATCTGGAAAAGTCTTAAGTCTTAATGATGTTTATCATGTACCTGATGTCAGGAAAAACCTTGTATTTGGAAGCCTGCTTATTAAGCATGGTTTCAAGTTAGTATTTGAGTCGGACAAATTTGTCCTGTCTAAGGGTGTGATTTTTGTTGGGAAGGGCTATATGTATCAAGGAATGTTCAAACTTAATGTTATCAATAATACATCTGTTTCTGCTTATATTGTTGATTCTCTTTCTTTATGGCATGCTCGTTTAGGTCATGTTAATACTAGGAAAATGCATGATATGGGTTAATTTAGATTTAATTCTTAAGTATGATTTTGATATGTTTGAAAAATGAAAATTTTGGGTTCAATCTAAAATTACTCACATTCCATTTCCTAAAGTAAATAAAATCACATCTCTACTTGAACTTGTGCATAGTGATGTATGTTACATACATAGTAACCCCATTAGAGGTGGTAAGAAATATTTTGTAACATTCATTGATGATTTTTTTAAGTACTGTCATATCTATCTTTTGCATTCAAAAAATGAAGTGCTTGATAAATTTAAGATTTTTAAGACAGAAGTAGAAATTCAGTATAATGTCAAAACAAAAAGACTTAGGTCTGATAGAGGTGGTGAATACCATTTTCCAGAATATTGTGAAAATATTGGTATTATTCATGAGAAATTTGCACCCTACACACCATAACAAAATGGAGTAGCTAAAAGAAAGAATAGGACATTAACAGAAATGATTAATGCTATGCTTTCTTATTCCAGTTTAAGTTCTGGTTTTTGGGGTGAAGCCTTGTTCACTGCCTGTCACATACTCAATAGAATTCCTCTCAAGGGAAGAAATGTTACTCCTTATGAACTTTGGAAAAACAAGAAACCTAATCTAAGTTACTTGAAAATGTGGGGTTGTAGAGCAATATTCAGATTGCTTGAACCTAAAAGGAATAAATTAGGTGAAAAAGGAATTGAATGCATATTTCTTGGCTATGCTATACATAGCAAAGCATATAGGTTTTGTTAGTAGAGCCCAATGGAAACAAATACCATCATTGAATCACGTGATGCGGTATTTTATGAGAATCGTTTCACAACCATTCCAAGGTTGGATTCTAATCAAGGAAATGAATTAACTCCTTTGATGTCTACAGAGGAAAATGAACGACATGAACCCATTGAGCCTAATGAACCTAATGAGCCTATTGAGCTAAGGAGGAGTAAGAGGGCTAGGACTGAGAAGTCATTTGGCCCTGATTTCATTGTTTACCTTGTAAAAGGAACTAGGAAAGCTTATTGTAAGCAAACAATGATTTCTTTGAATATGGATTTAGATCCATTAACCTTTGAGGAAGTTATGAAGTCTCAAGATGTTTCTTTCTGGAAAGAAGTAATAAACGATGAGATGGATTCTATTATGGGTAACAATACTTGGATACTTGCTGATTTGCCACATGGATGCAAACCAATTGGTTGTAAATGGATTTTCAAAAGAAAAATGAAAATTGATGGCACAATTGATAAGTTCAAAGAAAGATTAGTTGCTAAGGGTTTTACTCAAAAGGAGGGTATCGATTATTTTGATATATATGCTCTGGTGGCCAGAATTGCCACCATTCGAGTGTTGATTGCCTTAGCCTCAATCTATAAGCTTGAAATCCATCAAATGGATGTTAAGACCATTTTCCTAAATAGAGAGTTTGATGAGGAAGTCTATATGCAACAACTGGAAGGATTTGTTGTACAAGGTCAAGAACACAAAGTGTGTAAACTCTGAAGTCACTATATGGATTGAAACAAGCTCCAAAACAGTGGCATGAGAAATTTGACAATGTAATAGTGTCAAATGGTTTTAGGATATATGAATCTGATAAGTGTGTGTACAGTAAATTTACTGCCAATAGAGGTGTAATCATATGCCTACATGTAGATAACATGCTTATTTTTGGTACTGACAATGATGTCATTGAAAGTACTAAAAGTTTCTTGTTGTTTAGCTTTAGTATGAAAGACGTGGGCTTGGCTGATATAATTCTGGGTATTAAGATCAAACGAGAGGACAATAATTTGATTCTTACCCAATCGCACTATATTGAGAAAATTCTTAAGAAATTTAATCAATATAATTGTACATCCATGTCTACACCTTTTGATTCAAATTTGAAATTGTATCCTAATACCGGAAGAGCTGCTGATCAGCTAGAATACTCAAGAGTGATAAGTAGCTTGATGTATACCATGATTTGCACTAGACCTAATATTGCATTTGCAGTGGAAATACTTAGTAGATACACTAGCAATCATAGTAGTGTGCATTGGCATGCTGTTAAGCGAATACTTATGTACTTTAGAAAAACAATAGAGTATGGCATAGTCTATAATGGTTATCCAGCAGTGCTGGAAAGATTCATGGATGCTAGTTGGATAACTAACTGTAAAGATCACTTGTCCATGAGTGGTTGGATTTTTACTCTTGGAGGAGGAGCTATCTCTTGGGGTTCTAAGAAGCAAACATGCATAACAGACTCAACCATGGTGTCAGAGTTTGTAGCATTGGCTTCTTGTAGCAAAGAGGCATAGTGGCTATGGAATCTCTTGTTAGAGATTAAGATATGGCCAAAACCTATGCCACCAATATTTCTGCATTGTGATAGTGAAGCAACTCTATCACGGGCCTATAGCCATGTCTATAATGGAAAGTCCAGGCATATAGTACTGAGACATAGCTGTGTCAGGCGGTTAATCACAAAAGGTGTGATTACTATTAGTTATGTAAAGTCAAGTGAAAACTTGGCTGACCCTTTAACAAAGGGACTTGCAAGGGATATGGTATGGAAAACATCAAAGGAGATGGGTCTTAAGCCCATTTAATATAATCACTCCTAGTGGAAACTCGACTCAACGATTGAAGAAACATCAATTCTTGAGTTCAATGAGCCCAAGTACACCATATGTCGTGATTGCAAGTACTTAGTTTTATTTCATTTTCATCCCAAGGTTGAAGTGCTTGGTACCTGTAATGTGAAAAAAAGAGGATGAGTTAGCAAACTCTTAATAAGCTTACAACTGGGTTGTTAGGGTACTGTAAATTATAGGGGTACTTTCAGTAAGCTTACCTGTGTGAGTGTAGGAGGTGGTGCTGCTTCCTATGAGTCCAAGGGCTTAACTCTAGAGCACTCATGAAACATGATATAGACATAAGGCCAATCCATGTGTCGGTTTGTTTGAATACTTAAGGTAACCTGTACTGTGCGTGAGACATATCCGAATAGTCGTATAAGATCGCTAGTTCAAAGACAAGTCTACTATGCCATCTTGACTAATTTTGAGGTGTCTTCACTAAGTGAATGATTCAAATCGTAAAATATCTTCATCTATGCATAAGGCTGCCAAGTGAACCAAGAGTCATTATCTGGTATTTTGAAAATGGTAGGGGAATGTTGGGGAATTTTCAAAATGGGTTTTCAAAATTTATTGTTTAATTTTTGGGTGTTTTCAAAACCTTCCATTAGGAGTGAAAAAATGGCCTGCGGCCCATGGGCGGCCTAGGGTGGGCCCAGCCTGTTTAGGCCAGTTTGGGCCCGGGCCCGGGCCCGAGCCCAACCCGAGCCCCTGGGCTTGGGCTTGAGCCATCATTTTGAAGCCCAGCCTACCCCGTGGGCCCGGCTTGCCTGGTCCAACCTATCGGTCCACTCAAGGTTTGGCTTGAAGCCTAGCCCGCCCGAGGCCTAGCGTCTTTTTTAGTGAAAAATAATAAAATTTTGATAGAAAAGATTAAAAAAAACAAAAAAAAATGGTCAAGCCCGCCCAAGCCCATCGGGCTGGCTTGCCCAAGGCCCGAATACCCCTGGGCCTGAACTTGGGCACGGGCCTAATTTTTTGGCACATGGACCGGCTCGGCCCGGCCCAAAATTTGGCAGGAGACCGCGAGGCCCGACATAGGCCTGGCCGGGCCAGATTTACACCCCTACCTTCCATGTTTTTCTTCGAAAGACTTGAAATAAGCTTAGGGATTTTGTCCCACATCGGAAAGAGAGGAAAACATGGAGCACTTAATAAAGTATTATATGGAATATTCTTTTGAATATGAAATTGTGGGATGGATGCTAGTGTATATACACTCACATTGCAACCACCATTCACACAAGCACACACGTGTGCGCATGGCGTGGGCTGTGTGGCATTTGATGGCGCACTTTGCATGCAACAACCCCGACATGTGATTAATTATTAAACCATGATTAAGAATGCCTAATAAGTGATTAAGAAAAAATTCTACATTAATTGCATGTATATTATGTTACATGTGTTTATATATGTTTGGCGTACGAAGATCTATTTGTATTTTTGTTTCATTATGCGAATTGAAGGCCTTATTGGCATCTGATCACGAAATTGACTTAGTTTATGTGTCATTTGAAATTTTTTAAAAATTATGGTAAGTTCAATTGAAATTCGATTTGGAATCAAATAAAATAATGCCAACTACTTAGGCCCAAACCAAGCTTAATTAAGGAAACCCAATCAAGCCTATATAAGGCAACTTGTTGACTTGGGATCATTAGATACACCTTTATTTCCTTATCTTGAGCACAAATGTGGGAGAGAGAGTAGGACGAATTGAATTCAAGCTTGAGGATTGTAGAAAATTAGAAGAACTTTGAGGTTTTGGCTTGGAAACTCAAACAATTAGCCATCTAGAGCACAATTGAGAAGCTAAGGTAAGAATTTAACTCTTTAGCTATGTAATTGAGATAGGTAATGTTAGAATTCAAGTGAATTAGGAGATAAATCACAAGAATTGAGCTAAAATTGAAGAATTAAACTTAAGCCATGCATGCATGCATGCATATTTCATGGCATTTTGAAGTTGTTTTCCAAAGAATTTCCTCATGCATGTCATTATTTCACCTTGGTTTTGGAAATTCACCAAGTTTTATGCCATTTTATATCATTTGATCATGTTTTAGAAGGTTAGAGTTCATGACAATTCATGCATGTTATGTTTTGGATGTTTCAAGTTGAGTTTTGAACAATTGGCTTACTTTTGGGTTTTGATTTTGCGAAATGATCTTTAATTCTTGATGTTTTACAAGTTTAGACATGTTTTCTCAATTTTTAGGCCCAAATGATGAGTTTTAAAGCTTTGAAATTGAGTTTTGCATCTTGTATATCAATTTGGAAATTCCAAAATTTGCACTCTCTGCTCGAGCGGTGAAGTCCGCGCTTGAGTGAAGAAGCTAAGCTCCCAGTACTTTTGCAGAATTTAGGGGTGGGCTCAAGCGGTAGAACCTGCGCTCGAGTGACCACCCATATATTTGTATCTCCGCTCGAGCGACGAAGTCTAAGCTTGAGTGTAAAATTCATGCTCCCAGAAGTTTTGCAGAGTTTTATAGACCGCTCAAACGACTAAAGTTGCGTTCGAGCGGGGACCCTGTTTACCTAGTCTTGCACTCGAGTGATGGTCAAGCGTTTGTCGAGCAAAAAAATCATGCAACCAGTACTTTGCTGACTTTGCAGACCACTCAAACGATAGAAGTTGAGCTCGAGTGGACTGCCATGTTTTTGAAAATTTGACTGAGTGTTCCAAAGTACATTTTGGCATCCTCATTGCATCTTAGGCGTTCCTAAGCCCTAATTAAGACATAATAATGAAGATAAAAGCTAGGAACACACATCATGAAAGAGGAATAATAAATTTAATATCTGTGACACGTGCGTTCAATATGTATCTGCTATGTGTTTGTGTAGGTCACGCGCTGTAAGCTATTTGATCTGCTAGCGGAGACATCTTTGAGTAATAACTTAGTAAAGCTATGCTCAACTTTATTTATTTTCTATATGATGAAATAAGATCTGTTTTCTGAAATGTTATATTCTGTACAATGAATGATTGCCTAATTTCTAATAAGTATTCGTGGCATCCTTAGTATATCTGTTTGCTGTTACCCGGTATCGGAGGTTCCATCATGGAACTTAGTATGTTTGTTATTTGTCACCCATACTGGAGATCCGGAGGTTCCTTTATAGAACTGGTTACTCATAACCACTATCTATTCTGCATCTGTTCTGCATTTATTCTGTTAGCGCTAATGGATGTACCCCATATGATTAAGCATGAACTCTGATTTCTGTATATGATTTGAACAAGAATATGAATATGGATCTGCTTTTGCTTTTGAAATAAAAATGAATCTATTTTCCGAATCTGATAGGGGACATCATTAATTTAAACCCCTTTACCATGTTATTATTCACTTGGCTTCTGCTCACTTTATTATTTATGTATGTAGGTGATCAGGTGTATGACCAAGCTCAGTAATGGCAGCTTGAAGATCTGTTTTGTGTCGGCCAACCACTATGCCTCCCGAGGAGGTTCCCGTGAAGTTTGACGGTCGAGTTTGTTAATTATGTATAAGTTTTCTACTTTATTTATTTGGTTTGAACAAGTTTTTGTATAACCATACCTCGGGCTAAGTCCCAGTTTGACTACATGTACATGTGATGGTGACGCAAGACTTTGTTAATATAACGTCACGTACATGTGTAAATAAAGTTTTAAATTTCTATCCCATGTTTGTCTGCATAGCTCAATGGACTATGTATGTTTTATAGATATCTGCTTCCACAACCCCTTATTATATGTTAATTTGTTCAGAGGCCTTTGGTAATCTCAGGATTACTGGCCGGTTACGACACTAAACCTATAGGGGCGAGTTTGGGTCGTGACATTGCACTTAGCACAGATGTATCGGCGCAAGGTGCCATGAGGGTGCTTTCCTATTTGCATGGGACAGGTTGGAGTGATGACGTGGATCCAACGTGGCATGGGTGACGTAGAATACAGTCAGCTCCACGTGACAGTGATGTGGCATCCGTTAGCGATAAGTCAACCAACCGATCGAATGGTTGCGTATCCAATCTAAAGTGGTTTGATCATAGCCATTGATTGGAGATCCACATGATCGTACGGATGAGATAGCACCTGATCGTGATCAGGTATGATCAGTCAAGACGTCTATTCGGTGTGAGAATGATCTGCACCATAGATCCTCGATCCAACGATCAGACCTAATCGGATGCGATCAAGGGACATGACCATTCGATAAGATGCATCAATGCCTATAAATAGGCTGCGAGATCAGCCACTTCAATCCATCCAAAATTCAGAAAGCATTCCTGCAATTCTCTCTCTCTCTCTTGATTTAGAGTTTTTGATCAAGAGTTTCTTAAGCAAATTTCTACTTTTCTTATTGGTGATCAAATTCTGCAGACATGATTATTAGTGTCTTGGTTTTCTTAATTATATCAAGAGTATTTTGACCTACTGTTGTCAGTGTAGACGTCGGTAGACTTGATCTTTAGATTTGACTTCATTGTATTTTGGAGGCAAATTTGTTGTAACCCTCTGCACACGATGCAAATATTGTCTTTAGAAAAGCGACTAAATATCGTGACTTGAAGCACTAAATTTCTATTCTACATAGACAAGATCATCACCAAGTTTTGAAGACCCGAAGACCACCAATTGAAGAATTCAAGATGAATTGTTCCAACATATTGCAAAGAGAACATGATGCTAGAGGTGGGAGGCAGCGAGAGAGGCGGCAGAAGTAAGTTTTCAGAGGTGGAGGTGGTGAGAAAGGGTAGGGTATGTTGGAAATGAGGTTGTCGGAGGTGAAGGGTGGCAACTGGCGGTGGTGGGGTTGGGAAGAATGGCAACCGGTGGTGATGAGTTGAGAGGGAGGGAGGGAGGGAGGGAGGGAGGGGTGTGTAAGTAATTTGATTGAATGATATAATGGTAATTAAAAAAATTAGGATAATGGTATAAATTGAAAGAATAAGTGGTGTGTAAATAGAAACTCCCCAATATAAGTTATAGGCGATTACTTCTTTAAAGGGTAATGCTGTAGGATTTTTTTTAAGAATTCCTAAAAAACATATATTAACAAAATTCTATAAATAGAGCATTTTGATGTTGAACTATTATTAACTAGAGGTGATCATGGATCCGTTCAACTAACTCAACCCGATCGAATGGACCTAACTTGATTGATTTTGGACAGATCGTGTCTTTTGGGGAATGAATGTGGATGAAATATTTTAAAATTCGTGAATATGGTTCAGATAGCGAATCAACCATCTCGTACCCGCATGAATCCTATCCACCTGTAGATGAACTTCAAAAAAAGAAAAAAAAAAGAAACTGCTAACAACTAACAACATAAAGTAGAAATAATAAGATATGTATTTGTATGAAAATGAAAAATAATACCTTAAAAATATGCATGTGTGGTGCCATGGCTTATTATAGACAAATAATACATATTTTTTCAAATTACTAATTATTGGATATTGTAAAAGTTATGAATTATAATTCAAAGAAATTCCCAAAATTTGTAAAGTCCAAACCGCCACATTACCCGCACGGCTAGCTCAATCCGCATCTGCTAAACCGGTAGATGGATGCGGATTAAGTTTTTTTAATCCGCCTAATTTTGGACGGATAGTGGATGAGATGCCATCAAACCTAACCCGATCCGCGATCACCCGTAATATTAACTATTTTTGTGTTGAATTACAATACATTACTATTTTTGTATTAAATTACAATACATTTTGATGGCGGGGACCAATAAATTGTCAAATCAAATTTAATTATGACTTATTTTGATGTTTGAGTGTATTTGAAGAAACTAGATTGTAGCTAATTGGACTATCCAATTAAGTCCAGTGTGATCCATTTTGGCCCCATGTGGATGATCCGAAATATTTATTTTGTAAGTTTGTCGAGCATATTATTCGTACCATAAATTAGCTTGATCGGACATTGTTACCCACTTAATCAGGGTCATGTTTGTTTGAATTTTTTTTTTTTTGATGGAATCATATTGTTTGTTACTTTTTTTTTAGACAAATGTGATTTGGTTTAGATTGTCAAGATATGCCTAAAATAACGAGACAGTCCATGTTGGACACAATTCAGTACCTATTTTAAAGTGGTATTCATTAATGGATTGGGTTTCTCTCATGTTTTTATGTTGAGATCTCAACATGAGAGAACTTGAGGGACTTATAGGGCCCATCATGGGTCATGTTTTAATAATCTAAACCATAAATTTTGTAGAGCTCTCAATGTATATTATTCATGAAAAAATTTAGTTTGATCCAATAATCGTAACTTTTCACTTTATCTCATTTGTCTCCTAAAAAATGGACGACAAATATATTTTTGAAATAGACCATCTATTTTTTGAGAGACAAATGCAAAAAATGAAAAGATTACGATTGTTGGATTAATCTAAATTTTTTCATGGATGATATACATTGAGAACTTTACAACATGAACGGTTAGGATTATTGAAACGAGAACCGTAATAGGCTCTACGCGCCTCTCCAATTCTCTCATGTTGAGATCTCAATATGAGAGAAACCCAATCCTTCATTATAATAGTTTTAGCTATGACCAAAGTGGTCTTCAAGTATATTAGTGGTTTTTATGTGTTGTGTTTGATTAATATCATTTGTTAATCGTTTTGTTTTTTTTATTTTTTATTTTTTTTTAATAGAAAGCATGTTTACAAAACACACGTCCAACATAATTTTTTTTTCTTATAAGTATGCTTTTAGCTTAATTTGTTTTTTATTATTTTAACACTTCAACATTTATTTTATTACCATTGCTCACAATTTTATTTTAAAAAAAAATAGATTTTTTTTTTTAATTTTATATATTGAAAACACGCTTTAGCATAATTTTTTAAAAACACTTTTAGCATTTTGTTACCGTTGCTTTCAACACAATTTTTTTAATAAATTTTTTATATCTAAAATAGAAAACATGTTAAAACACGCTTTCAACATTAGTTTTTTTTAATATATTGAAAGCGTGTTTTGTAAACACGCTATCAGCATTTTATTACCATTGCTTTTAACAAAATTTTGATTTTTTTAAATAGAAATAAGTTTTCAACATAATTTTTTTTAATTATATTTAAAAAGACACTTTCAACATAATTTTTAAAGCGTGTTTTTAAAATAAAATAAAAAAAATAGAAAATGTGTTTACACTTTGAGCACATTTTTTTTTTCAATGGAAAGCGTGCTTGTTTGTTTGTTTGTTTGTTTTTTTTTAAAAAACAAATTTATTGTAAAGGAGCGCACACCCAAAAATTGTGTATAAGGTAATAACATGCAAAGCGTAAAAAAAAAAAGAAAAAAAAAAAGTAAGTTTGTTCTCATGCTTTCAATATATATATATATAAAATTATGTTACAAGCGTGTTTTGTAAACATGATTTCTATTTAAAAATAAAAAATAATAATTTGTATTGAAAGTGTTAATTAATTTTTTTAATAATTCCAACAGAAAATATATTTATAAAATATGCTTTCATGAAAACATATTTTGTAAATACGTTTGGACCCATTTTGAAAAATAATTTTCAAAACAACCTAGTTATTTAATTTGATAATAAATAAAACCCAAAAGGTTATAATGTCATCATTTTGTGTTGCACATAATTTTAGAACAGAAAGTATTTATTGAATACTTTTGTGTTTCCTTTTACGGAATCAACTGTCACTCTTGAAGGTATGATTGTTTTGGGGGGTTACTCTATTTTGGGTGACTTTGTTTTCACTCTTGTCAAATCCAAAGAATTAGAGGAAATCATAAATAGATTGCTCGAAGCTCGACTGGAACTCGAAAGAACTTCATACAAAAGACATTACAACCTGGTTGGACCAAAAACTTCATGCAAACAGGTAGTGAAATCGAACACGAAGCTTTTTTCGCCATCCGGTTGTCGAAGTTTGTCTAACTAATACATCCATTTGATACTATTGGCAAACATGTATCTTCCACTGTTGTTCTTCTAACTTTAGGTACTAAAATCGTTCTCGCCCCGATTGTTCTTGCTAGACTTTACAAAGACTCGAACTTGTTAAAACAAAGGATTGTAACTGTTTCAAACAATTTGGAGACAAATGAACTACCTACATTGGCACTTTGGGCTCTTTTTCAATTGATTCATACTTGGGTTTGGCAGAGATTTTCAATTTTGAGGCCAAACCTGAATTCAATTGGAGATGGTTTACCCAGATTTGCTCAATGGGACTGTTTTGCCCAGGGGCCATAAACAAACACCAAACAAACAATCATATAAGAAAACAACAAGGTTTACGTGGTTCGACGATGTGCCTACGTCCACGGCAGCGACTTTCACTATATTGAGAAGAAAATTACTACCTGTGTCTCTTTAACCTCTTACATTTCTCACACTATATTCTATCACTCCTTGCACACTTACTTGCACTTATTTTGCACACTGCTTGCACCGCTATTTATACAGCAATTCTAGGGATAAATTTATACTTTGAAGTGGCAAGTTGGCAAGCTGGCAACGTGTTATTGCAGTGCAATAGTGCAACTTGCCAATTTACTTAACTTCTAGAATCTGAGCCAAAACAACAACTTGTCCACTTGCTTGGGTTCTAGTATCTGAGCAAAAAAAAGGCTATAGGGACAAGGTGAAGGAGCTGAATCTTGGGTATGTGGGTAAGGCTATAGAATGGGATATAAAGTGTTTTCAATGACACCCGTATGCGATGGATATGAAGAATAAGTTGTTTTTCAATTTTTAGGGTGAGAAAGATAGTGGGTATTGATTGGTTTTGGTTTGGATGAAGATTTTGAGTCATTTGCAAGGTGTTAAAGGGTTTGAGCTGGTTAGATTCAATTGTATAGTGCAATATTTTCGACGTCGTGTAGTGAAGCAATTTGGAATGGATCATGATCTTCCAGGTCTTGTTACTCACGTTATGCGACTCCTAAAATTGTTTGCAACAATTACATCAGGACTATTACGGGTGAAAAGTTGTATTTTCCATTATTATTTTTTGAATCCGTTGTAACCACTCAATTCCTGTATTGGTTGGCGGGAAAAATCAAAAGTTAATCATGTTGTCAAAAAGGAAGTAGAGAAAGAGAAAAGTATAATGATTCGAAAAAGAGACAATGAAGTTGTCACGACCCAAGCTCGTCCTTATAGGTTTAGCGTCGTAACCGGCCAATAATCCGAGATTACCAAAGGCCTTTCTGTACAAATCAAAATAATCGGGGCTAGCAGAAGCTTATAACGTAAAGATAACAAATAATCCATTGAGCTGTGTATCTATATGTACAATTCAGATGTATATAAACATTAATTTACCCATTGCACAATACATACATAATATCATATACAAAAACATCATTTATGTATATATATGCATATATCAAGAATTCAACATATACATGATCAAAACTAGACAATAGTCCTCCAGACCTAGCCTCAACTCGGAGGCATCAAAATCTCAAAAGCTTTAGGTAGTGGCTCGACTAAAGGAACTCTTCTAGGCTTGATCTCCGGGACACTTACTTATACATATATATACAAACAGTGAGCTAAAGCTTGGTGAATAACATTAAAGTAAAGGCGTTAGTGAACGAATTCCAAATACATCATATCTGTAAAACAAATCATATCACAATTATTTTCATATCGAAACATAATAGTGATACATCCAACAAACATATCATATTGTCTTCCGACTAGAGTAATCAGTTCCGGATATCGATTAAACATATCACCACTTTGTCATGTGGCTAACGAGATCTTCTAATCACTTATTTGTCATAGACCCGCATTAACATGTTCCCCATGACTTGGGACCATTCCTTGGATGCCACAGTAGATTCCAAACCAGATATTTATTCATATTCACAAAATACCATTTCAGAAAAACATAACTTATCAAATAGCATTTCAAATATATTTTATATAAACATATCTTTACAGTAATGTTATTCACAGTGGGCTTCGAGAACCGATTGCTCGGTCTTCGAGTCTTGACCTGCAAACACAAACATTCATAGCACAACAATTCAACACATATTCAATTAATTATGTTATTTCTTACTCCTATTCGGTTTGGTTCACCGTTACTTGTTCGTTCGTTTAGTTCGATTCATTTTCTCATTTATTACATGCTCATGATATGCGAATACTTGTGAAAAATATGTGAAAACCATGTAAATAAAGGCCCGGGGGTCCCAAAATGGAAAGAAAACAATTCAAACCGCACGAGTGGAAACCCCACTGCACGTGCGCCCGCACGTGCAATTTTTGCAAAATGCTCAATCTTCTATGCTTTGTTTTCTGCACGTGCAAGACTTCTTTTCGCATGTACAGTTCTGGGCCAGAACCTGTTCAAAAATCTACTACAGTGCTTGAGCTGAGTTTTGCAACCAAAAACTTCAATTTTATGTAAATCAAAGCCCAACTCTCATCAAAAATATATTGAACTAGACATTTTGAACTTCAAACAAAATCATCACTTCAAAACAAAACTCAAATTTTCATGCAAAGGATCAAACTCTTGAGTTTAAAGTGTAAAGTTAGAAACCATGCAAATGTTAAGTTCCAAACTTATAATCCATGGGGTTTTCCCCTCAAATTTGAAGAACCATGCACGGAATTACATGTTTGAACAAGAATTCCATGAGAATATGCCATGGATGCCATGATCTAGAGCTAATTTCTACAATTCCTCTCTTATCTTGGTCATTCATATATGCTACATCATAACACCACTAAGTAAGCTTGATTTCTCCCTTATTCAACCCAAATTCTAGAGGATCATGAGTATGACATGTCAATTTCATAAATTAGAGGAGAAATCTTACCTTGAGCTTATGATTTGTGAAGATCAAGCTTCGCTCCAAAGCTTTCCCTAAGTTCTTATTCTTTCTCTTCTTTTTGTCTCGAGAAGTCTCTCTCTCTCTCTCTCTCTCTCTCTCTCTCTGAATTTTATTTGTTGAGTCTAAGGCTCAACTAAGGTCAAAATATATGGAATTTAATTCAATTAATTCATTCTGAATCAGATTTTTACAAAACTTCATATTAGGCTCTAAAAATCATGCTGATCACAAATATTTAATCAGTTTTGGTTTCTGGTACCTCTAAGACCTTCAATTTTTAGTTTCAAGTTGTAATTTCAACAGATTTTTCTATAATCAACAGATATAAAGTCAAATCCTTCTAATTCACATACAATTTCTCATCAAACACATAATTAATTAGCACATAACAATGCAATTAGATGACTAATTAATCAGATACATGTCTAGGTCATTACATTATCCCCACTTTAGGAAGTTTGGTCCTTCAAACTTGTCTTGTTACGTCACAAATCAAATTCGGGTCTCGTGTATCGTTTCATTTTCCCATTGAACCACTAATTCCTCTTTTAATACGGTAATATAAGAGGTCGATCAAAACCCATGATCACAATAATCTGTTTACAATAATCTGTCAAGTAAACAAGTGAAGTTTTCCCAGTCCGTCCCAAAATTTTAATAACAGAAGGCAGTACACTCCCACAAAGATCCATACAATTCCCAAATATCATATAAGTAAGTCATTCATGCAGTTCAGTCAGTTGGTATAAGTAAATTATAGTGATTTCATTCACGGTCTCATAATTTTCGTTCAGTGAACACATCCATCCGGATTCCAAAACCGCAAGAGGATAGTCGGTAGTGCAACAAAGAAATCTTTATTCATGCTTAGCCTAAAAAGACCAATGTCATAATTAGTAGACCTCAACACAACAGGTTCGATTTTGTAGCAAATAAGTTTTCAGTCTTACTTGCAATACCAAGCAGTTCTTATCAATCTATCTGTCTATTGAACGGCTCAAAATCAAATAATCATTCAATTTGTTATAGTAAAGGTCTCATGAGCAAAGTAAGTGTTATTAACTCATCACATTAGTCCAAAGACGTTATGGTCTAGAATGCACACAATAACTCCTTACCACAATCAAGCATAGATGTTCTCATATCTCATGTCCATTCATTTTCAGCATAATTCAAATTATCATGCATAACAGTTCATATTAAATTGTCTAAGTTCGATACAAATGATCAACCCAACAAATGCTCAAAATTCACTAGTCCAAACATTTTCCATGGCATGGGTAATTTGACAAATTCATATAAGTCTCAAGAGCATTCATTAGCTACCATTCAACCCTGTCCTATTTCATTGCATACTTATAGCCGTTCAAAGAGTTGATGGTCAAAAGAAACAAGTCAAACATAACCCGTCGATGTTAATAAGATTCTAAATATCAATAGGAAGCCAAGCATAAGGCATAGGTTCATATTTCCAGTCATTCAACAAGTTCAGGCAGCATGTTCACAAGTCACATCAAATCAAGGAGCGTACAATTCTCATACTAATTGTCACATAAACATTTGGCACATTAGTAGGATAATACCTATGTCTACGGTCTCAATATTCTGGGTGTTTTCTGACACTAAGGTATAAACCCTTTCTTGCCATAAGCTGCTCTTCTTAGGAGTAAATGTTGCAGTTGTTCTTGGTGCCATTGTTGATCCATTCCCACTGGTAAGGGGTCTCTCATTACTTGAGTGAGCTTATGGACAAGATATAGCTTAGTGTCCTTTCTTTCCACATTGAAAGTAAGCTCCGGATAGGCGACAACAAATGTCTCAATGTTGTTTCCCGCATTCCCTACACGTAGGTATATCTTTGCTCCCTTTACTATCTCGACTTGTATTGTCAAAAGTTCGTAAATTTGATTTTTACTTCACGGAAGTCATTGAATCACCGGTCATTTGAACTTTCTGTTTCTTCTGTCTCTTACTCTCCCATTCAGTTATTGATGTTGACTTGGACATTTTCAACGCGGCAATATTTGCTTTAGATATCAAGGCTCTATCAAGGACATCCACATACTTTGGTAATTTTAAAACATTTAGACGGTCAAGCACATCAACATTTAGTTTGCCCTCAAATTTTCTTGGCTTTTTGTAATCTGTATCACCGTATTGGGCTAATTCAGTAAATTTTGCCTCATATTCGGCCATAGTCATGCCACCTTATTTTAGTTGTTCAAATTCAGATACCTTTCTATCTCAAATGCTTTGCGGTAAGTACTTTTCATAGAAAATTTCTTTAAATTGATCCCATGTTAAGTTTCTATTCCCATCCCGGACAAGCATCCACCATCGTCTAACTTCTTCTTGTAAGGTAAAGGTTGCCAATAAAGCCTTTTGTGCCTCAGTGCATGAGAAAACCTCAAACAATTTCTCAATTTCCAATACCCACGCCTCGACTTTCAAAGGTTCAATGCCGCCCTGGAAGGTTGGTAGCTTCATTTTGTTGAACTTTTGTGTTAAAGCTATGATGTCCTCATTATTGATCGGTTCAATGAGGACAGGCAGTGGAGGAGGCGGCAAAAATTGTTGTCTTTGTTGTTGTTGCCTCACTTTCAGTTAAAACCTTCACCATTCTTTCTAACTTATCTATTCTAGCATTAGAGGATTCTGACTCGTCTACGTTTCTTGCATTCTCCATTGGTCTATATAAGCATTGGAAATAATAAACATAGGAAATTTCATAATCATATAAGTTACTTATTCCATATCAAATTACGTATTGATCCACATAACTTCTTGTTCATACTCCTTCCATATGGTCATCTAGATGATACAACTTTCATGTACTTCATATGCAATAATAGAATGAGAAAAGCACACATAAGTATATAACTTTTATTCTCATGTTCACATAGAGTTCATGGATTCACATCTTCACTCACACACTTGTAACACAATGCAAATGTTCCTAGCTCTTTTCTAGACTTCCTATAGCTCAATTGGACATGTGTGTGGGTAAGTTAACTCGTGCTTTGATACCATTCTGTCAAGACCTAAACCCGCCCCTATACGTTTAGCGTCGTAACCAGCCAGTAATCCGAAATTACCAAAGGCCTTCCTGTACAAATCAAAATAATTGGGGCTAGCGAAAGCTTATAACATAAAGACAACAAATAGTCCATTGAGCTGTGCATCTATATGTACAATTCATATGTATATAAATATTAATTTACCCACTGCACCATACATACATAATTTCATATACAAAAACATCATTAATGTACATATATACATATATCAAGAATTCAACATATACGTGATCAAAACTAGACAACGGTCCTCTGGACCTAGCCTCAACTCGGAGGCACCAAAATCTCAATAGCTTCAGGTAGTGGCTCGACTAAAGGAACCCTTCTAGGCTTGATCTCCAAGACGCTCATCTATATATATATATAAACAGTGAGCTAAAGCCCAGCGAATAACATTAAAGTAAAGGGGTTAGTTAACGAATTCCAAATACATCATATCCGTAAAAAAAATCATATCACAATTATTCTCATATCGAAACATAATAGTGGTCCATCCAACAGAACATATCATATCATCTTCAGACTAGAGTAATTGGTTCTGGATACTGATTAAACATATCACCACTTTGTCATATGGCTAACGAGATCTCGTAATCACTTATTTGTCATGGAACTGCATTAACATGTTGTCCTCTATGACTTGGGACCATTCCTTGGATAGAGATGGCAATTTAAACCCGGCCCGATGGGGACCCGATCCCCCGACCCCGATTAACACGGGGTTTCCCCGAAAAATACCCCCGACGGGCCGGGGACGGTATTAAAAAAAAATCCCTGATCATTTTGGGGCCGGGGACGGTGATAAGTGGTTCGGTCCCGGCCTCGTTCCTGGTCCCGTTTCTCCCCGCCTCCCTCTCCCGCTCTCATTTCAGATCTAATATAATATACTCATCTAATATAATATAATATTATATTTATACTCATCTCCTGTGTTGACTAAAAGGGACAGAAACAATTACTTTCTATACTCAACATAAATAATAATAAACCTAATATAATATAATATTATATCTATACTCATATAATATATACTCATCTCTCTCTCTCTCTCTCTTATCTCAGAACTCATCTAACAATCCCAAAGCCAAAACACACCTCCCATCTCTCTCATTTCAGATTTCTCTCTCTCCCATCTCAGATCCTCTCTTCCTCTGCCGCCATGGTCGCACTCCGCCACTTGCTCTCAAGCTCGTTGCACCAGAGCTTTGACAATGACGACTCAGATCTGTAACTTGTTGCACCAGAGCGTTGCACCAGAGCTCTCAAGCTTTTGTGTGTGTGTGTGTGTGTGTCTGTGTAAGATGATGATGATGATGATAATGACGACTCAGATCTCAGATGTGTATGTCTGTGTGATGAAGATGACTCACTCAGCTCTGTAACTTCGTCACCGTCGGGGATTTTTCGGGGTCGGGGAAACCCGATCCCCGTTAGGGGACGGGGGTGGGGGGAGTGAGGGGTTCCCCGTCAGGGATCGGGGTCGGGGACGGGGAGTTCCATACTTTCGGGGATCGGGGACGGGGAGGGCAATCCCTGGCCCCACCCTGCCCCGTTGCCATTCCTATCCTTGGATGCCATAGTAGATTCAAAACCAGATATTTGTTCACATTCACAAAATACCATTTCAGAAAAACATAACTTATCAAATAGCATTTCAAATATATTTCATATAAACATATCTTTACAGTAATGTTACTCATAGTGGGCTTCGAGAACCGATTGCCTAGTCCTCGAGTCTTGACCTACAAACACAAACATTCATAGCACAACAATTCAACACATATTCAATTCATTTCGTTAGTTCTTACTCCTATTCGGTTTGGTTCATCATTACTTGTTCGTTCATCTAGTTCGATTCATTTTCTCAGTTATTATATGCTAATGATATGTGAATTCTTGTGAAAAACATGTGAAAACCATGTAAATAGAGGCCTGGGAGTCCCAAAAATGAAAAGAAAACAATTCCTAACAAAAAAGGCCTTTGGTGACAGACTGATTTTGTCTCCAAACATCAAATTTTCGTCACTAAAGTGATCTGTGATAAAAAAATTTGTCATCACGTTTGTCGCCTATACGTTGTTGTTGAAAGTACTTGGTGACGAACAACAGTTTCGTCGCCTATTTTTCATTTTTAATGACGAAATGTTTCGTCTCCAAATGTCGCATTTTTCGTCCTCTATAATATCAATTTCGTCACCAAAACTAAATAATATTTTATTTTAATTGATTTTGGCGACGAAATATTTTGTTACCAAATAAATTTTAGTGACGAAAGTTTTCCTCACCAATGATATGGATTAAGGTGACAAAAAAATTCGGTACTAAAATGAGTAGAAAAGAAAATTCTTCAATGACAAAAAACATTTTGTCACAAAATATTTCAATTTAGCGACGAAATATTCAACAAATGCGACGAAATTATTTGTTTGGTACTATATCATTAGTGACAAAATTATTTATCATGTTTTTTGAAAACTAATAGCGACATTTTTTATTTCGTCACTAATAAAAATTAAAAAATTTTAAAATGGAGGTACTATTTTCTTCCGAATTTTTTTCTTTTTAATAAAAATTCCCTTCGCATTTCAATAACCTGTTCAATAAAATATCTATTACAAATCAATACAAAAATCTGTTCATTTTCATAATCATCACAATCGAATTTCAGCACTATCCACAAAAATACAATATGAACTGCATGCGGATTATAAACATGTCTCTTAATATCCACAAAAAACATGTCTACTAATATCTACAAAAATATAATATCAACCGCATGCGGATTACCAAACATGTCTCCTAATATCCACAAAAAAACATGTCTACTAATATCAACAAAAATAAAATATCAAGCGCAGATTACCAAACATGCCCTATAATACCAACAAAAATATAAAATTTACAACGCAACCAAAATACACGCAAGGTAATATGAACAAAAAGACAAAATGAGCTAGAACCTGCCCTCCAAATTACCAAACATGTCCATGTCAAATCTCGAATCTGCAAAAAAATGAAACACAAAAAAAAGAAAAAAAAAAAGAATGCAAGTTAGACAATTATTATCTTATCCATAAAATATACAATTTAACATGCATTTTTCGACTTAGTTTTCAAATCGGGAGTCCGGTGTTAGTTCTGTAAGTTTTCACAACTTACATTGGTCCCTCTCGAGGTGTTTGAGGTGTTCCCCAGGCCGTCTCGTGACTATTACACGATTTTGGCCCCCGAAGGCCTATTTTTCAAGCTTAAGTGTGAAAAAGTGCATTTTTGGACTTAGTTTTCGAACCGGGAGTCCCGTGCTAGTTCTGTAAGTTTCCACAACTCACATTGGTCCCTCCCGAGGTGTTTGAGGTGTTTCCTGGGCCGTCTTGTGGCTGCTGCACAATTTTGGCCCCCGAAGGCCTATTTTTCAAGCTTAAGTGTGAAAAAGTGCATTTTTGGACTTAGTTTTCGAACCGGGAGTCCCGTGCTAGTTTCGTAAGTTTCCACAACTCACATTGGTCCCTCCCGAGGTGTTTGAGGTGTTTCCTGGGCCGTCTCATGGCTGCTGCACAATTTTGGCCCTCGAAGGCCTATTTTTCAAGCTTAAGTGTGAAAAAATGCATTTTTGCACTTAGTTTTCGAACCGGGAGTCCCGTGCTAGTTTTGTAAGTTTCCACAACTCACATTGGTCCCTCTCGAGGTGTTTGAGGTGTTCCCCAGGCCGTCTCGTGGATGTTGCACAATTTTGGCCCCCGAAGGCCTATTTTGAAGCTTAAGTGTGAAAAAGTGTAATTTTGGACTTAGTTTTCAAATCGGGAGTCCCGTGCTAGTTCCGTAAGTTTTCACAACTCACATTGGTCCCTCCGAGGTGTTTGAGGTGTTCCCCCTGGCTGTCTCGTGGCTGTTGCACGATTTTGGCATCTGATGGCCTATTTTCAAGCTTAAGTGTAAAAAAGTACAATTTTAGACTTAGTTTTCAAACTGGGAGTCCCGTTCTAGTTCCGTAAGTTTCCATAACTCACATTGGTCCCTCCTGAGGTGTTTGAGGTGTTCCCCAGGCCGTCTTGTGGCTGTTACACGATTTTGGCCCCCGAGGGCCTATTTTTCAAGCTTAAGTGTGAAAAAGTGCATTTTTGGACTTAGTTTTCGAACCGGGAGTCCCGTGCTAGATCCGTAAGTTTCCACAACTCACATTGGTCCCTCCCAAGGTGTTTGAGGTGTTCCTCGGGCTATCTCATGGATGTTACACGATTTTGGCCCCCGAAGGCCTATTTTTCAAGCTTAAGTGTGAAAAAGTGCCTTTTTAGACTTAGTTTTCAAACCGGGAGTCCCGTGCTAGTTCTGTAAGTTTCCATAACTTACTTTGGTCTTTTCCAAGGTGTTTGAGGTGTTACCCAGGCCATCTCGTGGCTGTTACATGATTTTGGCCCCCGAAGGCCTATTTTGAAGCTTACATATGAAAAAGTATAATTTTGGACTTAGTTTTCAAATCGGGAGTCCCGTGCTAGTTTCGTAAGTTTCCATAACTCACATTGGTCCCTCCCGAGGTGTTTGAGGTGTTCCTTGGGCCGTCTCGTGGCTGTTACACGATTTGGCCCCTAAAGGCTTATTTTTCAAGCTTAAGTGTGAAAAAGTGCATTTTTGACTTAGTTTTTGAACCGGGAGTCCCGTGCAAGATCCGTAAGTTTCCAAAACTCACATTGGTCCCTCCTAAGGTGTTTGAGGTGTTCCCCAGGCCGTCTCGTGGCTGTTACACGATTTTGGCCCCCGAAGGCCTATTTTTCAAGCTTAAGTGTGAAAAAGTGCCTTTTTGGACTTAGTTTTCGAGCTGGGAGGTCCCGTGCTAGTTCTGTAAGTTTCCACAACTTACTTTGGTCTTTTCCGAGGTGTTTAAGGTGTTACCTAGGCCGTTTCATGGCTGTTACACGATTTTTGGCCCCCGAAGGCCTATTTTGAAGCTTAAATGTGAAAAAGTGCAATTTTGGACTTAGTTTTCAAACCGGGAGTCCCGTGCTAGTTCCGTAAGTTTCCACAACTCACATTAGTCCCTCCCGAGGTGTTTGAGGTGTTCCTCAAGCCGTCTCATGGCTGTTGCACGATTTTGGTCTCCGATGGCCTATTTTCAAGCTTAAGTGTGAAAAAGTGTATTTTTGGACTTAGTTTTCAAACCGGGAGTCCCGTGCTAGTTCTGTAAGTTTCCACAACTCACATTGGTCCCTCCTAAGGTGTTTGAGGTGTTCCCCGGGCCGTCTTGTGGCTGTTACATTATTTTGGCCTTCGAAGGCCTATTTTTCAAGCTTAAGTGTGAAAAAGTGCATTTTGGACTTAGTTTTCGAACCGGGAGTCCCGTGCTAGTTCTGTAAGTTTCCACAGCTCACATTGGTCCCTCCCGAGGTGTTTGAGGTGTTCCCGGGCCGTCTCGTGGCTGTTACACGATTTTGGCCCCAAAGGCCTATTTTCAAGCTTAAGTGTGAAAAAAGTGCAATTTTGGACTTAGTTTTCAAACCGGGAGTCCCGTGCTAGTTTTGTAAGTTTCCACAACTTACATTGGTCCCTCTCGACGTGTTTGAGGTGTTCCTTGGGCAAGGAAACCCCACAGCACGTGCGGCGGCACCTGCAATTTGTACAGAATGGTCTATTTTCCGCACTTGCGGGATTCCCTTCCACACGTGTGGTTCTAGGCCAGAACCTGTTCAAAAAATTTGCTACAGTGCTTGAGCTGAGTTTTGCAACCAAAAACTTCAATTTTATGTAAATCAAAGGCCTAACTCTCATCAAAAATATGTTGAACTAGACATTTTGAACTTCAAACAAATCATCACTTCAAAACAAAACTCAAATTTTCATGCAAAAGATCAAACTCTTGAGTTTAAAGTGTAAAGTTAGAAACCATGCAAATGTTAAGTTCCAATCTTATAATCCATGGGTTTTCCCTTCAAATTTGAAGAACCATGCAAGGAATTACATGTTGAACAAGAATTCCATGAGAATATGTCATGCATGCCATGATCTAGAGCTAATTTCTACAATTCCTCTCTTATCTTGGTCATTCATATATACTATATCATAACACCACTAAGTAAGCTTGATTTCTCCCTTAGTCAACCCAAATTCAAGAGGATCATGAGTATGACATCTCAATTTCATAAATTAGAGGAGAAATCTTACCTCGAGCTTATGACTTGTGAAGATCAAGCTTCGCTCCAAAGCTTTCCCTAAGTTCTTATTCTTTCCCTTCTTTTTGCCTCTAGAAGTCTCTCTCTCTCTCCCTCTCTCCCTCTCTCAGATTTTTATTTGTTGAGTCTAAGGCTCAACTAAGGTTGTAATATATGGAATTTAATTCAATTAATTCATTCTGACTCAGATTTTTACAAAACTTCATATTAGGCTCTAAAAATCATGTTGATCACAAATATTTAATCAGTTTTGGTTTCTGGTACCTCTAAGACCTTCAATTTTCAGTTTAAAGTTGTAATTTCAATAGGTTTTTCTACAATCAACAGATATAAAGTCAAATCTTTTTTAATTCACATACAATTTCTCATCAAACATATAATCAATTAGAACATAACAATGCAATTAGATGACTAATTAATCAGATACATGTCCGGGTCATTACAGAAGCCCTTATAAAAAGATGAAAGATTATGATTCTCCTGGCTTTCCTCCTAAATTAACCGAGAAATTGTCAAATATTCCTCCCGAAGGCACTGGGAAAATGTCAGATATTCCTGCTGGCTTTCCTCTCAATTCCACTTTGAAAACGTCAAATATTCCTCCCAAATGCATCTGGAAAATGTCAGATATTCCTTCTGGTTTTCCTTCCAAATGCTCCGAGAAAATGTCAAATATATTTCATATTTTTCTTTTCAAATACACCAAGAAAATGTCAAATATTCCTACGGCCTCTCCTCTTAAATGCACCGAGGAAACATTAGGTATTCTTCTTGGCTTCACTCCCAATTACATTAGTAAAACTACCTATGAAGCACGGACACCTCTTTAGAGGTGACGTACAGGTGTCTGATACGTGTTAGACACAAACACACACTGGACACGTGTCGGACATGCTGGACAGAGTCGGACACGTAGGGACATTTGGAACACCCCGTGAACACACTGATGACACATTGGGGACACGGTTAGGACACGTTGAGGACTATTTTTTCAAAAAAATTTAAAATTTAAAATTAAAATTTTGTTTACTATAATAGCATATCAAAGGTTGATAAATTTGATAAAATAAAATATTTGACATAAAATAAAATTGAAGTATTTAAAAATATAACACAATAAATATATAAAATTATATGTTTTGAAAATTTGCATGCCCTCTTGTTCGTGTCGTGTCACGTGTACATATTTCTTAGAAAACTACTAACAAGGATCCTCTTGCACGAGCAGGCTTTTCTTCTAATTGCATTGTGACTAAAGCAAGCGATATAGACCATGAAGATAGGCTTACACTAACTCAACTTGTCAAGAACGCACAAAGTGGTGACAACAATAAGCATTTGAAGCAAAATTCATCATCTTCAACTTCTAATAATGGACATATTCAGTCAATGAAGAGGTTGATGAACCCAGGGAAAAAGGTTGTGAGTAGTGAACTAGTAGTGGAATGATCAGAGACAGTTGTTGGAGGTAATGTGAGTAGAGCTACAAATGTGACATTTCAGGTCTCGGACCGAAATTGAGTTTTCATTTCAGATTTATTTGTTTTACTTTCGAAGCTTCAGTTGTATTGTGGCATGTCAGAGATGGGAATTAACTTTGCGTATCAGTTCTTCAATGTTTCTGAGTTTTAAATTTTTGAGTTACGAGTGTAAAGATGAAAAATAAAGACGCAAAATCACCTTGGGAAGATCGAGCTTGTAACGCCCTCAAAATAAGACATAAACATCCATTTATAAAATCCCTAAAACATAATAGAAGTTATATTTCATTTATCAGAGTCTTCTTCACAAATGATATTACATGTTAGCAACAAAATATATGCCCTACGGGCTTACAGCTTTTTAAGTTATCACTTGGTTACAACAAAAGAAGAGTTCTAACTCTATACATGGAAAGCCCTCGGCTTGAATATACATTTAATCATCAAAACAAAACATCAAAAGGGAGTCTTCAACTCCTAAACCTTCCAAGCTAAGACCTTGGAGGCAGCATATCACCTGTACTTGAAAGATGGTGTCCCAAGTAGGGTGAGCCAATGCCCAGTAGAGATATACTAAACAACATATGAGAATTAACTAAAACATTAGCATTCGATAAATGTTTAACACTTATGAACCATCATAAACCTTTTTATTAATCAATCAACATTGATACCCATATTTCAATTCACTTCCAGTTATTACCCAAGTCAATTCATTGACATAATTCATTATCATATAAATAATTCAAAATGAGATTGCAACTCATTCATCAACACCTCGATCATATACATCATTCATATATTTCTATAACTTGCCATTTTACGGAATTACGTCCGAGGGCACCGGTACCCAAATGTAAATAAGATTTCGGGACTTTCACCCTGGACACTCCGGCCAACTTAATTATCCATGGAGTCCATCCCCTATTTCCTCCCAAACAATGGAGTACATTTCCTATCTCCTCCTAAAAAAAGATACATATACAATATATTCACACACGTTACCATATACAATGACCAATTCAATCACATATACAATGTTTACATCCAATCGTCATATTCAATGACATATTTCAATTGATTAGTTTCAATTTACCTAATCAACATGCAATTTCTACAACAATCATGGCTATTCTCCACCGATAGCCCAAAATAGATATATCTAAATAGATAAATAATTTTGTCAACAGATAATATATCACATTTTCCATAGGTGAGTGATTCATCAATCCAACTACACCATTCAACCACAATTTCCTCCAAATTCATGATTCTCAAACCAATTTCATATTTCCATAACGATTTCGTCATTTACACAAATAATATATATTATTCAAATTAGGGCATTTTCCCAATTTCTCAAATATTGCTCCTAAGGCCAAATTTCACCCATTATACACAAACAACCCCATTTTCAAGACCCCACATACATATAGAATCCAAAATAGAAAACCCCTCTTTCACAATTTCAAACCCAAAACCCTAACTTTACCCAAACCAACCATTTATACAAAATGACCAATATCTATGTTAAAGCTTATAGGAATGAGTAAATTATCCCTACCTCAAGAAAAGAAGATGAGCCAAGTAAGGGATGAACTCCAAGGATGACCAAATCAACTTCTACTTGGATGAAAATGGAGATCTTGAAGAGCTCAACCTTTTTATCAAAGGAAGGAGGGTGAGAAGATCACTAGATCTAGGTCAAAATGAAAAGAGAGAGAGAGTATTTTAGAGAGAGAAGTTCTCAACTTAGAGTTTTGAAAAGTTTTAGAGAGAGAAAGGACAGAAAAAGTGATTTAAAATGTCACTTTCGCAATTTGATATACGTACTGTCCGCTCGAGTGGAGAGTTTGACGCTCGAGCGTCAGACACAAAAATTCGACCTGCTCGAGCGCAACAAAGGCAGCTCGAGCGCCAAGAAACAACAACAAGGCACTACCCGTTCGAGCGCAATGATAGCTGCTTGAGCGTAGAATACACTCATCCAGTATTTTACAGACTTCAGACAGTCACTCGAGCACAAGAAAGGCCGCTTGATCTTAGACCCGCTCAAGCGTAAGAAACTCCGCTCGAGTGTGAAAAACACTTCTGCAGTATTTTTGCAAACGCACAAAGTACTGAAGGATTGGAAACCCCGCTCGAGCAAAAGACCAAAATTCTGGGCAACAAAGTTCTAGACCAACCACCAACCAACTTGTTCTGAACACGCCCAAGACATCCCAAAACTCAAATTCAAAGAGTAAGAGGAAAAAGAGACATAACAACAACATTAAACTATAAGACCTGAGTCCGAAACACCATAAAGGTCGAGTTAGAAACCGGGATCGCTATAACCTCCCCCCCTTAAAGAATTTCGTCCCCGAAATTACAAATTAAGTTCAAAATCAACGTTTGGTCATTCCCAACCATGTTATTCTTAAAAATCCAATACCATGACCCATCCTCCGGCCATTAAGTAATTGGGGCGGGTCCGCACGTGTAGAGGCTAGGACTACACGTGCGGAGAATGGGGATGCACGTGCGATGAGGGAAGAATAAGGTGAATTGGACCTGCAGTAAATAGCATGTGCGGTGGGAGTTCCCACACGTATAGGAGAGGGGCTCCGCATGTGTAAAACACGTGTGGCTAGAGGCTCTGTACTACAATAAGACGTGTTTTTGTCTCAAATTTTACGCACAACACACTCAAAATCTGATCTCTCTCTTTATATCTCTTTTTCTCTCCATTTTCTCTAAAACATAACCCAACACCAACATTTTCTTTGATCTAAGGAAATCAAAGAAGATTTTGGTACTAGTTCCTTATTCCAAAATAGCGAGCTTGTCAAGGGCTACATTTTGGTCGATGGAGATCGAATTCTAGTAAAGTCAATTTTTTGAATTTTCTTTTCTTTTAGTTTTGAGGTAGGGACTTCCTTACTTTTTTTCAATATCTCATTATAGATAAATAAGTGGTAGTTTTTATCGCATGAAAAACTTGATTTTGAGATGAGATTTTTGAAATATAAATAGTTATGAGTTAGGCTTTTGATATAAATGAGTTATTTACCTGTTTTATTGTCGAATACGGAAATTTTGAAGTAATAGAATACAATCTATGATATTTAAAAGGAAAAACCCTAATTTTAGTTGTTTATTTATTGATTTTGAGAATGAGATAAATTGATGAAATTGATGAAATTTATATTTATTGAGCCATATCGATTATTGTAAATCAAAATTGTAAAATTGGAATGGAAAGAAAATGAATGAATTGTCATGAAATGAAGCCAGATCAAACTTTTTGGGAATTTGAGATAATAAAACCAAAATTATTGAAATCGTGAAATATAAAGAGTCGAAGGAAGGATTAATGATTTTATAATTACTTGTTGTGAATTAGTAACGTGAAATTGGAAACGAAAAAGGAATATGTAGTAGTCTGGAAATTTGTTTTATGTAGAAACTATTGATGATTTGAAATAGTGAAATCAGGTATGGAATTGTAGTGAAAACTATATTATTTCAATATGAGAGTTGACGTCATTTATTGTTTAGAAGTTCTGTCCTTCGCCATTAGTGAAGAATGGTATTGCTTGTTGTAGAATTGATATGAAATAGGTTGAAATGAAATCTTATATGTTGTTGATTAACTATTTAATTACGTAATTAGATGAGAATGAATGGAAGTAAATTGAGATGAAAATTGTGTTGTGGAATGTGATTATGCTACATAGAGATAACGCGATCTTTCCGATTAGCAACCGGTAAAGTGGGCTGCTGTGCTATATAGAAGTAATACGTTCATTCCGGTTAGCACCCAATAAAGCATGTTGATGCAATATAGAGATAATGCGTTCCTTCCAGTTAGCACCCGGTAAAGTAGGCTGATGGTTGTTATGTGGGGCTTGGCGAAACAGCAGGAATATTTATGTATTTGAGATTTTATCTTTGTGTGTGTATGTTCATAGAGATATCTATTAATGAATATATGTATTGAGAATATAATTGAGGTGGTGTTATGAGATGGATATCGAGTTTGGTAATGATGTGATTTCTATTTGATATAGATGAGTGAATGAAAGTATAAAGGATTAATTGTGGATTGGTTTTGAAAATAAACAAAATGATGAAATTATTTGGATTATAAAGGATGAGTTGTAGGGATATGTTGAAATGGTTAATGTATGTACGGTTTTGAGATGTGATTTAGATTTTGGAAATCTTTTTAAATTGAAAATGTGAATTGCAAAGATAAGAAAATGAGTTTTCTTGAAATGATGAAGAAGGATTTTCTTGAAAAAATATATACTTATGTATATAGATTTTGGATATAAAAAGTCACATTACATATATATAATTATGACTTGTAACATTCATGATCATAACTATCCATGTGTTGCTATAGTTTAGAATCATTGAGATAGTGTTCATCTCATGTTATTGATTATTTTTCAGCAATGAAATTCGAAAGATTTGTGCAAGACTTAAAGTCTCCTTGATTGTTGGCCATGGATCTTATTACCTTAAGCGGAATGCCAATTCGTTGTAAAGAAGGTTACACCCTTTTAATTTCATTTGTTTCGTTTTAAATTGTTAAATATAGCCTAAGGGCACCTGTAATTATTTGTAGTGGACACTTCATCATTGTAGATTTATGCAAGAGAAAACCTTGATTGTTTCATTTTTTTTTATCTCGTTTTATATCTTAGAAATGGACTTAATCAAAGGGTTTTAGTAATAGATTCGAGTAATAAAATTTAGGGTGTTATAGCAAACACGGGGATTATATTTGTAATGCTGGGACAGAAACTTAAAGCTAGGCTTACAAAGCTTGAGAAAATGCTCACTATGCTGAAGGAAGAAAGATTGGGCAATAGGTTTTGAGTTGAAATTTACATAGTAATCTTAATTCCTGCAACATTGCAATAAACTGGATTGATATTTTATCTTTTATTGTCAATAAATTGTTCTTGGGTTGGTATTTTATCTTTTTTGTCCAATAAATAGTTGTGTTAAAACTTTTTGAACAGGAAAGATGTTTGCGATTGAACTTTGATCTTCAATTTGTTACTCAAAGTTCGCTAATTTTTAAGTTATGCATCATTATAATGTCATGCATTCTATGATTGTTTTTCATTTTTTACTCAGTTATGTACCAGGGGAAAGGGGAACATGATAGTGAATATGATAGTGTACGTTTTTTTTGGAGTATAGAATCGATTTCAAAAAATGTATAATACCATTTTTCATAGGATTTTAAACATGTGTTTGCTGTTACTTGTAAAAATTTTAAAAGGCAAAACAGTCTTTTGAGTATTTATTTTTTCCGTAATATCCCAATTAAACATAGAATTTAATAAGATAATCATTTCCTGGCATTTAATCCTATGACTAAACAAAATTAATGATCTAATAAATTATGATATCTCCTTATTCAGTCCGTCTAAACAAACATATAGTGATTTTTCTCTTGGGTTCACTTTCAAACTTAAATTATTTTGTTTTTCATGGATGTCAAAGTATCAAAACTAACATTATTTAGTCTTGGAGGTTTCTTTAGAAGATGGATGATAATTGATATTCCCCAACTCCCATGAAGGAATTTTCAACTTCAGCTGATTAGACAAACCTTTATTTAAATGGACCTAGTCTAAGGAGGTTGAGATGTCATACCTGCCTTGTATTATTCAAGTGTTTTATTGAGTTCGGTTTTATTCATACAATAAAATATAAAATTTTAAGGTCTATAATTTGGCTGGAAGGAAAGGAAAGAAGAGGAGTTCAATATACTTTTTAGAAAGGGCACTTAGTTAAAAGGTTGATTTTTGAAATTTTTGATTAATAGGCTCAAGTTTAAATTTTATTGTGTCAAAAGAACATTATTTGCCTAAAAGGATAGCTATCTCTTCAAAGCTTAATTATTTGTCTATATGTTTAAATGTCAAAATGTCACCTATTTATACATGTCACATCTATCTGTACAAATGTCTACTTATCTGTACACCTCACCACCACCAGCCGCCGCCACCGTCCACAAGCGACTTGCTAGCTAATTTTTTGTGACTTTTCAATGTCATCGCATGTTCTTATCACTAAAAAAGATTAAATCTTGGACTAAATAATATATGATCTCATAGAAATGAAATTTTCACCAATTAACCCTCTAGATATGGAGCTTATTGTTTTAGATCACAATTTGTGTTTTATAAGTACGTGAACAAATTTATTTTCATATATATTAGGGTGTTGTTTTTTTGGATAGGTAAAATGCTTGATGTTATTCTTATCGTCTAAGAAAACTCTTTCGACAAATTTCACATCATTGAGTTTTTTTTTTTTTTTTTTTCTCTCTTCAAAATTCTCTTAATTGCTTCCTGGAGTTAGAGATACAAAATAATTTAGTGTAGGTGTTTGATAGAAATTTTAATAAATTATTTGAGATTTCTAACATTTTTGTTAAGAAGTATAGCTTTGAAGTTCTCTCACAACAAAGGCAGCATAGGCTCAGGCGGGGCAGTTGTAAATTGCTGTTCAACTGGTTTGTGAAATAGTTTTTCAATTTAAGCCCTCGGAAATTTTATATATGGTAGATTAATTTTTACAATTTGCTAATTTTGTTTTATTTTATAAAAAATAGATATGGTCAATTTTAATTTCAATCTATCCAACCCACTTAACTCGTGAATTCAAAATCACAATGAAAAATCTAGAAACCTCCTAAATGTTGATTTGTGATTATGTAACAATTTTAAACAGAATATAACAATCCCAATCAAACAATCAAAAAGAAAGAGACACAATGATTTTTACGTGGAAAAACTACAATTGGACACCTCCAACTGTGATAAAAAAACCACGGGCAACTGCCACAAGACAATCCACTAAGAAGAATTAAAAGAATTACACAGGTATACTCTCAATTATCTAGCAAATCCACAATGCCTAATTGAACCAACCTCTATGTGCCTCTTCCAACCCCATCTTCACCACGGAATTGTCTTTCTAATGAGCCACTCCGGATTCACAAAAGCTTCAAGCTCGAATTCTTCAGAATCCACAACTGAAGAACAACTCTCTCTTTTGTGTATAACAAACAAACCTTTGATGTACTCTCTTTAAACCATGAGTTGAATACTCAATAAAACATCAAAGAAAAATAACAAAATATCCCCAGATATAAACCTTCAAGAACCAAAAAGAAGATCTGGAGGAATTCAATAAAAATCCCTTAGTTTTGGGAGAAAACCAAGTATTTATAGAGAACCAAAAGTAATCCTAGATTGGGAAGAAAACAAACTCCTTGAGAAATCAGGATTCTGAGGCTCGCTCGAGCGAAGCTTTGCTGGCTCGAGCGAAGAGTGTATTTTTCATGATTTCTACTAGTGCCTTGGCTCGAGCGACGGATCCTTGGCTCGAGCGACCAACCACTTCTTTCAGGTTTTTGTGTGGACGCAATCCTTGGCTCGAGCGAGAACTCCTTGGATCGAGTGAGCAAACCTTCGCTCGAGCGAGCTCTTCTTGGCTCAAGCGACTAATGGCAGACATGCAATTTTGAATGCAATTTTGAATGCAATTTTGCATTTTGCTTTGGCCGCGAGCTGACCGGTCAGCTCGACCCCCGTAATAATCAGCGAAGTGGCAATCTTGAAAGCATTAACATCACAAACTTCTCTGCATGGCTCGATTCGGGTTTGGATTTGCATCTAATAAACTCATAGCCTCACTGAAATAAAAGTGTGAAAAAAAATACATCTGAAAGGAGTTTTGTCAAACGGGATTGTCAAGAATAAAAACCTAACACACAAAATTTACTCAACATTTAATATAAAAAATCCCATCTTAAGAGTTCGCTTAAAGCTTAAAAAAATTCTGTGTTAGAACATTTTCATAATATATTTATATATATTTAAAAATATAATTTAGTTATATGAATTGATAGAGAGGTATGTTTTTTGGGTTTAAACCAAAGAGTGTTATGATTGGATTTAAATAAAAATATGTGACCTTCGAATTTAAAGGACACAACCCTACCGTAACAAACACAACCCATATGTATATAAAAGCATAAAGGGCTGACATTTGGACGAAGAACTTCTATGAATTTTCTCTCTAGAATTCATATTATTATTTTTTCTCTTCTACTTGGGGGATTTAAAAATTCAAAAGTATTTGAGATCTAATTTTATCCATGCATAATGTAGTCAAACAGCAGTTATCAGATTCGACTTCATTATATCTTAAAGGCGGATTTGATAGTAACTGTGCACACCATATTCGAAAAATTAGTGAGAACAAGTATCATCTTAAAAAAAAAAAGACATTGTAACGCGCCTCAAAACAATTCTAATTATTTTCTATTTTTATCTTTTTCCACCACATTTACTAATTTTGCACCAACATTCTGTACACCTATACGTCATTACATATAGGTCCCTATCCTCCCCCACTCACAAGAGGAGGAAAGAAACTTGTACTACTTGGTCTATATATGGACAATGATATTCTTAATTTCTTACATACATGTACCCTACAGAGTTGGTAAACTCTCTTTTCAATGTGCAATAAGAAGCTTGAATTTTCGCACTAGCCGTCCTAGACAAAAACAAATATGTTGGTATGGGCTTCATTCATCGGTGCTGTCATATTCACAAATTTCACAAAGCTTTGCCAAACCATGTTTTCCAAGTAAATACTATTCACATTTGTAAAATATACTAATCACATGTATGATTCATACTCTAAAATGTTCTTTGTTTATGTTTATTTATTTATTTGAAAATTGAAATCAAAAACTTATTTGGTATATTATTTTTGTTTTGTTTTAAAAGAGAATTGATTTCAAATTTTTAAATTTTTTTGAAAATGAAAAAAAAAGTATATTCACTTGGGCTGATGAAACTGAATATTTAAGCTTGCTGCAACAAATAATACCGCTTCTTCAATAAAGCTAACATTTTAAAGCTGGCTTGGCATATATATGTTGAGCCACAAGTCTTTGAACATTAATCTTCAGATCCAAATATTTTCCAAATCAATCTTTTCTTTCTTAGACACATCTTCCCCTTCATCGGCTTCTTGGGTTTGGAAAAATATGATTAATGATTCATTCACACAATTTTCTTCGCCGATGAGATTCTGACCGATAAGAGTCTTCGAAACGGGAGACTTTTATTGGTCAGAGTCTCATTTAAGCAGATTTGGGCGAGGAAAACTGTGTAGATGTAGCGGCATTGGAAAAATATTTTTAAAAAAATGTGCAATTCGATTTTTCAAATCTCAAATGGAAAAATCTTTACAAATATTGACGCAGCAGAATACATGGGGACTAGATATCGTTCTAGTAGACGAAAGGGGGCTCTTGAATCCACGAAAAAAATAGAACCTTGAATCCACAAGGAAAAGAAAATATCTTAATATTATTGATTGAATGAATAAAAGTTGTATATAAAAGTTGTCTTTGCCATGAAGCTTACATAGCTATTTATAATAAACTAAACCTAATACTTGTAGGAAAAGTAATTCTAAAATAAATTAAGAAACTTAAATCAACACAAATTAGGAACCTAAGAGAATAGGAAACTAAAATTCTAAACTATTTAAAATCCTAGTCAAAGTCTAATTCCAAAATAATAAAATTAAGAAACCTAATAATTTTAAAATATTTATACTAAATTAGAAAAATCCTAATAAAATAATATATCAAAAATATTAAAACTAAAAAGATAAAAATTCTTAAAATCTTGTCCTACATCAAATATTCTCTCAGTTCTTCATTAAACTCAATGTAAATGGCATGGTTCCTCACAAGGAAACCCAGGCAAACCATTCCGCGATCACTGAGATCGTTTTTAATATGGTTTTGTTTCGCTTATGGGCATCACTATAAACAAACACTGCAAATAAAAAATTGAACCCTTTGAACAAGACGAGTACATACACCTTTTGTAACGGTTTCACTTGATGATATTCGCAAGCGCCAAACACAGCAATAGGAAAAGAAGTTTCTGATAGAAAACTTTGCGGAACATAAACTAAAAACCATTAAGGATTCAATTCTATACATGAAATTCATGTATAGAATTGAATCCTTAATGGTTTTTAGTTTATGTTCCGCAAAGTTTTCTATCAATTGGTATCAAAGCCATGGTTCTCAATTCTGATGCATGAAACGTATAAGTATGAATTTCATTTTATGATGATGTTTTGTGTAACAAGTGCATAACCTTGATTTACACTTGTCCAATTTTATTTTTATTTTTGGCCAATTTTTTATTCTATTGATATTAAAATAAAAATTGAAAATTATTGAACAAGTGCTAATTAAGATAATGTCTTATACACTTATAATGTTTTGTTATACACCTTATGAGTTAAAACATTGTTGATCAGCCCAACAGAGGTTCAACACTATGTATGTTTGAACAACCGAGATGATTAGTATAATAAATATAGCAATAAGTTTTTCTGCCCAACGGTGATAAACTTCTCGCGTGCTTTAGTTAATAAAATAAAATAAGTGACATTGAGTTTTTCTGCCCAACGGTGATAAACTCGTTACGGTCTTAATGATTATTTTATTTTATTTTATGTTGTTTATTTTTATTAGTCATCTCATTTACTTTTATGAATTGTTAAAATATATTATTATTCGGCCCAACGGAAGGATAACTTGATTTCGTATCTAACTAATTTTGTTTTTATAGTTAGATATATTTAACTTGTGGTGTTATTTTTATAACATGTGAAAAGTAGTTTTTTTGATTATATTATGTAATGGATATTATGTGTTTGCAGCATTGAATCCTACTGCAATCAATAGTTACTTGTCTGGTATTGAAGCTTTGAATGGAACTAATTTTAAGAAATGGAAGGAACAAATTGGAATTGTTTTGGGAATTATGGATTTAGACTATGCATTAAGAGTGCCAGCTCCTACAAAGCCTAATGATACAAGTTCTAAGGAACACATGGCTTTATATGAAAAATAGGAACGCTCTAATCGCCTAAGTCTAATGATTATGAAAGGCTCAATTATGCCTGCAATTCAAGGAGCAATCCCTGTTTCTGAAAGTGCAGTGAGCTATATGAAATCTATTGAAGAACAATTCATTGGAACTTCCAAATCCCTTGCTAGTAATCTCATGATTAAAATGATGACAATGAAATATGATGGTTTGAGTGGTGTTCGTGAACATATATTAAAGATGAATGACATGGCCTCTCAATTAAAGGGAATGGACATGAAAATTTCTGAAGATTTTCTTGTTCATTTCATTATGACTTCTCTTCCTGCGCAATTTGGTCCTTTCAAGATCAATTATAATACGCAGAAAGATAAGTGGAAGATGAGCGAGTTAATTGCCATGTGTGTTCAAGAAGAAGAGAGGCTTAAAGCTGAAAAGCCTGATATGGCTCTGTAGACACCCCATTTTTGACCGACCTTAAGACTCAGACGTTTGAGTGGTGTTCGTGAACATATATTAAAGATGAATGACATGGCCTCTCAATTAAAGGGAATGGACATGAAAATTTCTGAAGATTTTCTTGTTCATTTCATTATGACTTCTCTTCCTGCGCAATTTGGTCCTTTTAAGATCAATTATAATACGCAGAAAGATAAGTGGAAGATGAGCGAGTTAATTGCCATGTGTGTTCAAGAAGAAGAGAGGCTTAAAGCTGAAAAGCCTGATATGGCTCTGTAGACCCCCCATTTTTGACCGACCTTAAGACTCAGACGTCATCGATTCAGCGCTCGGTGATAGTGCTTGTTTGTGCTCGTTTCGAGTTTCCGGAGTTTTCGGCTGAGTGCCTTGCCTCATGGCCTCTGAACTCTTTCTGTTTTGGCTCGGTTTGTGGACCAGGCCTTGTTGACCTTGCCTGGAGGGAGAGGGAGGTCCGTAGACCACTTTTTGTGGTCGTAGACCACATTTCCCTTTTGGAGACTAGTTTCCGGTTTCCGGAGCCTTCGGCCGCGCGCCTTGTCTTGGGACCGCATAACGTTCTCCTCTTGGCTTGGTTTTCGAACCATGCCTTGTTGCCTTGGTCTAGAGGGACACTGAGGTCTTGGAGACCATGTTTTGTGGTCGTAGACCACTTTTCCCTCGTAGACCACTTTTGGTGCCCGTAGACTAGTTTTCGAGGCTTCCGACTGCGCGCCTTGTCCCGTGGACTTTCGTCTTTCATCCTTTTTGGTTTGTTTTTGGCACAAACCTTGTTTTCCTTGCTTGGAGGGTGGAATAAGGGTTGGAGACCAGTTTCTCTCCCTGTGGACCACTTTTCTTCTCCGCTAGCCAGTTTTTTTCCCTGTAGACCACTTTTGGTGGTCTACAAGTGGTTTGCAGCTGGAAAAAGTGGTCTCCCACCATGCCACCACCTTTCTTTCCTGGTGTAGACCACCTCTCCCCCCTGGCCGACCACTTTTCTTTTTGGGAGACCACTTTTCTTTCTGGGTGACCACTTTCACTGGTCGGCCGACCACTGTAAGTAGCTGGCCGACCACTTGAAAGTGGTCGGCAGCTTTCCTGCACCTTTCTGAAGATCTTTTGGTGCCAGCTGTGACAGCTGGAAGGTACAGAAACCATCCTCCATACATGGAGGGATGGCTTGGAGCTCTTAGCTTCCTCAACAAGCTTGAACTTTGGTTTTCTATAAAAGAGAACCTCCCCCTCTTGCTTTAGATTCAGAAAAAGTGGCTGAGAGCTATACATATAATCTATCTCTATAATTGCTCATTCTCTTCATATTTGTGCTTGAAAGTGCATTTTCATTACACTTTTGCACACAAACACATAGTGAAACACCACCCTTTTGTTGCTGAGGCACCTAGGAGCTAGTTTTGGTGTTTTTGGTTTGGTTTGAGCTCAGAAAAGCTGCTGGAGTTGCAGCTTTGAAGTTGTTCTACAAGGGTAAGTCTCTAACCCCTTAAACCTTGGTTTTAGTTTAAGCTTTTGGCCCTATTTTCATGCTGATTTAGGCCTAACTCTTAACTACAAAAAGTTCTGATTTCAAGTGTTCTAAATGTTTGTTTAAGGCCTTGTTGGTGTTGGGGGTGGTCTACCCCCTCTTGTGCCTTGTTTGGCCTTGTTTTTGTGCTATCCTTTTAAGCTATTGGGACCACCTCTTTTGGGCCTTCTCACCACTGAAACTTAGAGGAATTTCAGTGGTGGAAAGTGTGTTTTGAGGTCCCAAATAGGAGGGGGTCATCCCCTCTCTTTGTATCTTGAATGCTTGCCTTATTAGCCTTATGTTTGAGCATGATTTTCTAGCATGTGTTGGCTTGTTCTCAACTTATTTTTGGTGTTATTTTGACATGGCATACCTCTGTTTTAACTTTGTTGAGTCACCACTTGCATGCATTCTAAACTTGTAGTGTAATCTTGCAATCTAGCTTAACATGCATCATGTGTTTGGACCATCATTCTAGCATGTTTTGGCTCAACTCCAAGAAGTTTTTGTCCATGTTTTAGCATGCTTAAGCTCTGGTTTATGTTGTTTTGGTCATGCATGCTATGCTTTGCATAGCCATAGTGCATTCTAGCTCACTAGCTTTGAGTTTCCAAGCCACTAGCATGCATTACTTGGGTTATTTGCATGATTTGGCATCTTTGGTTATATGATTTCAGAGCATGTTTCATTGCCATGCATTCACATCTTTCACTCTTTCCATGCTTTGGAAGGTTGGTGCTTTGTGCCTTAAAATTGAGCCATTGTGTATGCCATCTTGCCTAGACTTTTGGACCACCATTTCAGTGTGTATTTGGTCCTATTTTGCCATGATATAACTTTGATATTTGTTGGCAAAGCCATCCCATGCTTGGTTTTGATAGGTGTAGTGTAATCCTCCCTTTTGGCCTTGTATACTCCATGCTTCATGCCCTTCATGCTAGCTTATTTTGGCTTTACTCCATGCATGTTTTGGCATCATTTTGGCATGCTCTAGGACTTTTTTGGTTTGTATTGGCCATATGCTTCATGTATTGCATAGCTATAGTGCAAGTGCCTATGCTAGTTTCAAGCTTTGAGCCTCCTAGCATGCTTCATTTGTGACATGCACATGATTTGGCATCATTTACCATGTTGTTTCAGAGCATATAGTATTGCCATGCTCCCACTTCTTTCACTCTTTGAGTGCCTTTAAAGGTTGTGCATTATTGCCCTGTTTGTGGCCTAGCTTGTATGCATGCATGCCTTGTCTTTTGAGCTCCCGTCTTAGCATGTTTTGGTCATTGTTTTGACCTATTTGAGCTCTGTTTGTGGCTGGTTCATCCATTTGTGCCATGCATTGCATGCCTCTTGTGTAGTCCCATTCACTAGCTTTCATGCTTAAGGATTCTTGCATGCCACACTTGAGATGTTTGCTTGCCATCACATCATTTCACATGACATTTCAGTGCATATAGTGTTGTCACACTTCCACATTTGTCACTTCTTAATCACGTTTGAGAGTTGTGCTCTTATGCCTAGTTGATGGGCAATGCATGTACATGCTTGTCTTGCATTTCGTGCCATCATTTCATTGCATTTTGGCTACTGTTTTGGGCATGATTGAGGTCTGTCCATATTCGGTTTAAGTCCATATGATATTGTTATTTGCATGTTGTTGCATGTTCATGATGTTGTTGCATGCTTGTTACATTGCATGTTATTGCATGCTTGTTGCATTGCATGATATTTACATGCTTGTTGTTTGCATTGTGTGTGCATGCCGTGCATTGTGTTTGGAATCTTGTGCATGCATTGCATTGTGTTTGGATAGGGAGTTAATCCAAACACGAGAAACGAGGAACGTTTCATACTTGAAGTGATGAAACATGCCTCATTTCTCGGTCGCCGACGCTCTTAATCATGCATGATAGAGTTTAAGGCCCTTATGTGTTATGTGTGCATTCATTTACATTGAATTGTGCAATCTTGGCATCTCGGCCATTGTGCATTGCGATGCTCGGTTGGTGGCCCGAGTGTCGAGAACTGTACTCCCTTGAGATCATGAAATGATAGGGAGGGTGGTTGTGCAAACATATCTTGCAAATACATTGCCATGTCCCTTCTTGTTCTCTGTTGCAGCAAACTGGAGAAGTGCAGTAAAAAACTGGTCGGCAGACTAGTGAAAGTGGCTGGCCAACCACTTTTTTTGGTCTGCAGCAAATGTAAGTGGTCGGCAGGTGGTTGGCAACATCAACAAGTGGTCAGCCATGCTCCTGGAGGTTCCCATGGTGGAGTAGAAGCTATCTGGAGGCTTGTACAATATTTTGAGAACAAATGCAAACAGAGGCAAGTTGGGGCATCGCGATGGATTTCCGAACGAGGTGACCGAGCATGATGCACTTCTTGCCCTGAGGACCTCTCCTTTTACTGCTTTACTTAGCTTCTTTACTTAGCTAGCGAATGCTTTGGTTTTGTACTTAATTAGTTAATGCGCTTAACTATTCAATTTGTATTGTAATAACTGATTAGTTAGCTTGTAGGTTAATTAGTTTTGGATTTGTAATAATTAGTTTAATTAGCTTAGATTAGCTAGTTAGCTTATTATTCGGACCCTCCGTCGAGAGGGCCAACTGTTGTAATAAGTGTGCGTGTGTGTGATGCATGTCTTCCAACCCCCATTTCTTTCTCCTTTTTATTTACCAGTTTTCGATGGTTAGTTTTAGGGCATGTTTCAATTAGCATACTTATGCTTTGCATGTTTGCATCCATTCATCTGTCTTGCATGCACCAGGCTCGACGCATCATACAAACTGCATTGTATTTCAATTCCAAATTGAATACGTGTTATCAAGTTGCATTCACATGACATCTTAGAATAACCGAGCCTATTTTAGTTGTATTTTGCATGTGTTGCATTAGGCATCTAGCATAGTTAGGATTCATGCATTGATTTCTAATTAGCTTATTTCTTTGGCTCGGAGTACACTGTGAGTGTTTATGCTTTAGCATTCTTGCATGTATGTAAGTGATTGCCATGTTAGCATGCTTGCCATGAGGCTAACTGCTTAATTGATATGAATACATGAATGCCTGTGGATGAAGGTTGGATTGCTTGGATTGGAACAATTCATCAAAGTGCGAGTTTTAAGCCCACTTGAGAGTGGCAAATCATGTTTTCTAGGCCCACTTGAGGGTGGCAAAATCCACATCTTAGCCTACTTGCGAGTAGCACCTTCAAACCATTTTCAAACAAACAAACATGAGATGTTTTGTTCCAAATCGAGCGATTTAGTCTATACTTGTATGCTGTGCGCATCACGTAGTAAGATTAGCTAATTAACCGGAATAAGAGTGCATGTGTTTCAAAAACAACATATCATGTTAGTAAAGGCCGATCCTTTGATCAGGTGAGCGGGGGTGCTCATTGCATGACCTTTCCCTCTCGTACCCAAGTTCCCGAGCCGAGGCAACTTTGGTGATGACGGACATGTGGCCGTAGGCACGAGTCAGGGTTTCCTAAATTTCCCAAAATAAAATATTTAGGTGGCAACCCTGAAATCTGGCAAAACAGTCCATGTTTGGCGCTTTTTGATTCAAAATTGATTTTTTTTCAAAACCAATTGCCAGATTTGGACTCTTTGGTGATTTATTAGTCTTACATTGCACTTTGTGAGATTAGATTCAGCACCGTGACATGAGTCCGAATTGTAGTAGCTAAGAACAACAATTCGCGCCCTCGCACGCGGAGCGGAGTTCCGGGCGGTCTACAGGCTCACCTTACCGCCTTAGGTCCAACCAAAAAGATTTTCAAGAAAGGCAAAAGTAAGAAGAAGAAAAATGCAAATGATGAAACTCACAAGGCTAATGAAGAAAATAAGATTCGATGCCATTTCTGTCGAAAGAAAGGTCACATAAGAAAAGACTGTCCAGGTTTTAAAAGTTGGTTGGACAAGAAAGGTAACACTCAATGCTTTGTGTCTTATGAATCCTTTTTGGTAGATGTTCCACCAAATTCTTGGTGGATTGACACCGGTGCAATTATTCACATAACAAATTCCATGTGGGGATACCTTACAAGTTGGAAACTAAATAAAGGAGAACGAACCATTACGGTTGGGAATGGAATAGAAGTGGACGCTGAGGCTATTGGCACCCTCCGTCTAATTTTGGACTCTGGTTTCATTTTAGATTTAGTAAACACAGTTTATGTTCCTATTTTTACTAGAAACCTAATTTCTGTTTCACAACTTGATTCCTCTGGTTATGAATTTAAGTTTGGAAATACTAGTCTTTTTATTCCACAATTCTCATATGATTGGTTCTGGTACTTTATATGGTAATCTTTATTCATTGAATTTAGATTCCACTTATGTATAATATCTTTTATCCTTTAATGTAAACGACTTGGTAAATAAAAAGAGAAAACGAGTGAATGAAAATTCATCCATGTTGTGGCATAAGCGCTTGGGCCACATATCAAGAGAAATGATAGAACGTCTTATTAAAGACGGAATTTTAAGTTCACTTGATTTTTCTGATTTTAGTACTTGTGTGAATTACATTAAAGGAAAATACACAAAGACAAAGAAAAATGGTGCTACTAGGACTACTGAATTATTAGACACAAATCATACTGATATATGTAGTCCTTTTACTGTTCCAACTATTTCTAGACATAAATATTTTATTACTTTTATTGAGACTTTTCTAGGTATATTTATGTGCATCTTATTCGTGAAAGATCAGAAGCACTGGATATGTTCAAACTTTATAAAGCTGAAGTTGAAAATCAACTTGGCAGACAGATTAAAAGTGTAAGATCTGATAGAGGTAGTGAATATTATGGTAGATTCACTGAGTCGGGTCAAAATCCAAGTGCTTTTGCTTTATTTTTGGTTGAGAATGGTATTGTTGCTAACTACACAATGCTTGGTACACCTGAGCAAAATGGTGTAGCTGAGCGACGAAACCGTACTCTTTTGGACATGATGAGAAGCATGATGAGTAACTCTTCTTTGCCAGATTACTTGTGGGGTGAAGTTTTAAAAATTACTGTACATGTTCTTAATATGGTTCCTAGTAAGGCTGTGCATGTAACTCCTTATGAGTTGTGGGTTGGTAGGAAACCTAATTTGAATTATTTACATGTATGGGGTTGTCCTGCTGAAGAAAAAATTTTCAACCCACAAATAAAGAAATTAGACCCTAGAACTATAAGTTGTTCTTTTATTGGATATCCTAAGAGATCAAAGGGTTTTAGATTCTATTGTTCCACTCATAGCACAAGAATTGTTGAAATCCTAAGAGATCAAAGGGTTTTAGATTCTATTGTCCCACTTATGGCACAAGAATTGTTGAAACTAGAAATGCTGTGTTCTTAGAGGATGAAAATATTAGTGGGAGTATGAATGTCAAAAATGTTTCTTTGGAGGAAAATCGTGCTTTTACGCCTTCCACGATTATCTAAGAAAATGAAGTGCCTGAACCTATTATGGATAATGTTGGTACTCAAGAGATTTCTCATATTGAAAAAGAAATTGTCCCAGTTGCAAAACAACCTTTACGCAGATCACAAAGAGAAAAGAAACCAGCCATATCAGATGACTATGAGGTTTACCTAAATGAGTGTGATATAGGCTTGGAGAACAATCCTGTTTCTTATGCCCAAGCCATAAAAAATGGAAATGCAACTTAATGGTTAAATGCCATGAAATATGAGTTAAAATCCATGAAAGACAACAATGTCTGGGATCTTGTAGAATTGCCTAAGGGAGCCAAAACAATTGGATGCAAATTGGTTTTCAAAACCAAGCGTGATCCTAAAGGCAATGTCAAAAGATACAAGGCTAGATTAGTTGCTAAAGGATACACTCAAAGAGAAGGGATGGACTATAAGGAAACTTATTCTCCTGTTTCTAATAAAGATTCCTTGAGAAGAGTCATGGCCTTAGTAGCTCATTATGATTTAGAGTTACATCAAATGGACGTTAAAACAACTTTTTTGAATGATGACTTGAATGAAGTGGTCTACATGGACCAACCTGAAGGTTTTCAGGATGAAAGCAAGGAAAATATGGTTTGTAGGCTTAAGAAGTCCATATATGGTCTAAAGCAAGCATCTCGACAATGGTATCTTAAATTTCATGAAGTTCTCACCAAATTTGATTTTAAGGATAATATGGTTGATCAATGTGTCTATCTTAAAATCAGTGGGAGCAATATTTGCATTATAGTTTTGTATGTTGATGATATATTGCTTGCTAGCAATAATTTGGAATGATATATGAGACAAAGAAATTCCTTACGAGAAATTTTGAAATGAAAGATCTTAGTGAAGCCTCTTTTTTCATTGGGATAGAAATGCACCGAGATAGGTCTCGTGGTATTTTAGGATTGTCCCAAAGAGCCTATATCGAAAAGGTTCTTAAAAGGTTCAACATCCAGAACTGTTCAAGTAGTGTTGCCCCCATAGTTAAGGGTGATAAATTTAGTGAATTTCAATGTCCCAAAAATAATTTAGAAAGGGAACAAATGAAAGAAATTCCTTATGCCTCTGCAGTTGGGAGCATTATGTATGCTCAAGTTTGTACACGTCCTGACATAGCATTTGTAGTTGGTATGCTTGGTCGATACCAAAGCAATCCTGGACTTGATCATTGGAAAGCAGTTAAGAAAGTGTTGCGATATTTACAAGGCACTAAGGATTACATGCTTACTTATTAAAGAACAAACAGCCTTGAAGTAGTTGGTTATTCAGATGCTGATTATGCTGGATGTAAAGACACTCGAAAGTCCACTTCTGGGTACATTTTTATGCTTGCTAATGGACCCATTTCATGGAAGAGTCATAAGTAGTCTCTGACAGCCTCTTCTACTATGGAGGCAGAGTTCATAGCATGTTATGAAGCCACATGTCATGCAGTATGGCTAAAGAATTTCATATCTGGATTACAACTTGTCGATTCAATTTCGAAGCCTTTACAGATTTACTGTGATAATGATGCTGCTGTGCGGTTCTCCAATAATAACAAAACTTCAGGAGGATCAAAGCATATTGATATCAAGTATCTAGTTGTTAAAGAAAAGGTTCTGAATCAGACTGTTTCCATCTCTCATATTGGTACTACACTCATGTTAGCAGATCCTTTAACTAAAGGTCTCACACCTAAGCTCTTTCAAGTACATGTTGTGCGCATGGGCTTAGTAGAAAGTTCATCATGTTTAGACTTGAAATGAGTGTATGATAATTGTTATGTTATATTATAATCATCTTATGTTAGTAATGATTATGTTTGTTGTTTTCATTCTTCATACTTGTGCACAATTTAGAAGAAGATGTAAACAACGGGACCGTTATAGATGAATTAGCATTAATCATCATTATGTTGCTGATGTCATCTCTGTGATTTAAGATTCACTTATTCATGTTGATGGAAAATATTAACACTATAACCATTGTACAGTCTTGATCAATGTGTAAATCACTGACTACAATGATTTGGTGCTAATAATTTCATTGAACATAATCTAATGGTGATGGTGTAATCTTCTAGTGGGAGAACGTTGGCCATATTATGATAATCTAGTGACGTAATATAATCATGCAAGCCAAGTAAGAGATTATAAGAATTTTTCCCAAATATGGCTTAATGTGGCTTATACATGATTATACTAGATTCATCTCATTAAGTAAGATACATGTACATCAATTAGATGGTGACTAATCATTGATGAATGCACCTATATATACATAATGTATAGAAGACTAATGGAGATAGTGTCAATGCATTGAATGTGATAGATTCATTATGAATGAATCTTAGAGATGCATTATGTATCTATTATGAATATAGAAGATACATTAATCTATCTAATGAATTCATTAATATAGAAGATGTATTATGTATCATTAATGTAAAAGATACATTAATCTATATTTGGGAAAAATTCTTACAGTTTCTTCTTCTCTTCAGGACTACATCATCCAACAATTGATTGAATTCTATAATATTAGCTTTAGGGATGTAAGAAAAACCGATAAAATCGAGCCGACTAATCAAAACGACCTAAATTTTAGTTTTCGGTCTGTTTTTCATAATATATGGTCTGTTTCAGTTTTGAAACTTTTTATACCGATGTAAACTGAATCGATCGAATATTATATTTAAATATTTTTATATTATAATTTCTTGAACATTATATGCGAAGTAACTAATATAATACACTTTTGTGATAAAAATTAGGGAGAAAAACATTTATGGAGCAATTTTCATATATTTTCTTCATTTATTTTCAATGTAAAATTCTATAATCTACTATAAAACCTTTTAAAATTTCAAGTAAATTTTTCTTCTACATCAAACCGACAAAACCGATAAAAACGTACTGTAGCATACGGTGTGTATCGGTTTCTCAATCATAAAAACCAAAAAGATTGGTTCAATATTTAATATACTCTTAACATCGACCGAATTGAACTGTTTACACCCTTAATTAGCTTATAGGAAAGGCAACCAAGCTGCAGATTCTCTTGTTAATTTTATTCTTCTTCCTCGTATACTGACTGTTTCCTTTGAGACCATTCTGGGTATGTGTCAATATCGTTTGGCAGTTTAGCTAACGTTGTTTGGCAGTACATACATATACACGTGCAAGGAATGGAGAGGGTAGTACAGCCACACGTCCAGCAAAGGACAACAAAGGTAGTGCGTACACAATCTAAGGTTGTATGGCCAACCTACAAAAGGTGGCGCGAGCAGACTCAAAGGGTAAGCAACTTTTAGCCACTCTCTCTCTGTACAGTGCTCTGTATTTTCTCTTCTCTCCCAAGAAAGTTAACTTGACCGTTGGAGGGTTTTCCAACAACCCACCCATCGGGTAGCTCACCTTTGTTTGTTTGCAGTGAGATGGAGTTCTATCAGAGTGATTCCAGCTTGGTAGCAAGGAGTACGGAAGACGACAAATATTTTTTACCTGTACAATTGGCGCCACCTGTGGGAACCTTTGATAGACAAATCCTTGTCCTCCAAGCTTTTTTGATCATTTTCCATGGCAAACAACAATGAAACCTCGTTGTCTATCGTCGACGACATCACTCTAGAGTCAGTCTGGAGAGGAGATGGCCCTCTAGCCATCCCGACCATGGCGGGCCTAAAGACTTCCTCTAGAGGGCCGCCCAGAGATGCATAAGACAAACGCGCGAGGAGCATTGACCACTCATAGAGTCTTAAAGGGCACCAGCGACAGAGAGAGTTGCACGCTCGACACTTGGAGCACAAACTGAGAGACCAAGATGCCATCATTTGGAAGATGGTAGCTAAGATGGAGGCGCTGAAGTGGCAGATCAAAGGGAAGGGTCTTACTGGAGTGGAAAACCACAGTGAGTGCACCCAACCCCGTTAGGCAGCCAGAACCAGCAAGGGACGCCCTCCCTCTCCATTACTAGGAGCTATGGGGTAGAAGACTCCGACCCATCGATGGAGAAGTCATGCACATGAGATAGCAGCTACTGTCTCTCTTATCCGTCGACAATGTCCAGATACGCTTACTCTGCCCCAATTAGAGGACCTGAGGGACATCCTAGAGGAGCGTGCATGCCACAGAGAGGCCCAGAGAGTGCTGGCGCTGTAGAGGCTGAATCCCAGAATCCATTGCAGTGAAAAAGTGGCCATGCCGCCACCTAGGGTAGTGGCCCCTACGCCTATGGATAGAGACTTGGTGAGGCTTAGTGCCACCCCACTCTCCCCTGAGATTGAGAGCGTACCACTCCCCATCGGATTCCATCAACCTAAGTTCATGCTATACAATGGCAAGAAAGACCTGTACATGCACGTTAGTCATTACCGGCAAGTGATGGCGGGGCATAGATGTAATGACTCCCTAATGAGCCTCATCTTTCCGGCTAGCTTGGGGGAGTTGGGCCTGAAATGGTTCCCCGGAAGGAAGTATCGAGGGTTGGCAGCAACTTGCCGAAGCGTTCGTCACAAGATTCAAGACCAATACTCGAACACCGAAGGAGGTCGACCACCTCTTGGGTATCAAGATGGAATTGGGCAGTTCATTGAAGGCATACAATGCCAAGTATTGGGAGACTTACAATGAGATCCTCGATTGCCCCACTAACATGGCAATCATCCAAAACAAGTGAGGCCTACCAGTCGGACATAGACTGCGAGACTCGCTTATGATGCACCATCCTACAACCATAGAATCATTGATGCAGCGGATTAACGAGTACATCTGAGTTGAGGATGATGCCACCACGGCCACCGAGAAGGCGAATCTGGTGGTAGCGGACAAATGCGCGGCTGGGAAGGTTAACTTGGTGGGGCAGGAGGACAACCGCCCCAATAACCGAGCCAGAGAACAACACCGCGGCGCTGGCCGCAATGACAGAAATAAGGGCCGTAGCAATGACCGGGCTAATGCTCCTCGCAATGAGAAAGAAGATGCCAAGAGAAAGTTGAAGGCATAGACTGGCATTACCACTATCTTCAAAATTCCAATTTATTGCATTCTCAGTGAAATCCGAGGCATGCCATGTGTCCGATGGCCAGCAAAATTGGGACATGCTTAGAGGGAATTTAACACTAGATATCACCGCACTTACCATGAAGAAAGGGGGCACCGCACGGAGGACTGCGTGCTGTTAAAATATCACTTGGAAGAGCTGGTTGTAGCAAAGCACCTGAACCAATTCATTGACGGTGGCATGAGGGCACCTCATCAAGGGTAAGCCCAGCCAAATGGGCTAGTCGTCCTAGATGCAGCGCCCGGGGAGTTATCAATGTCATTCATGGAATCATTGAGTCGGTACGAGTATGCGAGCTCAAAGGAATGATTAAAAAAGCTGAGCATATAAGGGAGGTGCTATCCGTCTAGCCCGCTGCGAAGAAGGGGAAGATCGAGGTACAAGACATCATGACTTTTTCGAGCAAAGACTTGAAAAGAATTCAAACCCCTCACAATGACGCCTTAGTTGTGACCCTCCGCGTTAAGGATTTTGACATCAAGAGAATTTTGATCGACCGGGGGAGTTCAGTCGAGATCATGTATTATGATGCATTTAAGCAAATGAAGCTGGAGGACAAAGACTTAGCTTCAATAACTTCCCCTTTGGTTGGCTTCAACTCACAACCTGAATGGCTGATCGGGAAGATCATACTGCCGATCAAAGCAGGGTCAATCATGAAGCAGGTGAAGTTCTGAGTGGTGAAGGTCCCCTCGACTTAGGGGTGTAAAAATTGCCCGAGGCCCGTGGGTGGCCCGAAGCCCGCCCGAGGCCTGAGGTGGGCCCGGCCTGTTTTGGCCTGATTAGGCCCAGGCCCAAGCCCAGCCCAATACCTTGGGCATGGGCCTTCCATTTGAAGCCTAGCTCGGCCGATTAGCTCGACTAAAAAAAAAAATCGGGCCCTGCGGGCGACCCACTAGGCCCGGCCCGGCCCAGCCCACGGGGCTCTCTCTTTCTACCAAAGGTCAAATTTCAAAAAAATAAAAATAATAAGCAACTTACAACAGTTAAATAATTTAAATAAATAATAAAAACAAAAAAACAAAGCAAAACAATGAAAAAAAATTAAGTTGCAAGTTGCAATTACTTGCAATGAAAAAGAAATATATATATATATATAAACAAACAAATTGTCAAAAGGTGACCTGTTGCCCAATGTCCCCACCCTACCCCCTGCCAGCGCCTGCCCTTCCTTTGCATCATGTGTCACATCACTCTGTATGCCACATGAAGTTAAGTTGCAAATTGCAATTAAAAAAAAAAAATGTCGGCACTTTTGTAGACTTAGAAAAAAAAAAAAATCTAACGGTCATATTATCGTTTCATATAACGATAATATTTTTTTTATTTATTTATACATTTACTTCAATCTTTCAAACTACTATACATATCCTCCTTTTTCCAAAATAAATCTCACAAATAATTCTCTCTTAAACTCTATCAATCTCTCTTAAACTCTCAATCTCAATTAATTTTAAAGTGTCATCATCCCTAAGTGGCAATTGCAATTGTGCAACGAGAAATTTTTTTTCAGAAGAAGCTAATTTCTGTATCGCATTTGCCAGTCGATAACATTAATTAGTTTAATAAAATTTATTAACTACTCATTTGTTTCATTAATTGTTTGCGAACATATATTAATTATTATTTTTACTTATTGTATTGGCACATTATTTAAATTAATTGTTAGTTTTTATATATTATTTTACTTACATTACTATGGATCCTAATATTTCTACTGTTTATGTCAATGTTGATACATATACTACACAACATGAATCTATTGATTCTCCTTCTAATATCTCTCTTCCAACAGTTGGATCATCATCTAGAAGCAGAAGTAGTAGTGTTTGGGAACATTATGAAAAAATATTTATAAATAATCCTGATGGTACAATTACATTTAGAGTAAAATGTAAATATTGTGCATATTTACTTAGTATTGCATCTACAAGGGGTACTAGTCAACTAAAAAAGTATGCTAATAAGCATTTACAAAGTCAACAACCTGATATTCGAAGTCAAATGCAATTAGGGATTTCATCAACTGGTAATTTGCAAACATTTTCATATGATCCTATATGTGCACAAAATTCTGTAATTGATTATATTATTAAAAAAGAACAACCTTTTACTACTATTGAATGTCCCGATTTTACCGAAATGATCCACAAAAGTTTTGCACCACAATATCAAAGTTTTTCAAGAAATACTACTAGAAATAGGATTTTAAAGAAATTTGAGGATGTTAAAATTATTTGACATCTTTAAAAATTTGATTGGAAGAGTTTGTTTAATATCTGATCTGTGTCAAATAATGATTTTGAATATCAATGTATCACTGCATATTTTATTGACAATGATTGGAAATTAAATAAAAGAATTATTTTATTTAAATTAGTTGAACTTTCATACACTGATCATTCGCTTGATGTAGAAATAAGAATGTATTATATGAGTGGGCTTTACAAAATAAAATATTTACGATTAGTTTAGATAATGCAGCATATTATAATCAAACTATAACCTATTTAAAATCAACTTTACAATTACTTGTTGATGGTGATTTATTTCATATTCGTTATTATGCCCATATTTTAAATTTGATTGTTACAGAAGTTATGCATGTATACGAGACTTCTGTACTTGTAATAAAAAATGCAGTTGTTACTATTATGTCTTCTGCTAATCGAATTTCAGAATATAGAAAAATTTGTTAACAAGAAAATATGCCATTTAAAAAATTAATTTTAGATGTAGATAGTAGGTGGAATTCAAAATATAATATGTTAAAAATAACTTGTAAACAAAGAAGAGCAATAGAATATTTTTTGCAGCAACATCAATTGGAGGAGTACTAACTCCCACAGAACTTAATTGGCGCAAACTAGCCTTGTATGAAGATTTTTTAAAAGTTTTTGATACTTTAACAAAATTATTTTCTTATATATATATTCCTACTTCACCATTTGTTTTACATATGCTAGCATAAATAATTAAAGTTTTCGTAAAATATATGGATAATGAATATTATGTAATCATTACGATTTCAATGAAAGTAAAATTTGATAAATATTTTGATCATTTGCCTCATCTATTAGGTTTAGCCATAATAATTGATCCTAGGTGTAAATCAATTGGTTTACAAAAAATTTTAGAACGTCTTTTTATTGATCAAACACAGTTTGCCCCTGTTATGCAAACATGCAACAAATTATTTGAAGAATACAGAGTAACTGCATCTGCAAATACACCTACACACACTACACTAGCAGTTTCATCTCGAGGCAGGAGATTAAGTGTTTTTCAGCAATAAAAAGTAGAAGAATATCTCAACATACAAGTGTAAGTAGTTCTGAACTATAACGTTATTTGGCAAGCCCGTCAGTGGATGATTCCAATGATTTTGACATTTTGGAATGGTGGAAACAAAATGAAACTATGTGGCCCGTGGTTTCACAAATGGCCCATGATATACTAACCGTTCCTATTTCTACAGTTGCTTCGGAAACAGCATTTAGTGTAGGTAGACGGGTGCTGAGCGATTATCGGAGTAGGCTTTCACCTGAAATGGTTGAGGCACTGATGATATCCAGAGATTATATGCATGCGCTTACAAGAAGACAAAATTATAGTGAAAAGAAGCGAATTTAAAATGATTTGGATGACATATCCTCGGGCAACGCGACTGAAATGTCTGTCTCCTCCGATGATTGATCAACAATTTGTTTTTTACTATTTCATTTCATTTCATTTCATTTCGTTTTTTTTGTTTTTTTTTTTGGTATTAGATTATTGAGGTGGAGTATAATGCAAATGATTGGTAGGCTAGTAGGTGCCAACCTAGTTGGGATGTACTTGACCTATAGTGATGCAATTGCTGTGGCTCGCCTTTTTCGCATCCCCTTTCGGAAAGTTTGAAAGAAAGCCTTACAGTTCAGATTCTCGCGGTTCTGAATCTAATCTCACAAGTGCAATGTGAAACTAATAATCACCAAAGAATCCAAATCCGGCAAATCATTTTGGAAAATCGATTTTAGAATAAAAAATGCCAAAATTGGACTGCTTTGCCAAATACAGAGTCCCCACCTAAATATTTTTTGTTTTGGGGGAATTTAAGAAACCTTGACTCGTGCCAAAGGCCACGTGTCTGTCATCGCCAAAGTTGCCTCGACTCGGGAACTTAGGTACGAAGGGGGAAGGTCATGAATTGAGCACTCCCGCTAGCCCGATCAAAGATTGGCCTCTACTAATCATGATATGACTTTTATAAACATTATGTGCTCTTGTTCTAGTTATTAAGCTAACCTTACTATGTGATGCGCACAAGCAAGTATAGACTAGTTTGCTTAATTTAGAATAATTCAACTCATGTTTGTTTGCGAAAATAGTTTGAATTTGTCTCCTTAAGTGGGCTTAAAAAGTTTGCGGATTTGCCACCAAACATAGTGGGCTTAAAACATGGTTTGCCACTCAACAAAGTGGGCTTAAAACATACATTCGTTGAATTGTTCCAACTCAAACAACAAGCTTTCATCCACAGGCATTCATGCAATTTAGCATTTAAGCACATTGCCTCATGGCAAGCATGCTAATCATGGCAACATTCACATTCATGCAAGTATGCTAAAGCATAAAAACTCACCTAGTACTCCAAGCTAAGATAAACAAAAGAGTTAGAAAAATGCATGATTCCTAACTATACAAGATGCTTAATGCAACGCATGCAATATGCAATTAATAGGCTCGGCTACTAATATGACATGTGAAGCAATTTTGATAACATGCGGCTAAACACGTATTCAAATAAGATATTGAAATGGCAATGCATTTTGAATGATGCGCCGAGCCTCGGTGCATGCAATACAAATAAATGGATGCAAGCATAAAGCATAAGGTATGCTAATTGAAACATGACCCTAATCTAACCATCAAAAGCGATTAAATAAAAGGGAGAAAGACGTGGGGTTGGAAGGCATACACACATGCACGCACACTTATTACAATATTACGCCCTCGCGAAGGAGGGTCTGAATGAGTAAAAGCTAACTAGCTAGCTAAACTAAACTAACTAATACAAAACTTGAAACTAATTAACTAGCTAACTAATTATTACAAACCAAATTAATTAACTATTCTAGTTAAATAATTACAAAACGAAATTGAATAACTAGTTAAAATAACTAATTATTTACAACACTTAATTAGTTACAACTAATTAATTACAACACATATTTGATCTATTGCTAATTAAACTAATTAGCTAATCCTGGGAAGCGAGGGAGGCCCATGTATGCTCGATTTCCACCCGAAAAGCCACTGCTTTGCTGCTGAACGCCTCTGTTTGCACATTGAACACTAACAAGTCTGCCCACTTCTAGAACACCTCTGCTCCATTTTACCATCACACTGTGCAAATTTCACTGATGGTTGACAAGGGGTCGGTCGGCTACCAATGGTGGCCGATCGGCTGCTGGTGGTGGCAGTCGGCCACTAATAACCTGGACTTCCTTACTGTAATAGAGAGCCAACAGAGCAAAACAGTGTATTTCTCAAGGGTTGTTTGCACACTTTGCCTCTCCTTTTCTTAGGGAAATCAAAGGAGGGACAAAATTTGGTTCACAAACCATCAATCAAGCAATTTCATTGCATGATGGCTTGTGAAACCAATTGTGCAAGTTTAATAAATGCAAAATGAGACCAAAATGACCATCACCCTATCATGCATAATCAAGGGCAATGGAGACCTAGGAAAATGACACATTTCATCACTTTTGAGTATAAAATGTCCCATTTTCCTTGTGTTCCAATTAACGTCTGATTTGAACAGATGCAATGCAACACAAAGAAATGCTTATCTTGCCACTTTTACTTGCCAATTTTGTTTACACATTTTAGTTACCAAATCATTCAATAATCAATTTGTCCATTGGTGAGTGTCTTTTAAGATGAAAAAAGTGTCAACCAAGGGATAGTTTAAGGTAAGAGAGAGATCATGCTATTGGTAATGAACCCTCAAACAGGATTAAACCATTAAGCATGAGCCTCAATCTCAAGCTTAAACAACCCTAAGGTTGAAATAACCCTCAAAAGCAAATGAAAGAGTGAAGCAAAGAGGGAAGTTGTAGAGATTATAGTGCTGAAATGAAGTGGAAAACAACACCAAAAGATGCTATCAACTCAAACAACATGTGTTTAAGACCCTAAAACACCAACTTGTGAGGACTATTACACTACAACCATGCAAAACAAGACCCAAATGAACTAACCAGCCCAAAATAGAGCTAAAGCAGGCTATTTCAGAGGCTAAAACATGCTGGACTTGAGCCACAAAAAGCTAAAACATTAAGCTAATACATGGGGCTAACTAGCCATGCAAACAAGACACAAGGAGGGGAGGCTAACCCCTCCAATTTTGGACTTCAAAATAAGTTTTTTGCCACTGAAAAACCTCTGAAATTTAGTGGTTAAAAGGCCCAAAAAAGTTGATTTGAAAGTGGTGAACAAAGGGATAAAAGCTTTACAAACTAAGAAGTAAGAAGGGTAAACCACCCCTTAATTGAAAATGGCGTCAAACTACCACCTTTAGGCCACAAAAATAGTGTTTTTGACATCTCAAAATCAGTTGGAAAACATGCTGGAATGAAGACAAAAGTAGCTAAAACAATAAGCTAAAATATTGAGCAATTAAGCTAGGAAACAAGCACAAGGAGGGAAGGCAAACCCCCTCTATTTTTGGGACTTCAAAATATGATTTTTGGCCTCTGGAAAGCTCTAAAAACCAGTGGTAAAAATCTCAAAAAAATTGATGAAGAAATGGGAAACACAAGTGGAAAGGCTTCGAGAACAAGGTTCAAAGAAGGGTGATTAACCCCTTTACCTTTAATAGCCTTAAACCACAAGCTTCAGCCCACAAAAAAAGGTTTTAAAGAGCTTAAAAACAGCAAGAAAACATGGAAAACAGGTGTTGTAGAGATGGTGCAAAAGCAAAAGAAGTATACCTCTTGGAGAGGAATGAACCCTTAAGTCACAACCAACCAATTTCATACTCTCAAGTGCTTCAAGAGCTCAAATCCAAGCTCAAATCACCTCAGCAAGAAGCTCTCTAGGTATGGTTTGGTGTGTTTGGGCATAGGCTATGCAAGTTGCAAAAGAGAGAGAGAGAATTATAAAGAGAGAGGATATTTTTCAAAATATTTCTTCACTCCTAATGTTTTCTAACCTTGAAAGCAAGAAGAGAGGCCTTCTATATATAGAAAATATAGTCCCTCAGTCGAAAATATCAAACCTTGGACAGCTGGAGCTTTTGGGGGACATCTGGCACAAAATATCTAGCTTTTTCACCAGTGGCCAACTGGCCAAAAGTGTGCATTGTCGGCCATAAAAAATCTGCTTTCAGGCCCAACTTCAGAGTCTAAATTGAAGCCCCAGAAGTCTACTTTCCAATGGAACTAGCCTCACATATAAATTATAAGTGTGCTAAGAGATATGCCTATTTTAGTGAAGGTTGCTCGGTTTTGGTTTAACCGGATTAATGCCTAACTTCAACCAGCCCTATCTCCCTCATCCAGACTCGGCTTTAGGAGATTCTTAAGTGTAAAATGAAGCCCTGGAAGTCCACTTTCCAATGGTGGTGGCCTCACAACTTAAGTCCAAGTGTACAAAAGGATAGACCTGATTTAGTGAAGGCTGCCCGGTTCTCTCTTAACGGTTTATGCCCAACTTCTTCCCCAACTAGGTTTCTTCCCTCTCCTTCAATTTTCTTAAACTCCAAACCTCTAAATAAGATGTTTTAAATTTTTTTGAAAGAGTTCACCTCTCTTTCATTTATTTCCACTTTGTCCTTACTCGGTTTACCGAAAAGTGCAACATTTAACGAAATGCGAGCCTCGGAACATCGTAGAAACTTTTTGAAAAATATTTTGAAAGAGAGGGTTTTGAGGTCTAAAATAATTTTGGTCAAAAATAGTTTTGGTCCAAAATAGGGGTGTAAGGTTGGGATTTAGAGCTCCTCTTGCTGAAGAAATCGAATATTTGTATAGCACAACTTTCATCATCGAGTGATCAATTAGTGGCGCCCAAGTCTTAAGGGCAGTCAAAAATGGGGTGTCTACAATTTCTCTACCATCATCAATAATCTACACATGTTTTATTTAATAATATCAACTTTTGTAATATTTTATTTCATTTTGAAATAAAAATTATTCATTCAATAAATGTTATATAAATAATTTTATATTGTAATATTGAAAGTTTCATTTTCATATATATAAAATTATTCATTTTGAAAGAAAAAAATTATATAATTGCATACTTTTTTAGTTATAAGTTCGCAATTAAAAAAACATAAGTCATATATAATTAAATTTAAATATTACCATGAAACATAACTAAACAAAACATCTCATTAATCTTAACTAAAATATCTAGTATAATTTTTCTTTTATTTTTTATTCCTAAAAAATAAATAATAAAAAAAAGGCCTGACTATGCTCAGCTTGCGACTGTAGGCCAGTGGCCCAGGCCCTATTATGAATGGGCTTGGGCTTGGGCCTGGGCCCCACTTTTTAGCACGTGGGTCGGCCCGGCCTGGCCCGCTAAAAAGAAGGGAGCCTGTGAGGCCCGCTTGGGCCGGCCCATTATTACATCCCTACATCGACTTATAACTTGATGTTAAGGAGGGGCTGGCTGCACACCATGCAAGCGGTGGCTTCAACCTACCACCAAGTCATGCGCTTCCCTACCCTAGCCGAATAGATTGAAGGGGTTTGGAGAGACTAAGTAATGTCCAAATAGTGCTTTGTCGCCGTAAATAGAAGCCGGGCTGCCAAAGGCTTTGTCCAAATGATAGAGAGGCCAGAAGGAAAAGGGGTTTTGAAGATGTAGAGAGAAAGACCAAGGAGAAATCTGTAGAAGATTTAGTGGAGGTTCAGATTGATGAGAATGATTTGAGCAAATTCTTTCTCTTGGGTTCATCATTGTCCAGCATCGAGTGGATGGACAATGTAAACTTTTTGGTCTCCAACATTGAAGTCTTTGGATGGACGCCTTACGATATGCCTGGCATCAATCCAAACTTCATCTGCCATCAACTCAACGTCTTCCCAAACGCTCGACGGGTCAGACGGAGAACTCGGCGCTCAGCCTTGCACCATGCCGAGGTAGTGGCAGAGGAGGTCAAAAACATGCTGGAGGCTAGGGCAATTGAAGAGGTGCAATACCCCAAATGGATCTCTAACATAGTGGTAGTGCCGAAAAAGAACGGGAAATGGCAAGTATGCGTCGACTACAAAACGGTCAACCGAACTTGCCCCAAGGACAGCTTTCCACTCCTAAGAATTGACTAGTTGGTGGATCTTACCGCTAGCCACCAAAGGCTCAGCTTCCTTAATGTATACTGCGGCTACCACCAAATAACCATGTACGAACCAGACTAAGAGATCACATCATTCACTATGCCAAGAAGATTGTACTGCTATAAGGTCATGCCTTTTGGTCTCAAGAATGCTGGAGCAACCTTCCAAAGAATGGTGACCAAAATGTTCGCCCCTTTGCTAGGCCGTACTATGGAGGCCTATATTGATGATATGGGGGTGAAGAGCAAGAATGAGTCCCAGCACCTCGTCGACCTAGCTGAAATGTTTGCCATACTCAAACGCCACAAATTGCGCTTAAATGCTTCCAAGTGTGCTTTTGGCATAGGGACGGGGAAATTTTTGGGCTTTTTGGTTATGAGCCGGGGTATAAAGGCCAGCTCTTCGTAGATAAAAGCAATATAAGAGCTTGAAAGGCCGAACTCAACGAATGATGTGCAATATCTTGCCGAAATGGTAGCTGCGCTGAATAGTTTTATTAGCCAGTCATCAGATCGTTGTAGGCCATTCTTCCAAACATTGAAATCCAAGTTCTTTTGGGACAAAAAATGCGACCGCGCCTTGGCCAACTTGAAAGCGTACCTCTCCTCCGCTCCAATCTTGGTCACCTCTAAACCTAGAGAGTAGCTCTATCTCTACTTGGCCGTTTCTCAGCAATGAGCGCGATGCTTATCTGAGCTGAGGGAATTCAACACCTCCCTATCTTCCATGTCAGCAAGACGTTGCTCCCCTCCGAATCAAGATATTTGCCACTGGAGAAACTAGCTCTAGCATTGATGATGGCTTCCAGGAAGTTAGCCTACTATTTTCATGCTCATACAATTGTGGTGTTGACTGAATTGCCACTAAAAGTGTTATTTGAGAAGGTAGACTTTTCTGGCAGAATCCTGAAGTGGGCTATCGAGCTAGGGCAATATGACATCAAGTTCCAACTGCGAACGACTATCAAGGCGTAGGCCCTAGCTGACTTTGTGGAGGAATTTGCCCTAGGCACCCATCTAGTTTGCCCGATCGATTTGGCTAGTGCGGATTTAGCACAGCCAACGACATCAATGCCACTAGAAGGAGGTGAGATGCAAGCAATAGAAAGGCAAGACAATAATGAGCAGATGGAGGAAGAAACAACTGATCAACCGAACACCAAGATAGGTGCAAAGTAGGAAAGCTACGCATGAAGGAGACCAAAACCTTAGACTTGCAAAATTCTCAGAATCCATATGACTACTGGATATTGTTCATTGGCAAGATGTGGAAACTCTTTGTTGATGGAGCCTCGAATAGACATAACGCCAGGCTAGGGGTTGTATTAACTTCGCTAAACGGACTAACCATTGAGCATGTTATCACGCTTGGATTCCCAGTATCCAACAATGAGACGGAATATGATGCCCTCCTAGCCAGCCTAAAAAGTGCTATGCAGATGAGGGCAACTGAGCTCATGGTATTTAGCAACTCTAAACTTGTTATCAACCAAGTCTCTAGAGAATACGAGGCTAAGTGTGAGAGGATGGCCAAGTATCAAGTGCTGGTACGCGCTGAGATCAAAAAGTTTGCCGCAATAAGAATAGAGCAAATCGGCCGTGAAGAAAATAGTCAAGCGGACGAATTGGCCGGCTTAGCATCTATGCAAAACACCTTTTCCAACCTTTTGATGATTGAGTTCTTGCCTAGACCTAGCGTCGAAGAACTTGAGGCACTTGAAGTACTTTGCACCGACTTAGGGCCATCCTGGATGGACCCCATCATAACCTTCCTCAAAAATCGAGTCATGCCCACCAAAAAGAAGGAAGCCAACAAGATAAGGGCCAAGTGAAAGCGATTTTGGTTCTTTCCATCTGGCACCTTATACAAAAAATCATATACTGGGCCATATTTGAAATGCGTCCATCCCAGCAAGGTTGAAGCTTTCCTCTTCGAAATTCATGAAGACATGTATGGAAACCAGATTAGGGGAAGAATGTTGGCATACCGAGTAATTTTTCAAGGTTATTGGTGGTCGTGCATGCAAGCCGATGCACAGAAATATGTGCAAAAATGTGAAAAATGCCAAAAATTTGCACACTAGATTCACTAGCTGGCCAGAGAGTTACTCCCCTTGACGAGTCCTTGTCGCTTGCCTTTTAGGGGCTGGACATCATGGGACCACTCCCAACAGCTCTGGGCAATCACAAGTTTTTCATCGCCACTACTAACTGCTTCACCAAATGGGTGGAAGTTGAGCCATTGGCGACCATCAAGGAAAAAGATGTAAAGAAGTTCGTCTGACAGAATATTATTACTTGGTTCGGAGTCCCAAAGGCCCTTATCTCGGATAACTGTACACAGTTTGATGGGAAACTATTTCGAGGATTTTATGAAGAGTTAAAGATCGAATTCTACAATTCTACACCGGCCTACCCTCAATCAAATGGACATGCTAAAGCTTCAAACAAGACTATCTTCGACGATTTGAAGAAGCGGCTTGAGAAAGCTAAAGGGAAGTGGACTGAGGAACTCCCCAACATGCTATGGGCATACCGAACTACCCCAAGACACTCTACCGACGAAACTCCATTCATCCTAGCTTTTGGCATGGATGCGGTCATACCTTTGGAGATCGGCATGCCAACCATCCGGTCTGAAAACTTCGAGCCAGACTTGAATTGTGAAACTATTGCCTTGGAATTGGACCTTGCTGAACAAAGAAGAGAAATGACATTAATGCACATTGTAGCCTACCAACAAGAGCTTTCCAAGAAATATAACAAGATCGTGCAGCCGTGCCTATTCAAAGTTGGGGACTGGATATTGAGGAAAGTAATGGGCAACACTCTGGTCCTTGGAGAAGGCAAACTCGGCGCAAATTGGGAAGGCCCATATAAGATCACTGGCCATGCTAGCAAAGGGACATATCACTTGGAAGATTTAGACAGCAAAGCTATTCCAAGACCATGGAATGCGGCTAACCTCAAGTTGTTTTACTTTTGAAATGTAACTCTTTTTCCCTTACTAAACATACCTTTTTGTTCAAACGTAGCCTTTTGGCACTATATGTAATGCTAGATGAGCAATGAAAGGGATCCTTGTATTTTTCTTTATACTGTGGCATTTCATGTAAATTTAAAGTATTGTAGTGTGCAACTGAGCATTAGGGGAAACTCCTCCTCAGTTGACATAGCACGCCGACCAAAAAGTTGGTGTTTTCCCCAGTTTGTGATTTAAGACCAAGATGATTTTGTTCATGTCTTCGAGCTTATTTTACTCATATATCCCGAGTTGAATTCGCTCACTGGAAAGAGAGTTGGTGTTTTGCTCAACTCCAAATTAAAAATCGAGCTAATTTGGCTCACCTCCTCGAGCTGACTTTGTTTGCCGGGAAGAAAGTTGGTGTTTTCCCTAGTTTGTGATTTAAGACCGAGCTGATTTCGCTCATGTCTCTGAGCTGATTTCGCTCGCCTCCCCGAGTTGACTTTGCTTGCTGGGAAGAAAGTTGGTGTTTTCCCCAACTTTTGTAATTTAAACAAAGCTGATTTTTTGCTTGTTTCTAACATCAAACCAAGCTGATTTTGCTCATCCTCCCCGAGCTGATTTTGCTCGCTGGGGAGAAAGATGGTGTTCCCTAACTTTTTGCAATTTAAACGAAGCTGATTTTTTACTTCTTTAACCTAGTTGATTTTGCTCGCCGGAAGAAGAGTTGAGATTCCTCCCAATTTTAATGATCTTAATCGAGCTAATTTTTACTCGGATCCCTAAAGCTAAATTCCCTAATCGGGGAGAAAGTTTGGTTCATCAGGTAGGAAATTATTTAGCATATTTATATTGTTCCATCCGAGCGAAAATCAGCTCGGCTCAAAGAGAGTTCGCATTTCACATTTTGATCCAAGAAAACAGTTTTTATCAAGGCCAAAATCAAATTTAGTATTCTACTCAATCAAGCAAAGGAGCGAAATTGAGAAGACAAATGAATGAAGCAAGGAAAAAGTTGTAGATTTTTCATTCATCATATAGTTCGGTTACAAAAGCGGGGTTCATAGCCCGATTACATCGAAATAAAAATAAAAAATAAAAATAGAGAGTGGGATTTTTTTTCACTCCACATTCATAGCCTCATCCAGATCGGTCGCACTTTACCCTGCTACACCACCCGCAATCTCTAGGTCAGTTGTAGGGGTCAGATCGGCCTCCAGCTCGGCCCCGCCACTGCTCGGTAGGCCTTCCCCAGAAGTGGCCGACGAAGGAGACTGACCAGCTTGCTTAGCGGCAGGTACTTCGGCAGCACTGGCAACCTTCACAGCCTCGATCATCTTCTGTTGAATGGCAACGGCGTAGGTTTTCATATGTGGCGATATGAAGGCCAGTGGAGGGTTCTTGAAGAACTCTGAATCAGGCGGGTGGCCAAGTTTCTCCGCGGCCGCCTTCCAACCGCACTGAAAGAATATGTCTTTTGTGGCCTCCACCTGCCGTTCATACGCCCGCTCGCCCTCTGCAAAGCCATGATTCTCTGCGTCCAATCTTCTCTTTTAGCTCGGCTTTATGAGTGTCACGGTTTTTTTTTCAGCTTGGCAATATAACTTGCTTTTTTGCTTGTATCATCTTTTCTTTTTCTTCCTCCGCCCTGGCCATTTGTTTGGCCAATTGGTCTCGCTCGGCCGAAATGGCTGCAAGAGTAGCTTTCACTTTTGACAGCTCGGTCGTCTTTTCTTTATTATCTGCGATGGCCTCATGCAGACTTCACCGCACAATGATCATGTGTTTGTACGTGACATAGTTCTTTTGCACGGCCTACAAAAGGTGACACATCAGTACAAGAAAACCAAGCAATAACTTGCACAAGTTAAAAGCAAGTGACCTTACTAGAACTATAGATTTGGATGCCGACCGAAGGACCTTTAGGTCAGACAACTCCTCATGTTTCTTCATGTCCGCTAGCCTTGGTCAGGTTAAAACTAAGTGAGTTGTCCTTGTCAGCATAGACGGAATCAGTTGCGGTCACCGCTCGGCCTTTGTATTTCAGTTTAGGCAACCACATTGGGGAGGGGCTGTGGAGCGGGTGGATTGCTCGGCCACGACTTCTGTGGAACTCTTCCCTTGATCAGCAACTGGTAGTTCGGTCGAGTCCTCGTAGACCAGATGTGGCTCGGCCACTGTTTGCTTCGACCTCTTCTTGGGTTGAGAAGAACCCCGCTTGCTGGCCAAGGCTAACATCGGTCCAACTTCCTACATGGCCAGTTGTGAAGATTGGCCCTCAGCTGTTTCGGCTGGTCAAGAATCGCTCGGCCCTACGGTGATCATAGATTTAATGGCTCGGATTTTGGTGATTTCTTGCTTGGTAGTTAGTGACACTAGATTGATCTAGGGAAGGGTTGGATCAGACTCTAGAGAGGGGGGCACGTAAAAAATTTGTAACCCTACTTTTGCGCAGCGAACTGTATTGGTAGCTCGGCTCGTACTCCAACAATTTACGGCACTCGCGATCCAGATGTCGCAATGCAGTTCGAATGGCTTGCTAATCGGCGTGCGAGTAATTGTCTACCAAGGGTTTATAATCTGCACAAAAAATAAAGCCAAGTGTTAGATTGGTTAGGATATTCATTCAGAAGAAAATCAGGACTGTGCTATTATGCTCACCGACACTCCCGAAATCCTGACGTATCTGCCCGGTATGGGTGCCTCGGTATCTTCATAATTCCCAGACACCCATAGAAAGTCATCGTCCTCTACAAGTTTTGCTCGGCCTTTTCTAACCTTGAGGTACCAACAGAAAACTACTTTATTTTTGCTCAGTGTATACTGGTGGAATATCTCTACCAAACCGAGGTTCAGATCGAGAATACAGTTTAGTGTGGTGACACCATTTATTATTTTATAAGTGTTGTTTGACACTTGGGTTGGACATAACCTAGTCTGCCTCAAAAACTTGCAGACTGGGGGGCTGGACCGGGAAGCGGAGGCCACTTTCTACTATGGACACGACGGTGAAGGGGCATGCATCCAATCTACCCCAAGGAGTATCACCTTTCTTGGCCAGCTCAAAGCGAACATCATCTAGAATGTTGAACTCTCTACAGAACTTGACGACAGCTCTAGGTGAATTGACCATAAATCGGTGCTCTCCCATTTACCCCAATTTTAATTGTGTCCACTAAGTTTAATTTATTGCTTGGCTGGTTTGAGCGACTTCTATGAATGGGCTACTCGGTCAGCAAGCTTCACCGATTTGCAAAATTAAGGTGTGCCTGGTTGATCCTAGTTTAGTCTGCATTAATATCACATGATGGTTCTTATTATTCTTTAATTTGTAAAGTTTCTTTGTCTTTGCTTCTTTTTACATTATAAACATGAAATCAAATTAGTTACATTACAGTTCATACCTGCATATTCACAAACAAATTGGCCACTCCTAATGATCTCACCGGCACGCAATCCCCAACCTTTCGTCCCATCTTTCACAATCTTCAATCGAACACAGACCCCTCTCTGAGTCAACTGATTCCTACACTTCACTCCACAACGGCAACTCGGCTCGCACTCACGAGTTAACTCGGATGAGTTCAAGTCCGAGCACGGGCATCCCGAGTCCCCATCATCACACTTCTTGCACTCGTACCCACAAGCATCAGAGACCTAGCAAGAAAATAAGTCGGGTCTGATAATCGGGTCAGAGCCCCAAGGCTGAGGAAGAGAACGAGATGGGTCAATCGGGTCGGGACATGGGGTCTAAGTAAGAGTGTAGATGAAGTAGGAGTAGGGATGGTGGTTGACGGGGTCGAAGAAAGTGATGGAAAGGTTCTTGAAGCCTCTGGAAGCGTTGGAGGATCTTGAGGCGGTGATGGAGTTGGAGATGTGTTTAGGGTTTTGCAGGATGATGTGATGGAAGCTAGTTCTGTAAGGTATAGATATGGGACGAGGATTCACGCACACTCGAACAGACCTCCCTCCTGTCTTTCTTCTTCTTTTTCAACTTGGAGTACTTGGTCTTTCTTTCTGGGACGTTTTTCCATTTGATTGATTGCTCTGTGATTTGGGTTTGCCATTATGGAAATTTTTGGGCGTGTGTAACATTTGTACTGTGTTACGATATTTGTGTTGTTGGGGCCTTTTTTTTTCCTGATTGTGCCAATCTAACAATTTTATTTTTATTTTAGGGTGGATTTTTATTTTTATTCACATGTACCAATGTCGTTTTTTGAAAAGCGTCTTTACTAAAGCCATGTTTCATGATTAAAAAAAAAAAAAAAATTCAACGCACAACATTGGCTTTTCAAAAATCGTTTTTAGTTAACTTCTAATTAATTCTGAGTTAATTAAAAACGTTTTCTCCACTTTTTTTTAAAAAAAAAAATTAGATTTTGAAAATAAATATGTTTGCCAAATTATATTTTTAATACATAAAACGGTTTTAGAAAAGCCAGTTTATATAAAATGGCTTTACGAAAACCGTTTTCACCAAATTTTTTTTTGTAGTTGTTTTGATTTGGGTTTTAAGTGATCTCTACCCACGTTTTTGTTCTGCTCCAATAGTCCAACACACACACACACTGCACTTCATCAAACAATGAAGAAGAGAGAGATACAAAGAGCATCGTGGAGGAGGCGAAGAAGACAAAGGCCACCGCGAAGGCTGTAGCAAGGACGAAGAAGACGAAGACCAGCAAACATCCTCGCACCTCTCCGTTCCATCATCCACATTGAGGTTTGTTTTGCATAAATTAGGGTTTTCATTTTTGATTGGGGATTTTCAATTTCAAAATTAGGTTTGTTTGGAACTCCAGACATTAACAGCAGATTCTTTCTGTTGTCCTGTCTGAGATTGTAGTTCATTTGTACCTCGGGCCCTCATCCCCTGAAACCCAAGCAACGGATGTTTTGACCTGAGATAGGTGTTCTGCTTCTTGTGGTTTGCTAGAGAGTTTATCCTGTGTTTGCGTTGTATTGGCCCCCTATTCCTTTCAAGAACTGCAGGTCTCAGCGAACCACCCACTTGCCTTTGAGATTGTTTTTTCAACCCCCAAATTTTGTTTTTTGTAAACCCCCCATTCCTTGACTTCCCATCAGTGTGGTCCTCATTCTGACTAAAAGAAAAAGAAATATTTCTAAAGTCGTTTTATGTTTTAAATATACTTTTCGTAATAAATATTTCCCGAAAACAAAAGAAAAAAGAAAAAGAAAATATTTCCTAGAAAACGATTTTCGTAAAGCCGTTTTAGAAATGAAAATGGTTTTTCTAAAGCTGTTTTATGTTTGAAATATATTTTTCGTAATAAATATTTATGTTCAAAATCTAAATTTTAAAAAAAATGTGGAGAAAACAGTTTTATCTGTGATGACCCAGTACGTAATTCGCCTCATCCTCTTGAGTTACGTTGAATTTACTTTCGTTGGAGTGTCGGGTCTAACTAGGAGCCTTGATTAATAGTTTAGGTTATTGTATTTGAAAAATTTTCTCAAAATCCTCGCCCTTGTTTATTTTCGTGTCGAGTTTCTAATGTTTTGGATGGTGCAAGGTTGGATCCGAAGTGTTCGGTGTTGAGCTGAAAAAATTTCCTGGCTGGAGGACAGAGCCGCATGTGCGGGGCCTTGGGCCGCACGTGCAGGAGGTGAGGCCACACGTGTGGGAAACAGGGGAAGTCCAGGGTTGGCAACTGCAATAAAGGCAGGTGTGGAAGGGAGCTACGGGAGAGTGTCGCACGTGCGGGAATGGGTGCCGCATGTGCGGGACTCCGCTGAGTCCAAAAATTCTGTCTTTTCTCTCTTTTGGGATTGAGTGCATATCACTTTTCCTATATCTCTCTCTTTCTCTAAAAACCCTTTTTTCCTCATTCTCTCTACATTTCTTACACCAAACAAGATCAAATCATTGATTTCTTTAAATCCATTGAATTTTTGACCCTGCATCCTTCATCAAAGTTGGATAACTTCTTGAGGATTTCGTTGTGTGCGGTGGAGATCAAGTTTTAACACCGTTGATTTGGGGGTTCTCATCTCATTTCTTCTTCAACTTGAGGTATGGATTTTTCTAAGAGTCATATATATATATATATATATATTTGTAAGATATAGTTGGTTTTTTTGAAACCCCCCTTTGATAGTATCAAAAATTTGATTTTGATTCAAGAATGTGAGTAATTTTGAAAGTGGGTTTACTCCTTGTTTCCTTGAAATAATCTCTTGAGGGTTTTTGAACTACATTGATTGAGGAAAGATGTTTTTGAAGAAATTCTTTCAAATGATTTGGGTGTGTTTAGCTGTGGTGAGAAAACCTAGAAATTTGGGGGTTTTGGAAAGATGTTGAGAATCCATGGATGACATTGCTGCTATTATAATTTTTATGTGCCAAAATGAATGAATGATTGAAAAATTTCTTATTTTTATACACAAATGATGAATTTCATGGGATATGAGAATTTTGATCTTCGGAGTTGTTGTCCAAATGTTGATATAGTCTTTTGATGACTAAATTGTTGAGGAATGTATGAAATATGGAAATGTTGATATTTAATTGATAGAATTAAATGAATATGTGGCCAATTTGTGAAATAGCATTGAAAGAAGAAATGGAAGTTTTGATTCTTATGGAATTATTGTTGAGATATTTGAAAGTGGAGAAATATATTATGTAGCATTGGTAATTGTTGCATTACATATCCATTCAATTGGTTATTGCATATTTTGAATTGAGTTTGGAAACCTTTGCATTGAGAAAGGAAAGTTGGTAAATGAATTTTATGGAATCACTTTGGGGTAAATACGTTGGTAAGTCCAGATAGGGGGTGTAGATGAAATTGATTAAGTTGGCCTGAGTGTCCGGGGTAAAAGACCGAAAACATGCGTGAAGGAGGTACCACTTCTGTAACGCCCTCAAAATAATACAATAAACCCACCAATATTGAGATGCATTGATATACAAAAGACCAACATTTTTCTATTCATCAGAGTAGTTCTTACAACTGTATTACATGTTAACAACAAAGCAAATGCCCTACGGTCTTACAGCCTTCCAAGTCAACACTTGGTTACAAGAAACTAGAGTGCTAACTCAAATACATATTAAGCCCTTGGCCCGAATTACATGTAATACATCAAAAGAAAATAGACAACAAAAAGGTCTGTCCGCCTCTAGCCTCCCAAGCTATGTTCTTGGAGGTGGCATGCTATCTGTACCTGAAATGATGTTCCCATATAGGGTGAGCCACAGCCCAGTAGAAATACACTAAACCAATTATGAACAATGACTAAAATAATAGCATTCAACAGATGGTCCACACTTATATTCCCACTTATACCGTGTTACAATTTCATGACAATCTTGTCCAAGTGACATTTCACTTTCCGTTTCTTATCAAATTCTTAATTAATACCATAGTTCAGAACCTAGCCAAACAACTTATATGAGACAATAACTCATCTTTAACATTTTCCCATTTCACAATAGATAAGCATACTAGCTATATCAATACTTCAACAGATAAGCACACAAGCTGCATCAACACTTCAAAGGATAAGAATATGAGCCATATCAATACTTCCAAAGATAAGCATATGAGCTATATCAACACTACAAACGATAAGCATATGAGCTGTATCAACACTTCAAAAGATAAGCATATGAGCTGTATCAACACTTCAAAAGATAAGCATATGAGCTATATCAACACTTCAAAAGATAAGCATATGAGCTGTATCAATTTCCGGTTAAGAGGTCCAGCCCCTTTCTTCCAATAAACCGTTTGGTTTAGAGGTCCAGCCCCTTTCTTCCAATAAACCGCCTGCACAAAACAACATATATATATACATATCGGTAGTATACATAACCAATCAATACATAAAGTTAATGTATTCTTTCAACCGTCATACTCTATGACACATCCAATTGATTAGTTTTAGTTTGCTTAATCATCATGCATTGTCTACAACAATCAAAACTACCCTCCACTGGTAGCCCAAAGCAATTATTTCTAAACAGAAAATAAATGCATCCAACGGATATAATAGTCAACATTTCAACTTGGTGAGCGATAAATGATTCAACTACACCCTTTAATCCCATACATTCCCAATTTCGACTTTCTCATTTCAATTCCTCATTTCTCACAATTAATTATACAAATTAATTAATCAATGTAATTAGGGCATTTTCCATGATTAACATTACAACCCTAAGGTTTCATTTTCATCAATGTTTCAACATTAATTCATTTCTCCATGCCAAACATGCACATAGGTTTTATATATTTAAAACCCCAACTTTTGTAAAATTACACAAAGGCCCAAACTTTCTCAAAATTTCCCAACAACCCCCACCAACTCAAAATACTAAAATTTAACGACAAAGCTCAAAAAGAAGAGTAGGATATCCCTACCTCGAATTTCGAAGCCCAAGGAAGAAGACGAAGAAAATCAAAATGCTCCAAAACTCAAAATGTTCGGATCAAAACGTAGCCAACGTAGCCCTCGACGATCAACACAACTTTTGTAAAGGCCAAAGGTGAGGAGAACACTCTAACTAGATCAAACCCTAGAGAGAAGGGGGGTTTCTAGAGAGAGAAGCTCTCAAAATGTCTTTTTAGAAAGTAAGAGAGAGAGAGTGAATGTAAAAAGTGATTCAAAAATGCCCAGCTGCTAACTGATATACAACATTCCCGCTCGAGAGGAAAACACAACGCTCGAGCGTCAAGAACAAAAAACTAGGTCCGCTCGAGCGCAAGAAGACTCGCTCGAGCGCCAAGACACATGAATAAAGTACATCCGCTCGAGCGCGAAAACCAGTCCGCTCGAGCGTAGATTTCCCCCTCCCAGAACTAACACCTGAAACGTACTACCCGCTCGAGCGCCAACAAGACCGCTCGAGCGCGACCCGCTCGAGCGCAGGAAATCCGCCCGAGCGTGAAAAACGTGCTTGCAGAAGTTTTGCAGAGCATCCAAAATACTGGGAGTGTGCAATCTCCGCTCGAGCGCTCCAAGGCCCGCTCGAGCGGAAAGACCAAAAACCTGGCAACAAGATTTTAGACCAAGGCTCAACCCACCTGCTCGAAACAAGCCCAACATATCCTAAAACTCAAACGTTTAGATTTAAAGGACGACAACAAGATAGATACAACCACCAACTCTACGGAACCGAGTCCGGAATACAACTGAACAGTAAAGGGACAACCGGGATCGCTATAACTTCCCTTCCGGTTAGCAACCGGTAAAGTGGGGTTTTGGTAGTGCTAGCTATGCCTACTTGTAGACACCAACCTAGGGATTACTTGAGTCGTATTTACTGCCCCTTGAGTTAAATTGATAAATTTTGAACTGTTGAAATTTCAAGATATCATTGAGCATAATGGTTTTCAAAAGATGAAAATGTGATTTTCTTGTCAAAAGCATAGCATGGCATATACATTCCATCTTATGAGGCTTGTATAAAATGTATATACTTTGTTAAGAAGTTCTTGCTGGGTTTTATGTTCACCCTATGGGATTTTGGTGTAGGAAAAGATGTGGTGAGCCCGCCAAGCTAGGGCGTGGATGTATGTATTGAGAGCACAAGGCTCTATGTTGTTGTGACTGTATTTTTGTAAGCCAAGGGCTATATATGTGTGGGTTTGAGACATCATCTTTTGTGTAACCGGGCTTAAGCGTTGGAACTTGTAAGCCCTTGAGGGCATTTATATATTTTTGACTGAATGTTCTACATGCTATAGATTCATGTGCTAGAATTCATTGAATGTATAACTGTATGTGAAATTATTTTGTATAAACACTGTAATCATGTAATGAAAAGTGTTGGGGATTATTCCGGTATCTCATAAAGAGCCATGGTTATTGTTATATCCATTGCATAAATTTTCGGGGCGTTACATTATCAAAACCGTTTTTAATAACTCAAGATTAATTAGAAGTTAACTAAACACGGCTTTTGAAAAGTCGGTTTTGTGCATTGAAATTTTATTATTTTTTTAATCATGAAACACGGCTTTGGTAAAGCCGTTTTCCAGAAAACGGCATTGGTAAAGCAGGTTTACCCTGCAATGGGAATAAAGAAAAAAAAAAAAAAAACCACCCTAAAGTGAGAATAAAGTTGTCAGATTGGCATAGTCAGGAAAAAACGCCGCGTTGTTGGTGTTGGTATTTCAGTTGGGTCAAACGAGCTGCATGGTTTTACTTATAAAATTGTGAAGAATCGCAAACTATCTTGATTCTATATATATATATATTGTTATTATTTATTTCTTATATGTATGTATATATGTATATATTTATATAAAAAAATTTGACTACACTTTTTTTTTAACTGTCTTTTTTAACATAAAAAATGTATTATATCTAATTGATCATTTTCTTTAATTTTTTTAAAATTAAATAATATATATTATCATTATCAATAATTTTTTATTTTATTTTATATTGAAAATAGAATCTTATGATTCTCGGTCCGATTCTACAATCCGATCTACAAGTCCCTTCCAACAATCTCACATAAGATCCTGATTTTAACAATCTTAGTTATAACATATTGTTGTAGTTATGACACGTTGTGATATTGGTTATGAACTTATGATATTATTTTGGTTATCATGATTATAATATTTAGTTATAACTTAATTTTTTTTTAAGCAAATGATAATAAGTATCCTTATGCATTTTTAATGTTGGAATTAATGTAAAAAGTGTTTTAGAAATGACGAAAAAAGTTAAATGTGTTATAAAACTCGTGAAAAGTGCATCGAATTCTAAATTTGTTTTATATTTTTCTTGTACCCTACATTTGTTAACATAATCCTTTTTTTTTTTTTAGTTGTAAATCTCGTTATATTATTTGGGATGACTAAACTCACAAATAATATAACTTATATATGGTACACACCACCCTAGTATTTTGGGTTAGACGGGCCAAATTGTGAAATAAAATGTGATATTTGTGTATTTATTATTATTACTAGAAGATGCGGTGCATGAGATCATTTTATTTTTAAACAATAAGATTATAAATTGTATAATTGTTTTTAAACTGAAATTAGAAGTTGAGTGATTAGAATAAATAAATTAAGTGAAAAACTATCCACTAAATTGCCATAAGGGTATTTTGAAAAAATTAAAAAAAAATGAGACATAAACATTAAATTGAGTCCTTTATATATATATATATATATATGTATATAAGTATTAAAAGTGATGACACACAACGTGTGCACATATAATCATTTTATTTATGAAAAACAAGATTATAAATTAAATAATTGGATTCAAAATTTAAAAATAAAAATAAATTTAAAAAGATAAATTGAAAGATTTGAAGAAAAAAAAAACCTATTCAAAAAATAAAGCGTGAATGCCAACTCTAACCTTTTACATAAATAATACTATAATAAATAGATTATTTTTTTCGTTTGGGTGTGTAGCAGTTTCTAAAATTTTAAAAATTTTAAAATAAGTTTCCTTATTTTTCTTAATTTTTTAATTTTTATAATTTTAAAAATACAGTTTTCACTTATTTTAAAAATAAATATTAATTTTATCTCCAATTTTTTAATTTAAAAATAAAAATTATACTATATGTTTTCACTTTCTTTCAAAGTTGATTTCCTTCTCACCCAATGGACGACAGAGAGAACATGCCCACCAAAATTGAAAAGTTAAAATGCTGAGAAAAATACTAATGGTCGCCCATTAAGTGATTATCAACCTTAATATAACTGGTTCTCACAAAAAATAAACAAATAAATAAATAAAATAAATAAAAAGGAAAATTTTGATATTTTTGTTTAAATATCGATCATGACAACAACTTCCATCCACGAAACTAACGGTACTGTATGCAATTACGAGTGACACAATCAATTAAATTTTTTAGGAAGGCCGGTGTCATTTTTTCAAGGGCAAACTTTACTTTACCCCTCTATGGTTAGGCCATATACGGATTACCCTTCTGACTTTCGAATATCACCACATAACCCCCCAGTGGTTGATGGAGTAAAGTGCACACTAACTTTTGTTAACAAAAGTTGTAAATTGACAATTATACCCTCATCTTCGTCTTCTTCTCTCTCTCTCCATTTCATCTTCTCCATCTTCTTCACAGTTCATCTTCTTCATCTCTCTCTCTCTCTCTCTCTCTCTCATGTAGTGTTTAATGATTAGCAATCATATATATATACACATACAGCAGATGCAAAAACAAAATCATACATATACATATATATATATATATATTTGATTTCAGTTTTTTCAATTACATAAAAATTTATCCACAGAAAAAGAGATTATATAAAAAAAAAAAAAACCAATTGGGTCCTTAACAGAGAAAGAATCCAAATGTGATCTTGGTGGATGTTTTTGTATGCATGTCAAACAATCATAAAAACTAATTAAAGATCAAACAATATTTTCAAAGATATTGAATTCTTGATCTCTCTCTCTCTCTCTCTGTTTTTTCTCTTCCCTTAAAAAGCTTCTATATATATTCTTGTTATCATGGCCATGGATTCAGATTTCTCGATGATTCTTCCAAGAAGCTATCAACAACAGATGATTCATTATCTATACAAAAAAAAGCTACCAAAAAAAAAAAAAAAGATCATAAACACATATATGATATGATCTGTTCAAATTAAAATATTAGGATATAAAATAAAAATGGTTGAATCGATTCAACTTAAGCAAACTGTATCTCAAAGGTGTTCAACCTTCTCTTTCCTGATATGTTCAATCTCAACCACAATTTTACAACAATAAACAATGGATTACAAGTATGGACATCATATGTATATATATATATATAGAAAGAGAGAGGGCGGATATGAGAGTATCGCCTCCTTCACGATTGATTTCTCAGGCGGTAGCGCATGGAGGAGTTCAACTCGCCCAGCTCGACTTCACTACGCTCCACTGGCGCCAATCGTCAATCATGAACTCAAGAGAGAGAGAGAGAAGAGAGAGAGAAACATAGTGGAGGGGAAAGAGAAAGGGGGAGCGTTTGATACGAGATTGTGATGGTGACGGCGACGGCAAGACCGTAATGGCGATGGCGAGACCACAATGGTGAAGAAGCTGCAAAACAGAGAGATAGTGAGGACAATGTTGCAGAACTAGAGATAAGAGAGAAGATAGAGAGAGACAAAGAACTTTTGGTTTCAACAGAGAGAGAGAGAGAGAGAGAGAGAGAGAGAGGCAGTCTTATATATAGAGGGGTATTTTGGTCATAAAACATAGCTTTCTCTCTTTATGGCGTGTGAACCTCACAGCCTGCTAATTTGGATGGAAAAGCTAGCTATGCAATTTACTCTATCAACCACAGGGGGGTTATGTGGTGATATTCAAAAGTCATGGAGGTAATCCGCACATGTCCTAAACCATAAGGGGGTAAAATGAAGTTTGCCCTTTTTTCAAACTAGTTAGAATAATTGTAGTTTTGAAAACATCCCTGGAATATCTTTACACCCAAACCTAACAAACCCTAACTCTTCTCCACCCCTTACCATTACCTCTGGCAGCCACAACCACCACCTCAAACTCCAACATTCAGACTCAGCCCCACTGGTAACCTCTCTCACGATCGCCACAGCTACCCTCTTCGACTCCAACATCCAAACCCACTCCCACCAATGATATCATTTACTGTCATCACCTCATCTTCAGGCCGCTGATCCTCCTTTTCACCATTGTTCCTCCTCTCTCCGTTGGCTCTCACCATTGCCCTATCGCAACCTACCATCCTATTGAGCTTTGAAACCCTAGACCCATCGCGAACCAAACTCACATCTTCTACCTTAAGAGAGAGAGAGAGAGAGAGAGAGAGAGAGAGAGAAACCCTAATAATGAACTGGGTCCTTTTGTTACTGCCCGAACTAGTCGCCGTCATTGTCTCCCATCTTCTCATTCTTTTACCCTAGATCTCTCTCTTTCTCGCTCACGTTCATGGTGTTGGATTTTGGTGTGGTATTAGAGCTATAGGTTTATCGAGTTACATATCTTGCATTTCATCATTTAGACGAGGTCCAAGTCCTTATAGTCCTTAGTAGCGTATGGTTGAGTTAGTTTTGTTTAAACTTGTGTTGAATCTTTCTTGATTTCATTTTGAAGGTTAAGAGTTGGCACCTAGATATCTGCACAAATTGTCTCTTCCTTGTGAACCTTTAAATGTTTATATTACCGTGTCTACTCCATTAGGAGAAACAGTAGTATCGAGAGATGTCTGTAGATCTTGTGAGGTAAAGTTGGATGGTAAGATTTTTCTAGTGGATTTGATTTCTTTAGAGATGAAGGATTTTGATATGATTTTGGGGATGGATTGGTTGATGAAGCATAATGCATCCGTCGATTGTTTAAGAAGGAGAACAGTTTTTGCTGTGCTGAGACAACTTGAATTTTTCTTTCAGGGAGATAGGAAAGGGTCTTCTATCTGTTTTATTTCTTTCCTTCATGCTAACCGAATGTTGAGAAAATGGTGTCATGGTTACTTAGCTTGTGTGGTGAATATTGAACTGCCAAAACAGAAGTTAGAGGAGTTGCTTGCAGTGAGTGATTGTGTTGATGTTTTTCCAAAGGATCTACCTAGACTTCCTGCAAACCATGAGGTAGAATTTTCCATTAACTTGGTCCCTGACACAACACTTATTTCTAAAGCGCCCTATAGAATGGCACCGTTGGAGTTAAGGGAGTTACAAACTTAGTTACAGGAGTTGTTGGACAAAGGTTTTATTAGGCCTAGCGTCTCAACTTGGGGAGCACCTGTGTTATTTGTGAAGAAGAAGAATGGGTCTATGAGATTGTGTATTGATTATAGGGAACTGAACAAAGCCATAGTGAAGAAATATGTATCCTTTGCCACGTATTGATGACTTATTTGACCAATTGCAGGGAGCTTAGGTATTTTCTAAGATTGACCTGAGATCGGGCTTGAAAGTACATGAGAGAAATTATCCTACGCACGACTTAGAGTTAGCAGCAGTGATTTTCGCTCTTAAGATCTGGCGACATTATTTATATGGAGAGTCATGTGAGATTTACACTGATCATAAGAGTTTGAAGTATATTTTTACATAGAAGGAATTAAATTTAAGGCAAAGAAGATGGCTTAACTTGCTAAATGATTACGATGTGAATATTTTGTACCATCCGGGGAAGGCAAACGTGGTGGCAGATGCCTTGAGTAGGAAAATCACAGTTGGAGATGTAGTAGCTTTGTCTATTGAGTGTTGTTTAGTGGAAGACATAAGACGTTTGAGGCTTGAGGTTGTTACGCCTGGTGATAGGGCTTATTGCAGTCAATTGACCGTTCAACCGACCTTGAGAGAATGGATTCATTTAGCTCAGGAGATTGACCCCCGGTGTGAGCATATTAAAGGAGAGATGGTAGAGGGTAAGCATGTAGACTTTATGGTTAGTGATGATGGCTTTCTTGGATTCCGTAGCCGAATCTGTGTTCCTGCTAGTGGTGATTTGAGGAAGGAGATTATGACAGAGACACACAGTTCTAGTTACAACATTCACCTTGGAAGCACTAAGATGTATCGGGATCTTTATGAACACTTTTGGTGGAATGGTATGAAGGGAGATATTGCAGAATTTGTGGCTCAGTGTTTGGTGTGTCAACAGGTTAAAGTAGAACATCAGAAACCCGCGGGGAAACTATAACCCTTACCTATACCAGAGTGGAAGTAGGATCATGTTACCATGGATTTCGTGTGCGGATTACCTCGTACTAGTAGTAATCACGATGCAATTTGGGTAGTTGTTGATAGATTAACCAAGTCAGCACATTTTATTGTAGTTCGGATGAACTATTCTCTAGCTCGATTTGCACAGTTGTATGTGAAGGAGATTGTTAGATTGCATGGTGCACTTGTGTCAATAGTGTTAGATCGGGACCCTCGTTTTGTGTCTAAGTTTTGGGGTGCGTTACAGTCAGTTATGGGTACTCGGTTAAATTTTAGTTCAGCTAATCACCCTCAGACAGATGGGCAATCGGAGAGGACTATTCAAACCCTTGAGGATATGTTGAGGGCTTGTGCTTGGAGTGGAAAGGTAATTGGGATGATTATTTGCCACTCATGGAGTTTACGTATAATAATAGTTATCATTCTAGTTTGGGAGTAGCTCCTTATGAGGCTTTGTATAGGAGGAAGTGTAGGTCTCCTTTGTGTTGGTATGAGGTTGGTGAGGGGCAAATGTTGGGACCTGATTTGGTGGAGGATACTACACAGAAAATTATCACCGTCAGAAAGAGATTATTGACTGCTTAGAGTAGACAAAAAAGTTATGCTGATCATCGTAGGAGAGATTTAGAGTTTCATGTAGGGAATATGGTATTCTTGAAAGTATCATCATGGAAATGAGTCATCAGGTTTGGAAAGAAAGGAAAGTTGAGTCCTAAATATATTGGTCCATTTGAGGTATTGGAGAATGTTGGTGAGGTTGCGTACCGTGTTGCTCTACCCCCTAGGTTGGCAGGAGTGCATAATGTGTTTCACATGTCTATGCTGAGAAAATATGTGCAAGTCCGTCGCATGTGATAGATTATGAGCCGCTTCAGATTAGAGAGGATTTTCGTATGAGGAGATGCATTTTTAGATTTTGGATTCGAAAGAAAAAATGTTGTGTACAAAGGCCATTAAATTGGTTAAGGTATTGTGGCGTAATCATCTGGTTGAAGAGGCGACTTGGGAATGCGAGGACGAGATGTGCGAGAAGTACCCACATCTATTCTTATGATTTACTCAAGTTAGTTTCGTGGACGAAACTTTTCTTTTAGGGAGGGGGGGGGGGGGAGAATGTGAGAACCCAAATATACAAATCAAATAAATAATTAAATAATAATAATCTTACAATTTTAAATATTTTGCTTGTGAATCTTTAAGTGCAAACTAAATATTATTGGAGGGTTTTTTTAATTAATTTTAAAACCTAAAATAAATTTATGATGAAAGTCTTTAATTTAGAGGCAAGATTTTTTTTTTAAAAAAAGGGGGGGATAAGTTAGTAAGTATATTTTGATCTAATAATGTTGTATTTTATTTAAATTAATGGAGAGAGAAAATAAAATAAAATAAAATAAAGGATAGTTATTTAGAGTCTTTTATGTTATGTATAACAAAGAAAAGAAAAGAAAAAAAACCCTGGCTCTTCCAACAATTTTCCACCAGCAGCCGTGAGAGAGAGAATGGAAACATATGGTTGCAAACAATGAAGGATTTTTGGATGTGTTCTCTAGCTTTCTAGTTCCTTTTGCTTTTGTTTGTTTTTATTTATCATTATTCTATTATTATTTTATTCATTAATGGAGAGGTTGTGGGTGTATGTATTTTATATATATGTATATACTGTTAAGAAATTTGAGGAGCTAAATTCATATGTGAAGAATGGGTGTAATTCTTAGTTCAAAAATTCTGCACAGAATTACAAACTTTAAAAATCAAGAAACCATATCAAACGGATGAATTTTGAACTGAAATTTTTACATTAGATTAATTACATATTGAATTGAATATCTGAATTTTCTCATAATTTTTGGGAGTCAAAATCTATTTTAACTGGTGCGTTCAAATCTGTCTAGAAACTGGTGTAAAACAGTAACTTCAAAAGTGTCGTTCTCTTTGGGTATAAATCCGAAAATTATCAAATCAGTGTCATTAGAACTGGTTACAAGTCTAGTTTCTTACATTTTTGGCCTTGCTTTGATTGCTCATGTATACTAAGAGAATTGTTAATTTCTTTAAAGTGCTGCAGAAAACAACCTGTTTGAGCATAATTAATTGTAAATAATTATTTTGATAAGCAAATCAAGTAAAACCAATTGGGTTTGAAACCTAGGATATATTAGTTATTATCTGGAGGGTTTTGGAATTTTTCGAATGGAGTAGAGTGGATTTTTAATTTTCAGAGTTCGTGAACTTTTCGGGAAAACCTATCAAAATTTCTATTTTATCTCAAAGTCACATTTAATTAAGTTTCGACCGAAACCCATGTCTTTGGTAATTTGAGACCTTGAAGAACATGAGCTTAGGTAATATTTAAGAGTAATGGTGAGTTGGGTTGAGCCGTGTTAGTGCGCTTTAGTTTGGGGTTACTTAGTTTCTTATTCTTTAGTATGCTTAAATTATAGTGACGTATTTTCATACTTGGTTCAGGGCACTAGTTGGACTTTTACACTCTATTTGAGGATTATATTATTCCGTTTCCAGGTGAGTAGTTGTATGCTACATATTTTTATAAATTTTCCCCTACCTTGAACTGTTGGAAAACTAAATTGTTGTTTTGGGACTAAACTATTTTGATAAATTATTCTATTATCAATGGAATTAAATTATTTTTGAAACATGTGTAAAATTGGCATACTGTAAACTATTTGTTATGGTCTCATGTTTATAATGGTGAACTACCATGTTTTGCGAAACTGAATTGTATTGGTTATCGGGACCATCGGTATATTTAGTCCAGGGAAATTATTCCACTGTGTGTGGTGACTCTGGCCACTAGGGAAAAGATCCGGGTTGGGCCGTGATGACTCTAGTGCTCAACGATTGTAAGGAAAAGACTTGGGTTGGGCTAGGTGACTTTCAATCGGATCGTCTTAGAGAAAAGGCCCGGGTTGCCACCCCGAGTATGACTCTTGGTTCGATATTGGATCCAACGGGCTTATTGCCTTGAGAACTGTGTGGCATGTTACTTGTTATTCTTGGTACCCAGAAAATTATTGGTGTTCATATTGTAATCTGTTTTAAGTGAAAGATATCATTTATCATGTTCTTGAGAGGCACAAGTATTTTAAATGTTGAACTGTGGAACCTTCTTTTTGAAATAGATTATCTTTATCAAAAGTGTATGCCAATCTAGTTTCTATGATATATATCTTATTTTGGAATGGATCCCTGTTTTCAAAACTGTATATACTATCTATGTTGCCACTCACTGAGCTATCAGCTGACTTAGTTGTTTATCATTTCCAGGTGTTAGAAGGAATTAGAGTGGGCTCATGGCGTAGCAGGGACTCAATTGCATGGACCTCTAGGACATTCATTTATTTTGTTTTAGATTGTTATGTCAAGTTTGTGCATATTTATTTTTATTTTTATTGAGGTTCATTTAGGATTATTTTGATATGTGGACTGTTCATATCCCATAAGTTTGGATGGTATTGATTACAGTTGATTTTGCCATTTATACTTGTGGCATGTCACTGGATTGAGTTTGGTTATTTATTATTGGACTTTTGTTTAGTTATTCAAGGTGATTATGGATTTGTGTTTAGGCTTATGTGTGCCTTGGGCTAAGGCCTTGTGGGCCACGACCGGTCATACCCGGGTTTGGGGTGTGACATTTGGAGATGAGCGGGGTTGTAGTAATGCAGGTTTGGTGTGATGGTGTCGGACTGGTTCACGACAGCGCTAGTTGTGGTTGCGGCGAAGATTGAGAAAGCACAACGGAGGAAAATGAGGAGTATGGCTGAGTCACAATGATTTTGGGATGAGGGCGATAAGAGGCAGGAGATGAGAAAAGGTGGCGAGAGGCGACGATAGGAGTTAATAGTTGCAATGAAGGTGGCTAGTAAAGATGGTGGGAAAACATGGGTGTGCTAAGAAATTAAGGTTAGTGTTTTGAGGGTTTTTTTGATAATTTTAGAAAGGAGTAAAAGTGTAATCATTTTATTTTGAAAAATTAGGGTGTAATGCACTGTTTTTGTTGTGTAAGTAGAATTACTCCACAAAATAAGGAGGTAGTACAAAATTATAAATACCAGTGCCTTTGAAACTCAATTAATTTGCAAGTCAACCTTTTTTTTAGGGGTGGGGGGGTACCTTTTTGAGATGAGAAAGATTAGGGTACGTATCATATGCATCTTATAAGTATAAAAGAAAATAACATAATTTCATATTTTTTGAATCATAACCACAAAAAATAAAAATAATAATAATAGTAATCATAATAATAATAATAATAATAATAACAACCAAACACACACACACACAAAAAAAAAAAAAGAAAAAGAAAAAAACATAACTAAAATCTCAAAATAATGTCATAACTAAAAAAGAAATTTAGTCATAACTAAATAAAAAATAGTATAACTACAAGTGCATATAGTATGAAAATGTATAATAGAATTCTCCTTTTGAGATACTTAATGCAACCTGTTTGGGAATTAAGTCCCCGTTTGGTAAACATTTTGGACCTAAAAAAGCACAAAAAGACAAAATAAACTATATAAGTCAATAAGATAAAATGTCACATCTAAACCATAATCATTACATTTTTTCTCTCACAAAAATAAAAAAAGTCCAAAAACAAAAACCAAACGAGGCTAAAAAAACCAAGCTAAAAAAGTCCCAACACAAAAAAGTGGACTACCATAGCCAATGCCAAACAAAGCCTAACTATTTTTGTTGATTTTTTAATTCTTCGCGAAAAAATGTACGGAAAAATAAAGAGTGTAACTTGACAACTTGTAATGACTTTTTAGTTTTTAAACTAAAAGCTAATGTCCCCCAAACGGGGTAAGGTGAGGGTTTTTTCATTTTGGCCATAGCTTCTATCCAATCCATAATCGGACTAGACGGTGCTGTTAAGGCATGGTAGGCCCAATTTCGAGCTTATCTTGATGATCCAAATCATCCAATATATAGAGCTCGTTGAATACATCATCTCTACAAAAAATCACATTGATCAGATATCGATAGCTATTTTATTAGATTGTATTTGTTTCAACGACAACTATAATTTTAAAAATAAATCGCAAACACAAATGCAAGCTGATTAAGTGGCTATCAATGTTTGATTAACATGATTTTTTTATAAAGATGATGCACTTGACGAACTCTACATATTAAACGGTTTAGATTATCGGGATAGGCCCGAAGTTGGACCCACCGCAACCTAACAGCACTGCCTAGTCTGTTTTAGATTGGAGAGGAGCTAGACCCTCTTTTTTTTTCCCCCAATTATTATTGGTATTGGTATGTCGATAGCTTTGAAGGGCAGGACAAGACTCAAAGAGGTGTGTAACGGTTCTGACTAATTAGACTAGTCACAGTCGGTGAAGACTAGCATTGCATTTGGTTGGAACCTGAAACAAACTTCAATCAATCTCTCAATCAAAAGCCCAAAAGAACATTCCTTCTCCCCCATCCATATATCAAGTTTCTAAAAATTGGAAAATAGAAACACAGCAAAATTTTAGAGCATTTAAAGAACATATCGCTAAACACAAAAATACTAATGCATGTACATCTTACAAACATATAATGAAGGCAAAAATATTAATGCATGTACATCTTACAAACATATAAAGAGAAAGTGGGTGAGTAGGAAGAGGTTATCTAGTAGGTCCGTCCTACTATGTCACTATGTGCTCACCTAATAATAGGAATAATTTTATCGGGTGGGGATACAATGAATATGACTCGCTTAAGCCATCAATTCCTTTATTTCTAATTTGGCTATAAAAAGTCAAAATTGGATTGCTGTGTATTTACATCAAAATACAGTTACAAGACCTATACCCAGCTCCTCTGCAAGCTCATCCCACACAGGAAGGAGTGTCAACTCAACTAGGAAAATAGCCACTGTAAGAACTGTTCTCCTCCATGTTCCAACCTCTGTCACATCATTCAAGCATGGTTTCTCTGGTGCCCTCTGTACATGTAGTATTTGCGTAAAATTAGGCATGTGAACCATTATTTTGTGTTGTATTTCATAAAATAAATAAATAACAAAATAGAATACAATACTTGTTTAACAAAGTCTTGTTGGGCTAATGGCTGTGGAGGTTTGTTCTGTCTGAAAAACTCTCATTAAAAGTGCCTTGTGAACTACATGCTTTATGTCTCTCTTTCCAATCCTTAGGCTATATGTCACACCCAAATCCGGGCATGACCGGCTGTGGCCCATAGGGACTTAGCCCAAGGCACACGTAAGCCTAAATATGAACCCAAAATCACAAAGAATGAATGTGATGATAGCCCAGAAATAAATAAATCAAAACTCAATCCAGTGACATGCCACAAGTGCAAAACAAGCCATGACCAACTTCCTAAAAATATATATATATATACTAAATGGGACACAAACCGCCCACAAAATAAAATAATTCTAAATAAAACCCAACCACAATGTATGCACAAAACCCAACATAACAATCTAAAACAAAATAAATGAATGCCCTAGAGGTCCATGCAATTGAGTCCCCACTACACCATGAAGTCCACTCTAAGTCCTCCTAACACCTGGAAATGATAAACAACTAAGTCAGCTGATAGCTCAGTGAGTAGCAACATTGATAATATATACAGTTTTGAAAATAGGGATCAATTCCAAAATAAGATATATATCACAGAAACTAGATTGGCATACAGTTTGGTAAAGGGAATCTGTTTCAAAAAGAAGGTTCCACAGTTCAACAGTTAAAATACTCATGTCTCTCGAGAACATGATAAATTACATTTTTCACTTAAAACAGATTACAACATGAACACCAATAATTTTCTGGGTACCAAGAAAATAACAAGTAATATGCCACACAGTTCTTAAGGCTATAAGCCCCATTGGATCCAATACCGAACTAAGAGTCATCCTCAGGGTGGCAACCTGGGCCTTTTCTCTAAGACGATTCGATTGAAGGTCACCTAGCTTAACCTAGGTCTTTTCCTTACAATTGTTGAGCACTAGAGTCATCACGACCCAACCCAGATCTGTTCCCTAGTGGCCAGAGTCACCACACACAGTGGAATAATTTCCCTGGACTAAATACATAGTTGGTCCCAATAATCAATACACATCAGTTTCGAAAAACATGGTAGTTCATCATTATAAACGTGAGACCAAAACAAATAGTTTACAGTATGCCAAGTTCACACATATTTCAGAAATAATTTGATTCCATTGATAATATAATAATTTATCAAAATAGTTTAGTTATGAAACAACAATTTAATTTTCCAATAGTTCAGGGTAGGGGAACATTTATAAAAATATGTAGTATGAAACTACTCACCTGGAAACGAAATAATGTAATCCTCGAATAGAGTATAAAAGTCCAACTAGTGCCCTGAACCAAGTATAAAAACTACACGTCACTACTAATTTAAAAATACTAAAGAATAGGAACTAAGTAGCCTCAACTAAAGCGCACTAATACAACTCAACCCAACTCACCGTTACTCTTAAATATTACCTAAATTCATGTTCTTCAAGGTCTAAAATCACCCAAGACATGGGTTCCGGTCGAAACTTAATTAAATGTGACTTTGAGATAAAATAGAATTTTTTGATAGGTTTTTCCGAACTATTCACTAACTCTGAAAATTAAAAACCCACTCTACACCATTCGAAAAATTCCAAAACCCTCCAGATATCAACTAATATATCCTAAGTTTCAAACCCAATTGGTTTTACTTGATTTGCTTATGAAAATAATTATTTACAATTAATTATGCCCAAACAGGTTGTTTTCAGCATCACTTTAAATAAATTAATGGTTCTCTTAGTATACAAGAGCAATCAATGCAAGGCCAAAAATTTAAGAAATTAGACTTGTAACCGGTTCTAATGACACTAATTTGATAATTTTTGGATTAATACCCAAAGAGAACAACACTCCCGAACTTACTGTTCAAAACCAGTTTTCTGGACAGATTTGAATGCATCAGTTTATATGGATTTTGACTCCCAAAAATTACGAAAAAATTCAGATATATAATTCAATATGTAATTAATCTACTGTAAAAATTTCAGTTCAAAATTCATTCGTTTGATAAGGTTTCTTGATTTTTAAAGTTTGTGATTATGCGCAGAATTTTTGAACTAAGAATTACACCATTCTTTATACACAAAACACTATCCCAATCAGCCAAATATTTCATAGCCATGCCCAACACATGTACCTACTTCACCAATTTGATCCATCAACTACGCAGCAACTCACAAGAAGGAGAAAAAGATAGTGAGGGAAATAAAAAAAAAAATAAGGGATTTACCTTGCCAATGGCCACCACAAAACTCAACAATTTTCAGCACTTTTCACCCAAAGACCTAGACGTCTCTCTCCCTCTCTTTACCTCTCACGGCTGCTCTGAAAGTTGTGGGAAACAATAACATAAGAATTAGAGTTTTGTTATCCTTTATATATATATATATCTAACCAAAAGGCTCTAATTTATTATTTATTATATTATTTTAATTTCTATCTCTATTAAAATACAAATATTATTAGATCAAAATATGCTTACTAATTTGGCACTTAAATTTATTATTATTTTTTTTTAAAATAATAAATCTTGCCTCTAAATTAAAGACTTTCACCATAAATTTATTTTAGGTTTAAAAATTAATTAAAAGACCTTCCAAATATTTAATTTGCACTTTAGGATTCACCACCAAAATATTTTGAGATTATAATATTATTATTATTTAATTATTTACTTGATTTGTATATTCAGGTTCTCACACTATATCAGTGACAAGGAGGAGTGAGATGCTACAAAGGTACTCCCAGTAAGGAGGCACAGGAAAAGAATTGAAGTCTCATCTTGTCTATTGGGAAGAGGTGTGTTTGCCAGTAAGGTGGTGATTTGGCATTAGAAAGTTGGACTTGTTCAACAAAGGGACTGTTTGTTACAATTTTTGGGGATGATTATAGCTTATTTTGATTTGGGAGTCTATGATAGACTGTTTGGTGCAGCTTCGGCTTATAATTTATTAGGCAAAAAATAGCTTAAATAAGCTGAAAAAAAGTTGATTATTTGAAAGCTGGAGTAGGAGTGCTTTTAGTTTCTGTTTTCTGATTATTAGTTTTTAATTTAAAAAAACTCCACCAAACAGGGCCAAAGTTTTATTGGTAAAGTTGTAGTGGATATTTGTTTTCAGAAGGGAGAGATTGTGGTGAAGGGTAGGGATTAAATTGGTGCACCAGTGTGGTTAGACGAGTTCATGGGTTTGAAGTTTGGAAAGAAATCATGTGAGTTAGGAAGAATTTATCAATTTCACAATTTTCAAGGTGGGGAATGTTCATGAAGTTTGGTTTCGGTATGATACTTACCGGGCATGAACTTTTGAGGGAGGTTTTCCAGACCTATTTAGAATTTTGGTAGATGGGTTTTAAAGGGGTGGTATGGACCCAACAATGGAGGAGGATGCTGGAGGATTCAAAGGTGGAGTCTATGGAGGCCATCTTTGGGATAATATATAGGCTTTAGTCTAGAGGCAGCTCAAGATACTTCAGCTGGGAAGCTTCCAAGAATGCTTTATTATTTTATAAGAGGCTATGTCAAGAGGAGGATTCTTCTTTCCCTTGCAAAGATACTTGAAAAACCAAGACCCATCTAAAGTAGCCTTTTTTGGTTGGACAGCGGCACGGGAGGCGATACTAACCAAAGGCAATTTGAGGAATAGGGGCAAACAAAGTCATGCTGGAATAATGCTATATGAGTAACAGGGCAGTCAATGTTTGGATTGGAATCAACTTATTTTGCAGTGTCCAGTGGATCGAGATTATGGAGTTTGACTTTTGTGATTTTTGGCATTGAGTGTAACAACCCTCATCTTGACTTAGCCATGCTTGCATACATTTTTGTATAATCTTGTCTCGTCATGTTAATAAATCTTGCTATCTTATTTTGCCTTGCTTTGTTACGTGTTACTTGCTTGATCTTGTTCCTTGCTTGGTGTGTAGCCGAGGTCAGCTTAGCCTAGTTCGCCTTTGAACCCTTGTACTTGGAATTATTTTGGAACCACTTGGTTGACCTCCATCTTCACCCCGGCATGTTTGCCGAGATGTCACTCTTTGGGCCGAAGTGTTTAGAGCCGAGGCCGGGATGTTTTGTACTAGTGATCTTTGTCCTTGGGCAGGTATGGCCTAGACCGAGATGTGGCACACCCAGGCCAAGGTGTGGCACAGCTTAGTCAAGTGTCGTCCTCCCTAACCGATGTCTTTGTTTGCCGATGTGTCTTGCCTTAGCTTGTCGAGGACGCTTTGTCATAGACTTGTCTCATCAATCAGTCACCTTTTTGAGTTGAACCAACCCGGAACCGCCACGTGTCCGAGCTGAAGGATAAGACAACCGGCAGGCCTAAAAACATATCATTTGTATCATTTTGTATCATTTTGTCTCAAATCCTTGTTTTTAGAGAGAGAAGCTCTAGAGGAAGAAGAAAGAGTTTTAGAGAGAGAAGTAGAGTTTCGAGCTTGATCTTTGAGGATCGAACCGTTGGATTTGAGTTTTGAGGTTAGATTCTTGCTCTACTCTGATTGTTCTTATCGATCATCTAGCTGCATTGCATGATCGAATCTGTTTTTGCATGCCATGCATTGATTTGAAGTTGGTTCTTGAAAGAGAAAGATGATGTTCATGAATTCTTGAAAGAAAAAAATCTGTTTTGATCTGAAAGTGTATGACAAGGACCATGTTTTCGTGTTTGTTCTTGCATGATCTTCTTGTATGGGTGCCCAGGTCCCTGTTTTGGAACTCTTAGCATGAAATCTCAGTTTTTGAATAAACGGGTTATGATTTTAGCATGCATGTTCTTGATGTTCTTGATGATCTTGTTCTTTGCCTTCTTCAAAGGGAAACCCAGGATTTCCCCGATTTCGTTTTTGTATGTGGCCATCGGGACCACACCTCGGCAAGGAGGTGTGGGACCTCGGCATCACCTGGATGGTACCCAGTGTGTTTCCATGAGATGGAAAACAGTGTTTTGACCCTCAGCATGTTTCGTTTTGTTATTGATTTAGATTCGGTGGGAGTGCCGAGATCATTACGTGTTTGTAAAGCTTGTTTTAAGAATGTGATTTACCATGTGATTTGTCAGGGCTTTGATCTTTGCTTTGAGCCTACACCTGAGGAGCTAGGTGAGTGGTGCTTTTAATAAAGCTATGTTATACTGTTTTGATAAATCTTGCCTTGCTTTGTTTTGATGAAAGTATTTATTGAGCATGAATGATTAGCCTATTTCGATGTATCAAGTATAAGCTTTGTTTTGATGATATCTTTGGGAAGTCCCTCGTGCTGGAGGATTTTAAACTTTCGCAGCACCCTTGTATTAAAAGGATACGGTCCTTTCTTGGAAAAGCTATTGTGTTAAAAGGGCTACGGGCCTAAGTAACACAAGTCCCTTGTGCTGGAGGACTCTAAACTTTCGCAGCACCACTTGGTCAAAAAGGGCTACGGGCCTAAGTGACACCAGTTTCTTGTGTTAAAAAGGATACGGTCCTTTCTTGGAAAAGCCATCTTGTTAAAAAGGGCTACGGGCCTAAGTAACACAAGTCCCTTGTGCTGGAGGACTCTAAACTTCCACAGTACCATTTTGTCTAATCGATTACGGATCGTACAGTCCTTTGTTTTGCCACGGATGGGTTACTACGTGGAACTGTTTGTTCGGAAAGCTCTTGGTTATGTTTTGTTGATGCCAGTAAGCATCCCTTGAGACTTGTAAGACTTGATAGATGAATATGGTTCATCTCTTGATTTGATAAAGCTTTGATGTGTTTTGCTATATAAGGATCTCGGCTAATATTTGTATGGTTTTGACACGTTTTGTTTTGAAAGACTTCGGCTATATTCATGCAAAAACCTTTATTACTAGTACCATTCACTGAGTTCCAAACTCACCCTCTCTATATATATGTAGGTGACGAGCAGGACGGCGGCGACGCCTAGATGTGTTTGCAAGCTTGTTTTGGATTCTTGATTTCATCGGCCTTGTTTTGCATTCTTGTCGGCAATGCTGTTTTACGTCGGCCAATCTTGAAAATCATGTTTCTTGGCTTGTATTTCTTGCATTTTGTTTATGTCGGCTGAGAAGCCTTTTGATCAAGATGTAACTTGTGTTTTGTTATTTATAGACTGGATGTAAATTTGTTTTGTATATGCCACCTCATTTGATCTACGCACAGCTCTTATGGACCACTTGTATTTTAAGTTGTTGCTTCTGCATTTGTAAGCCCCCTATGAGTACTCTGTTCGTGTGTGGATTTTTGAAAGCTGGCCTTCGGTAATCTCGGATTACTGGCCATCACGTCACCATCCTACTAGGGGCGGGTTGGGGTCGTGACTGCCTCGTACAGTTAGAGACCTGTTTTCTTGTTGAAGTAGGTATGTCCAAAGAAATAGCGAGGAAAGCTTGAGAGGTGGTGCCTTTGTGCAAGATGAGGTGCCTATGAAGAAAGAGAAATACGAGATATTTTTAAATTGATGAATCTACACATACCTGGCTTGAGGAATGTTTTATTGCTTCCTTGTTTTTTTGGCTCAAGGAGTCCTTTTCTGGAGGCAGATTTACTCTTTTGAGTTTTGAGGGGATTTGTATATTTGTTAGGTCTATAGAGATTTTAGGGAGACACTCATGCGGTTTTAAAGGTTTGTAATGTAGACCTCTTTTTTGTTGTCCTTGTTTTTGTTGAAGAAAGAGTATTATTTGTTCCATTTCCCCTCCTCCCCCCCCCCCCTCTTTTTTTTTTTGCCCCATGTGAGAGTGAAGGCTAGGGGTGACCATTGGTTCAATGGTAAAACCTTGGCTTAAGATTATGAATTCAAGTCTTGGGGCATCCACTTTGTGTACCATGCCAAATGTTAGGTATGTACCCAAGTGAAGGATGTGGGATAATACAAAAGTGCTGCACAAGTTAAATTTTAAAATTAAAAAAAAAAAAAAATTCAAGACACATCAACAACTAACAAAATTATAACTAGGCAACTATTGAATCTATGACTATTGTGTTGTAAAACTATCTTTGATTTCAATTTGCTTTAGTAGAATAAGAACATATTTGAAGTGATGCAACATTTGTAAGCAATAAAACTCTATATTACACGGACTCTTCAAAATAAATCAAATACTCGTGTCAGACACCCGACACTCGGACAAGTATGGGATATGTGTTGGATACTTTTCAACAGACACTTCTTATGTAATTATATATAATACTATTATTATATGTACATATTGTTTTGTAATTATTATAAATGTTTTTTTGATACTGTAAGTTACATATAGCATCATTTTATCTCACATACTTGATTAAAAATATAAAAATATGACATTTTTTGCCAAGTCCGCATACCCTTATATTTATGGTTTAATGAGTCTGACCTCTAGATACATACCCGCACGCAACACTTGTATCCGAATCCATGTACCATAGATAAAACTCCATATGTTAATTGAAATTGAAATTCATTTACTACTTATAAATGGTTACTAAAACAATCTACCTTTTTAAAAGCATCATATACAAATAACACAAGGAAATTGAATTAAAATGAATTGTATATGACAATGGTATTGAGTTCTACAAAGAAACATATGAATGAGCGAAAATGTGGACATACCACTCCCAATCCAAGCAATGTGTAGGTTGTCAAACCAAATCCAATTAGTGCATTTTTCCCCGAAGGCACCCTATAAAACAAGAAATTCAAATTCTATAGAAGTTATAGAACACAATCATAAGGAATTCTATGGTATCAAACGAAAGGGACTCTTCTATTCTCTCCTTTTCATAGCAATCGAAGAATCTAGGACTAGGTTGATTACAAAGGGAAAAATCAGTGATGCTCAGAGAGAGGTATTTACCCCATATGGAATTGAAATATTTTAACATTTAATTTTGTTATGGGGGTCTGTGTTACACGGACTCTTTAAAGTAAATCAAATATCCGTGTTGAACATTCGACACTTAGACAAGTATGAGATAAGTGTCGGATACTTTTCAACAGACACTTCTTATATAATTATATATAATACTATTATTATATGTACATATTGTTTTTTAATTACTATAAAATTTTTTTGATACTGTAGGCTACATATAACATCATTTATATCACATACTTGATTAAAAATATAAAAATATTACATTTTTTGCCGAGTCCGCATACCCTTAAATTTATGATTTGATGAGTCTGACCTCTAGGTACATACCAACACCCAACACCCGTACCCAAGTTCATATAATGTAGATGGGGGTTAGAGATGAACCTTCCAGGTTCTTGAAGTAAATCAAAATGAGCAAATACAAATAAAGTAGTTCCCTGATTCAAAGTATTGACTAACAATTAGGTTTTGTCGTTTGGCCTATTTACCTTCTTATCTAAAAAAAGCCTTTGATAGTGCTCCAATCCCTTGTAATATGAAATCTCTGTGGAGAGATGCCACAAGAGAACGCCGGTTGGAAATTAAACCATCTGCTTCCCGAGGTAAGACCAACTAAAGAATATGTTGGGATTTATACCACATCGCACCAACACAAACAGAAGCACACCCACACACACACCAAAGAAGGGAAACAATTACACAGATTTACGTGGTTCGGACCAAAATGCCTACATCCACGGGAGAGAGTTTTCACTATGATAAAAATAAAGAATACATGTGACATGGCCAAAATACTCAAAACCCACACCAATATCCAAACCCCATGCTCAAGGGTAATTGAGCCCTTGCTCACTCCGGCGCTCTCATGATATTTTTTCCCTCACCCTTTACATCTCTATTTTTCCTCTTCTCAATCTCTCTCAAGAAAATCCTATAATCTACATGACTATTTATAATAGTCTGCCCATGAGAATCTTAGTTCCATACAATTCTACACATATTAGGTTCCCCAGTAGATTTCAAACTCTACTATCCTAACCCAAATACATTTATAAACCAACCTAATAATTGTATGGGACCCACCTTTATCACATGCATGGACTAATCCTAACAATCACTCCTTCCACACATGTGGGGCAAATGTTATGTGCACCCTCCAACCTAAGTGTCCTGATTTACGTGATAGACTCCACCTTCACCTTGAAAATGTTGCACCCGTTTGAACCAAGTGCCCACGTTATTTGCACCCCACGCCATAGTGCTTCAAACATGTCCTTCGCGGCTTCCTTTGTCCTCATGCTTAAGCCCATGGGATCTGTCACACCTCCGTAGGTGTCTCCACTGCCACGAACCAAAACCTTCATAGAAAGAACCCAACTTTCGACCCAACTTCCTTTGATGTACACCCTTTCGCTCTGCAAAACTATCTCAAGTTCTATGCCTAAAGCTTCTTTCTGTGAACATCCAGCGACTGTTGTCTTCCTCTTGGTGGCCACCAAATATCCTTACAACTGTTGCTCACCACTATTCACCCACGACTCATACTACTCGTGATGCTTGATAGTAGCTCCCCTCTTGTCACAGCATATTCCACGAGCCTGTACAAGTTGCCAATCATGATGTCCAATTAAAAAAATGCAATCTAATTGACCCCACAATGACTGAACTTCCTTGTTGATTGAATTAGATTACTCCTAGATCATCCTTGATCACCCGCGGTCAAACCTGATCACCACCGAATCTATCTAATTCATTTAAACCATTTACAATCTGAAAATTCTAAATGTACTGATAAAACCACAGCACCTGAAAACGTTGAAAACCACTTTCATGTCGAATTTTTCTATTATATATACAAACCGATATAATAGAGATATTTTAAACCGTTAATTTTATGCTTTTTGTCACACAGGATCATAATCCTTTGACAAGCCAAAGTCACAAAACCTAATCCTCAATTGTGCACCCTACTGTGCACTGTGTTCCAAGATGCCTCCACCATGCTACCTTCATCGGATTTTTATTTTTTTTTCTGTACCGCCAAGATTTCTTGTGCGAGTCTGCCGTTTGTAGTAATCGAACCTTCTGCCAACCGCACCTAGGATCGATAACCTTTAGCTTTGATACCACTTGTTGGGATTTATACCATATCCCACTAACGCAAATGGAAGCACACCCACACACACACCAAAGAGAAAAGCAATCACACACAGATTTACATGGTTCGGCCCAAATTACTTACATCCACGGGAAAAAGAGTTTCCACTAAGATAAAAATAGAGAATACATGTAACATGGCAAAAATACTCAAAACCCACACCACCGAACCCCATGCTCAAGGGTAGTTGAGCCCTTGCTCACCCCGGTGCTCTCATGGTACTTTTTATCTCACCCCTTACATTTCTATTTTTTCGCCCCTCAATCTCTCTCTCTCTCTCAAGAAAATCCTATAGTCCACATGACTATTTGTAATAGTCCACCCATGAGAATATTAATTCTATACAATTAGGTAACCAAATCTTACACATATTAGGTTCCCCAGTAAATTCCAGACTCTACTATCCTAACACAAATACATGTATAAACCAACCTAATAATCGTATGGGACCCACCTTTATTACATGGGTGGAATAATCCTAACAGCATATGCTTAATTGCTTATAATATAATCTTCCCACTTGTATTCCATCCTAGTTCTCAAGCTAAGGGCCTATGACATTGAAACTTGAAACTACAAATGACAATTAAAGCATGAACTCAATAAACATGTGTGCCATATAACTACTCTATCCCTAAAATCCTGAAGCCAGCATCACGACTAAGACTTGTGGTTCTCCCTCTATGTCTTGTGTATTATGACCCAAGTCCAACCCTTAAAAAGCTCCACAAAACAAATTGATCTTTTTATTAATTTTAAGACAAGTTTTAACAATTAGCATGGCAAGAGCTTAGCTTGTAATAATTGTCCAAGCTCCCTTATGCTTCCTGATTTACCATAAACCTCAATACTTCATCAAACAATAAAAGCAAAAGGATACCTGTATAGCTCTTCCACCGTCAAGACATCCCACAGGAAGCATATTAAAAGTTGACGTAGTTAACCCACACCTGCAACAAGGACTTGAATGGTTAGCAATCTATACATCATAATAAAGAAACAATGTTCGAGAATAGTGCCTCACCAGCCTGCAATTACAAGAGGATGGACCCAAACTGTGGCTGTACGCATTGCTCTACAGGGACACATCAGCAAAATCTCAATTAGTATTGTCAAAACAACAATAATTTCAGTTTTAAACAAAAAATTATATATCAAACTGACAATTAAGTTAAAGAAGATAATTGAGATAACATTCAGTGCTTCAGCTTTACAATAGTTTTACTTTATTTATTTATCTTCCAATATTGCAACAATTAAAGAACCATTAAGTTGATGAATCATACAATGAGATTATGGGAGAAAGTGATCAATGCCTAAGGTGTTAGAGAATCAGTTTGAATTTATGCATGGAAGATCAACTAAGGCAACAATACATTTATTAAGACAGTTAATAGAAAAGTATTGAAAAAAAAAATAAGGGATATACATATAGTTTTAATAGTTTTTGAAAAAGCTCAAATTAGGGTGCTTAGAAATATAATATGGAGGGTGTTGGAAAAAAATAGCGTGGGATATATTGATGTGATAAAAGACATGATGAGGTTGTGACTACAACTAGATCACCAAACTAATGAATTTTTAATCGATGTTAAGGGTCAACTTTGAGTCATTACCTAGTTACCTTAGTCAAGGATAAATTAACTGTGGGTGAGGGAGGTTAGAGGCGATCAATCGTTGACCTCTAAGAAGATGGCAGGCACTTCAATGGCCTGAGATCACCAGAGGTGGAAGATGAGAAGACCAAGGCAGACTTAGAGAGGAAAGGGGTGGCAATGAGGGACCTTGAACAATTTGTATATGTTATATGATTCTTGTTGCTCTTGTTGTGATTGTGGCTGCACTTATGATGCCGTTATATAGACTCCAGAAGTATTGGAGCCCAAGCAACCTCAAGACAGGTGGCAAGTTCTACTCGACTCGACAAGAGGGTAATATCAACCCTACTAGCTGTGTCCTATGATTCGGGTCATTGGGAAGGTCGCATCATAGAAGCTACAAGTGCAGGTGTGATATCTTGAGAGGCGTATCATATGTGCAACAGATGTACATGTAAGGTCAACGTCCCTTTCTCTAAGCCAAGTCAAGGGGGAGCTGTTATTGCAGGGAAAAAGCTACATGACCTTGACAATTTCGAGGTCTTAGCCTTCAATTCACAATCCTTCAATGATCCCAAGCAGGAGTACCTAGGTCCTACTCCCAACCTAGGCAACCAAGGGAGTGAGTGCATGGGTGAGCAAAGGGCTCATCCTGAGCAACTAAGTGAACATAGGTGAGCCAATATCCAACTACGTTGCTATGGAACTGGGGTGAGTGGGTAGAGAATATATTTCTTATGAGTCATGAATAAAGAACCATGGAGAGCTCTAGGTGGGCTAGCTCTATCAAGGTGAGTTATCGTCTTGTTTTCATATTTGGTGGTGTGCATGCCCCCGCTTGGGCTAGGCATACAACCCCAACTCATCGTGGTGCCTCAGGGGTCTGCCACATGTGTGATACCCCTGTTCCGTAATTTGTTAATTGGTCCTTAATATGAGGATGATTATGTGTCTAATATGATTTTGTGTGCCATTATGTGAAAATATGTGGTTTTGAATTTCTATCTGTTCACCGTAGGAATATCTATTTAATTATCTGCTTTGGAAATTAAATTGAAGACCTTATCGGCCATAGAACCTGAAATTGATTGCGTAATTGTGATTGGCATAATTTTTAGAGCCTACAGTGAAGTTTAATTGAAAAATTGATTCGGACCAGATTAAATTGATTAAATTGGTGAATTAGTGCCCAATTATTTATTATTATTAGATTGAATTAGTGGGTTATGTTGTAAAAGGGGCACTACACCTTCAATTCTCCTCCCTTGTTGCATTTTGGCTGATCTTGAGCTTTAAAATAGAGAGAGGGCCGGTTAGAGTGAGGGAGAGAGGAACCATTGAAGATTTGCTCTAGAAGCTTGAGGAAATTGAAGGCTAGCTCAAGAATTGACCTTAGCTTGTGAAGATTAAAGCTTCTTGGTGAGTAATTCATGAGTTTAATGTGTAATTTGTGTATTCAAAGTTGATTAACGACCAAGAGTAAGGCTTGAAGAGGAATTGAGTTGTTTATGTGGAATTGAAGGTTAATGTATGCATGCATGTATGTAATTACTTTGAATTTGCATGTTTGAGCACCAAATGTATGATCCATGTAAGTTTTTAGTTGAAATCCATGTTTTTGACCATCATTTTATCATAAGAGATGAGAATGAGGGTTATGTGTCACATGCATGTACAATTTATGAGGATAGGAGCTTTGAATACATGAATATGTTATGATGAAAATGAGTTTGGTATAATTTGAGCCATGCATGTGATTATTTTGTGAAATTGAGCTCCATGAGGATGTGTTTTGGTGTTTATATCATGTTAGTACAAGTATATATGAAATTGGAGCCAAAGTATGCAAGAAATGTTGGTTGGAATGTTGAATTTGAGCTCAAGAACTTAGCTGGAAAACCTAGAATTTTGATGTCCACTCGAGCGGGGGAATAGCCGCTCGAGCGGGGATTTCGAGCTCCCGGTATTTTTTTCTTGCAAACATGGTGTCCGCTCGAGCAGGGAAGTTCACGCTCGAGCGTGGATCTTGTAGGATGAACTTCCGCTCGAGCGTAAAAATGATGCATCTAGTACTTTTTGCAGACATAGCGTCCGCTCGAGCGGGGAAGTTCACGCTCGAGCGGGGAGCCATGTTGAGAGGCCTTCCGCTTGAGTGCCAGAGTGGACGATCGAGCGTAAATTCGACCTAACTAGTACTTTTGTAGGCCTCAAGGGTCCGCTCGAGTGGGGAAGTCCATGCTCGAGCGGAGACCCTGTTTTCTGAAATTTTGTATGCTCGTTCTGTGTTTCGTTTTCCGTTCTCTTTCACTTGCAAGCACTCTTAGGCATGCATTGAGCATTGAAATTGAGTTAAAGAGATAAGAATGAAGCCTAAAGAGGCATATGTGAATTAAAGAACGGATTGAATTATTTGTGACCCATATGTGTTATGTGATATGTAAGGTCAAGCTCCAGGGCAACTCCACAAGCCAATCACTGTGAGTAATATCTGAAATATGTTGTTGTCCAATTGCTTACTTCTATGTAAGTTTTGTAAAGTTCATTAATTTGAATGACGGACAGTTTGATATGAAAGTTTGAAAGGCCTAAAAGCCAGTTTGATATGAAAAGTTTGAAAGGCTTAAAAGCCAGTTTGATATGAAAGTTCGAAAAGCCTAAAAGCTAGTTTGATATGAAAAGTTTGAAAGGCTTAAAAGCCAGTTTAAGAGGCTTAAAACCCAGTTTGATATGAGAGTTTGAAAGGCCTAAAGGCCAGTTCGATGTGAAAGTTTGAAAGGGCCAAAAGGCCAGTCTGATAAGAAAGTCTAAAAAGGCCAAAGGCCAGTTTGACATGAATGAACTGGGCCCAAGGCCATCTGATGTATAATGTTCCAATGTATTTTCTTTATTTGATATTATTCACTAGGCTTTCGCTCACGCTCATTCATGTGTTTGTAGGTGAGCCAAGAAAGGTCCAGACCCAGCCCCAGTGAAGTCTGTACAGAACAACCGGGTTCTGGAGAGTCAGCCCATGCGTCTCACGCACGAGACTCGCCTTTGCCTTTTGCCATTTTGTTCTAAGTTGTCATGTTGGCGAAGCCTTTGTATATATCTGTATATAGTTTGCATGGGTTGACTTAGTTTTGGATGATCCTGTTTGTACAGAACTTATGCTACTGTATTTCTGTTGTGAGTTATTAATATATGTATGCATGGTTTGTTTTGGTGTGCCATGTAAGCACAGCTCTATGGACAAAGTTTTTAAAATTGCTTCCGTTAGCCCCCCATTAACTCTGTTAAAATACGTTTGGATTGGTTTGAGGCCGTAGGTAATCCCATGATTACTGGCCGGTTATGTCCTTAACCCACGGGGGCGGGTTTGGGTCATGACAACATGGATGTGTGACGCTGATGATGTGACGCCCATAGGGCTCGCCACGTGCCAAGCACAATATAAATACCCACGTTAACTAAACACATTCAAGATAATATCCCATGATAAATGTTTTTCGCAAATGATATTGTCATAGTGGATGACACTAAAGAAGAAAATAACACCAAATTAGAAATCTGAAGAGAAAAACTAGAGTCAAAATGATTTTAAAGTAGTAATAATAAAACTAAATATGCGGAATGTAGCTTTGGTAACAACTAAAGGAGAAATAATGAAGTGTATATTAAAAATCATAAGATAACAAAAGGTGAACATTTTTATTACCTAGGTTCAGTTCTTAATAAGAATGGCGAGATTGAAGATGATGTGATCCATATAATTAATGTGTATTGGCTCAAGTAGAGGAGTGTATCTAGCTTATTATGTCATCTATGAATATTAACAAAATTGAAAGGGAAAGTTTATAGCGAGCTATAAGGCCAACAATGATCTATGGAACAGAATGTTGGACAACTAAGAAACAACACATTCATGAAATGTGTGTAACTGAGATAAAGATGCTTAGATGGATTTGTGGTAAAACTACAAAAGATTGAATTTGAAATGAATATATTCATTAAGTGGTTGGAGTAAACCAATTGAAGTTAAATTGAGAGAAAACAAGTGAAGATGATTTGATTATGTAGAACGAAGATCTATAGATGCAATAGTAAGGAAAAGTGATATGATCTCTATAAATAGAAATGTTACGAGGAAGGACGAACCTAAATTGACATGGGATGTCGTAATAAAAAAGAATAGTAATTTTTTTGGTTTCTTTGAGCATATAACCCTTGATAGAACGAAATGGCAAAAAATTATTAATGTAGCTAATCCTACTTGATTAGGACACAAGGTTTAGTTTGATTTGTAATATTTTATTTATTTATATATATTTTTTATTTATTAAGACCCTAGCACATCAAGGGTCCCATCTAGGATATTTGGTACGAGGTATAATCCAAAGGGGTATTATAACAATTAGGTCTAGGATTTATTGATATTTTGCATATGTATCATTTATCAGCCAATCAAAGCTATCAAAGCAGAGAAAAAATTTACGCATAACCTACAGTGGCTCTGCTTATTAACCCAAGAAGCAAAGAACCTTGAAATAGCATGCTAGGAACCTCGCCAAATCCGCTGCAGCATTTGGGTTTGATTTGATAAAAGCAGCAAGCCAACAACAAACATAGACCTGCAAGGGAAATATCAACTTTTTTCTTTCGGTTAGGGAGAATAGATTTGAATTGCAGAAGCCAAGATTTGATGCTTTTTAAGCAGTAAAAAAGAGATATATCGTAAATTTACGAAAAAATAGAACAGACTTAGATCATAATTCCAATCAAGAAAATGAAAGGAAAAAAAAAAAAACTCTCAACGATATAGGTAGAAAAATTGCATCCATGAATCAAATCAAAAGAGCAAAAAACAGAAAAATGTTATAACAAAAAAGTGCTTTTACCAAATAGAGTTGATCTCATTTATCAATGGTCATGGGACCATTATCTTATTGATGAAAGAAAATACTGTTAAATGGCAAACTTGAGATAAATTCTAGCTCACTAAAATTTGATACAACAAATTATTTAAAAAAGGAAAATGCTAACCGCTGGCCCGTGGGCGGTGTTTAATGTTGGTATATGTGTAAAAAAATACATTAAAATATATAGAAAGAGTGTATGAAAATATATAACATAATAAGAACTTCATTTAAATTAACATCCATCAAGTGATAAGTAGACATAATTACCTGAGTAATTGCACCAAAGCTTCCAAGAGTAATATTAGGAATGAAGAATGGAATGCTTAGTTTTACTTTCCGTGGGAAAGCAGCCAAAAAATGCCCAACTTCCTGCATCAAATGAATTTTCTCATTTACATATTCAAAAGATAACATACCACCTGAATGACTAATTAGGGTGGAATTAACCTCGGGGAGGAGAAAAAATAAGGTCCAGTCTAGTTAGGTAGCATTTACCACTTACCATTTTTTGTTTACAAAAAATAGAAAGCATGTTCATCTTATTTTATTTTATTTTTTTGCTAAAAACAAATACAAAAAATATGTTTGGTACACACATGTTTTAAAATACCCAAAAACATAAACAAGAAAACATGTTTGGAGATTTGCCAAAGGGTGTGGCTGCTAGAGGGGGTGGGAGAGGGAAGCGGGAATGAAAACTTATTTTCAAAACAAGTGAAAACACAAAATTTGTGTTTCCTAAAATTTTGTAAATTTGAAAATTGTTTCCACTTTTTGGAAATGAAAATAATTGTCAAAACAAGAATAAAAAACGGTAACATAACCGAACATATCCTTAAAACATGTTTGGTATTTTATTTTATTTTTTTTAAAATTGTTTTCAAAACAAGGCTGCAAAAAAAAACACACACACACAGAGAATGAAAAAGAAAAAAAAAGAAAAAGAAGAAGAAGAAGAAGAAGTGTTTTTCAAACTTATTTTGGTGTATTAACAACAAAAGGAAGCCCATTAAACTTCAAACTCTCTTGGGAAAAAAACAAAAACATGTTCCTTTTCCTTTTCTTTTTCTTTTTTTTTTTTTGTTTTTCAAAAACAACAAACCAAACAACAACTAAGTTACAATGCAGATCAAAACAAAGTTATGCTACCAATGAATACAAGAAGTGCAAGTTATGACATTCTCTTTCGTAGCATCCATTATCAGTAATTCAATACATATGTAGCTTCCAACAATCTCATGCACGGAATGCACAATGTATACAGTAGGCAACTAGAGGAAACAATGACACAGGCATAAAATTTCAAGGATTGCCAACTCAAGATGAGTGATGCTTTCTGTGAAATAACCAATAGCAAATAACAAAAGCTGGGACTTTAGATTAGGATATTTTCATATATGAATAGATCCCTCGTGAGTACTTCAGTCCACTGTACACAAAATAAAAACACCCGCATAAAGAAAATATACGAAGTTTAGTCCCCCGTATTCAACTCCGTTACAGAACCGGAAAAGTTCTAAGTAGGTCAGCCAAGACAAAGTGCCACATGATAGCGTTGGAGAAATGCTACATGACTAAATGATTGATGACATTGGAGATTTATTGGTGGGGAGAGAAAGATCAAGATACATGTAGTTCACAAAAAGGGAGTTAGGTAGCCCAAAGAATAAGCCGCCTTGCTGCGTCTCTTTTTCTTTTTTCTTTTTTGGCATTTGTTGTGCCATGTATGAAGCATATTGGCTATTGCTTATAAAAGGGGAGATTGAGGCCAAAACAATGTGATTGCATTGTGTTTTTTCTTTTTAAACTCCTCTTTTGGTGCTTGTTCAATTGTGCTTTCACATATTCCAATCAAAATAAATGAGAGGGCATCAAAAATAATCATGATGAAATATAGTTTTTGTCTTACACATTGATACGTATAGCTGGCTTTTAAGTGAAAGATCTTAATGAGATCTGTTTTACTAAAATAATTGTTTTAAGATGATTAAAAAACATATGACATGAATACAAGAGTAGAATTTCGTAGAAGGTGACGCTATTGTGATATGCAATAAAGAACCACCAATTATTTCAACTGGATAGGGACAAAATACTAAGAATGTGCGCATTAGGACCAGTTTATGATTCTAAGATGAGAAGCAAGTGGCCGAAAAAGGCACATATAGCATTGGACAAAGACCTATTATCTATGGTTCAAGTCAGAAACTTGGACTTTTACCAGATGAAGTGGTTTAAAACAATTAACAATGTCATAAAGAGGAGAATGCGAAAGATAGAGGAATGGATGTATATAACTATCTCGTGGAGCAACTTCTTTTTTTATTAAAAAAATTTACTTACTAGTCTACAGTTGATAAGGATTAAATGTAAGCTAGTTTAGTTCATAATGTTAAGGCCTTATAATCTTATGATAAGAAATTACAGATAAAGAAGGTTAAAGGGACTATTTTCTGCATAAAGCCCAACACAGGAAATAGTAATACACAAGAAACATTTTTTCTCCCCTCAAGAAAAAGCATTCAATTAACTGAATCAACAAAAAGAGAGAAATTCTTCTTACGTGAAATAGCTGAACCCCCAAGACTGTGAGCATATATTGTGTATAGAATTAGGGACGATTGTATTGTGTATAGAATTAGGAAAGATTGTAGTGTAACTAGTTGGCTGTATTTCCTTTTTTGTATTTTCCTTTTTCAATCATAGGTTTAGGATTATATAAACTGGTGACCTCCTTGTAAAGATACACAATTGAATATACAGATTCATTTAGAAAACTTACATGGTATCAGAGCTTGGTTTGAAACCCTAGCTTTCAGATTCGAAACCCGAGCCGTAATGGGTTTGCTTCATCTGGTTCATCTCTGACCCCGACCCAGAACCCTCTGCCTCTCGGTCTCCGTTCAATCGCAACTCCCTATTGCACCTTATCTGCTGCGTCTCTCTCAGTTCTTGTCGGCTTCATCGCGACTCGTCAGCTACCTCTGGTCATCGCGACTCTCTCCGTTTATCTTGTTTCATAGCGACTCTCATCGGCTTCATTTGGCTTATCTCTAACTCTGGTTCTTTCTCTCTCTGTCTTTGTGTTTGGTTCAGTACTCTTATTTGGTAAAAAAAAATTTAAAAAAAAAAAATACAGCCAAATTATTATACCACAATCTTTCCTAATTCTATACATAATACAATCGTCTCTAATTCTATACACAATATATGCTCACAAGGACACCATATTCTTAGAATGTATTAGGAATGTTAGGATGTATTAGGAATATTTCTTATTTTATCCTTATGTATAGCGATCCCGGGTTTACCCCTTGTAGTACAGTGATCCGGACGTGCGTCCGTGGATGTTAGTAGTTGAGTATTGTCTTGTTTACATCCTTTCCTACTTTGTATTTGAGTTATAGGATGTATTGGGCAGGTTTGTTACAGGTTGGTTGTGTTTGGGAACCAAGTGTTGCTGCCCAGAATTTTGGGTCTTCGCTCGAGCGAGCTGTTCTTCGCTCGAGCGAGCTTCTGTTTTTGGTTGATCGCTCGAGCGAGGGTTTGGTCGCTCGAGCGAGAGTTGGTTTTTGTGTCTGGTGGCTCGAGCCAGAGTGGCTTCGCTTGAGCGAGCGATTGCGTCTGGCTCAGACCTGAAAGTTGCATTTCTTGGCTCGAGCGAGCTTTTCTTCGCTCGAGCGATCTGGTTCGTTCTTCACTCGAGCGAGCGGTTCTTCGCTCGAGCGAGCGTCGTGTTGCAAATCGGAAGATTTGAACTGTTGGCTCGAGCGAGCGTGTCTTCGCTCGAGCGAGGGCAGTTTCTTGTGTCTGGTCGCTCGAGCGACCAAGGCTTCGCTCGAGCGAGCCTGTTTATATCAGCTAGCAGCAACCGAACCAAATTTCACTTTTTCAAAACTTTTCATCTAAAATTTGAGACCCTCTCTCTCTAAGGTTTGATCTACCTAGGGTGATTTCCTACCCTAAGTCCTTTGTTAAAAAGTTAGAGGGTGACTTGGGCTTCGATTTAATCTGAAAATATTTGGTTTTGGAGCAAGTTGGGTGTTGGGTCTTCATCTCCTTTGAGCTCAAACTTTGAGGTAGGGATATCCTACTCCTCTTTATGGATTTTGTCTTTTAATTTTAGCATTTTGATGTGTTGGAAGTTGTTGTGTAATTTTGAGAAAACTTTGGGCCTTTGTGTAATTTTACAAAAGTTGGGGTTTTATTTATAATGAACCTAGAGGCATGTTTGGTGTAGAAACATGGGATTAATGTTGAAATAGTGATGGAAAATGGAACCTAAGGGTTTTAATGTTAATTATGAAAAATGCCCTAATTACATTGATTAATTAATTGGGATAATTAATTGTAAGAAATGAGGAATTGAAATGTTGATTTTATATCCATTTGTTGCATTTATTTTCTGTATAGAAATAACTGCTTTGGGCTATCGGTGGAGGATAGTCTTGATTGTTGTAGACAATGTATGATGATTAGGCAAACTAAAACTGATCATTGAAGTGTGTCATTGAGTATGACGGTTGAAGGAATACATTAAATTTATGTATTGATTGATGTGTATAATAATTGTTTATATGCATTGTGTGTTGTGTTGGAGGAGATAGGGGATGTACTCCACGGTTTAGGGGAAGATAGGGGATGGATCTCTAAACCGGATGTTGTTTGGGAGAAGATAGGGGATGGACTCCAGAGATATAGCTCATATGCTTATCTAGTGATGTGTTGACACAGCTCTTATGCTTGTCTTTGGAAGTATTGATATAACTAGTATGCTTGTCTTTTGTGAAATGGGAAATTGTTGGACATGAGTTACTGTCCCACATGAGTTGTTGGCCAGGTTCTGAGCCATGGTTATAAATTGAGAATTTGTAAGGAAATGGGGAATGAAAATGTAAAATGTTGGCCACCTATCAACTGCTAATCTTTTAGTCATTATTCATAACTAGTTTAGTGTATTTCTACTGGGCTGTGGCTCACCCTATATGGGAACATCATTTTCAGGTACAGGTAGCATGCCACCTCCAAGGACATAGCTTGGGAGGCTAGGGGCGGGCAGATTTCTTTTTGTTGTCTTTCTTTTGATGTATTACATGTAAATTCAAGCCAAGGGCTCAATGTGTAAATGAGTTAGTACTCTACTTTTTTTGTAACCAAGTGTTAACTTGGAAAGCTGTAAGCCCTTAGGGCATTTGCTTTTGTCGTTAACATGTAATACTTTTGTAATGAAACTCTGTTAATGGATGAATGTGGATCTTTTATATATCAATGCATGTCTATATTGTTGGGTTTTGTGTTGTTATTTTGAGGGCGTTACAACTTGGTATCAGAGCGTACCGGGTTCGAATACTTTGGGTACGTGGGAAGTGATTAGAATCACAATGGGTTTGTCTCGCTTGAAAGAGACTTAGGTGTAAAGTCATATGCCATGTGTTTAAATTGATAACATGCTTATGTGATTATTTGGGTATGGGATTTAATTTCTAGGATGTTGATTGGATCCTTGGGTTTCTGGGAGTCTTGTTGGAAAAGCACTTGATCAATGTTGTTTCTAACCAGAACTCTAGTAACGCTTTGGGACTATCATTATCCGGGAATGAAGTTCGTAGGTGCTTATGTGATTATGTGCTTACGTGGAGTGAATTACTGTTATCCAATGCATTAGGACGCGAGTGTTTAGCTTCGGTACATTTATTAATGTGCTAACGTCTTTGTTTTCCTTTATTAGGATGTCAGGACGAGGACGAGGACGCGGTAGGCGTGGTAGGCTGGGTAGGCAGGAGGTGCCTGTGCCAGAGGAGATTCCGGCAGTGCAGGAGGGGGTTGGTCAGGCCAATGTGGCCGAGCCAGTAGGCCAGCAGGCTATGGGCGCCTTAGCCCGAGAGATAGCAGGGGCATTCAGGGAATCAGTAGGTATTCTCAGAGCTGAGAATCAGGCTCAGGTTGTTGTTGCGGATGCAGGACCCTCCTTTCTGAAGAGGGAGTTTTTCCGGTCTAATCCGGATGAATTTGTGGGTGACCCTAAAGAGCCGCTTAAAGCAGATGAATGGCTCGAACAGACAACGAAGACGTTTGAGATGCTTGGCATCGAAGACGAGGGGTTAAAGGTGACCTTGGCATCTTTCCAGCTGAAAGGGGATGCGGGTCAGTGGTGGAAGTTCACCAAGGGTCGCATAGGAGCTACATGGGAGGCTTTTGTGAATGCTTTCCAGGAGAGGTTCTTATCTTCGGCAGTCAGGGAGAAGCTGCGAGATCAGTTCTACTAGCTTAAGCAGAACAGTTTGTCAGTGGCCGAGTTCGAGGCCTCATTTACTAGCTTGTCCAGGTTTGCACCTGAGTTAGTGGCGTCTGAGGAACGCCGTTGCATTGAGTTTGAGAAGAAGTTGAGGCGTGGCCTCAAGCTGAGAGTTGTAGGGTCTATGATTCGAGATTATGGGCGTCTGGTGGATGCTGCAGCCCATACCGAGATCATGATGCAAGAGGAGGATGAGGAGAAACATAGAGGCTCCAAGAGGGGCCAAGAGGGCCAGGGTGATGGTAGGAAACAGAGGGGTTATAACCCTCAGCAGTCTCAGGGTGGAGTTTCTAGATCGACCTTTCCAGTGCCGAGTGCAGGCTCGGGGAGAGGCAATCAGGGAGAGTTCACTTGTTACAAGTGTGGCCAGTTGGGTCACAAGGCTTCGATTTGCCCGCTGAAGGGCGGAGGTCAGAGAGCTGCATCTTCTTCAGCCAGACTGCAGAGTCAGAGTTTGGGCAGGGGGCAGCCCTTGTCTTGTTATCAGTGTGGACAGCCTGGGCACCTGAAGAGGTTTTGCCCACAGTTGAGTGCCACTTCAGGAGCGTCTGGTTCTAGACAGACGCGGGGTTTTCAGCCAGCTCAGTCTGTGCAGGCCTCGAGGGCTAATCCGGGGGCTTCGTCGTCCCAGTCAGTGCAGCAGTCGTATGCTCCTAGAGGTGAGCAGGTTGATCAGGGGCCTACAGGGCGCGCGTATGCTGTTACCGCGCAGGACCTAGTACCGGCTCCATCAGTAGTGAGAGGTACCTTTCTGTTTTGCAACTCGGTTGCTAGAGTGTTGATTGATACGGGTGCATCTCATTCTTTTGTATCTGCTGCATTTGCATCTGTGTTGGAGTTGGAGTTAGCACTATTGGCATCTCCTATTTGTGTTGTGTCACCTATTGGAGGTGAGTTAATCTTGAAACACGGATGTAGAGGTTGTGATATTGAGGTCGCCGACCATCGGCTTCCGTTTCCATTTGTAGTTATGCCCATGAAGGGCTTTGATGTTATTTTGGGTATGGACTGGTTATCGTCATATCGGGCAGTTATTGATTGCTACCGCCAGAGGGTCACTTGTTGTACCGTGAGCGGGGAGTGTTTTCATTTCTTGGGAGACCGGGTTGGTAGTGTTGTGCCACCGGGGTATGATCCGCGAGGGCGGAGTGAGCTTAGTGGTTTACTTGCTAGCTTTGAGAGTGGGGAGGGTGATGAGACCCAGGTTGTGTTGCCGAGGGTAGTTTGTGAGTATTCAGATATTTTTCCCGAGGATCTTGTTGATTTGCCACCTCACCGAGAGACAGAGTTCTCTATTGATTTAGTGCCCGGCACGGCGCCGATTTCTATGGCACCTTATCGTTTTGCCCCAGCAGAGTTGATTGAGTTGAAAGTTCAACTCCAAGAATTGCTAGATAAGGGCTTCATTCGCCCTAGTGTATCGCCGTGGGGAGCACCCGCCCTCTTTGCTAAAAAGAAAGATGGTGCCTTGAGATTGTGTATCGATTATCGGAAGTTAAATCGGGCTACGGTTAAGAATAAGTACCCTATGCCCTGTATAGATGATTTGTTTGACCAGTTGAAGGGTTCCCGTTGTTTCTCTAAGATAGACTTGAAATCGGGTTACCACCAATTGAGGGTCAGGGAGGAGGACATTCCGAAGACGGCATTCCGTACGCAGTATGGCCATTATGAGTTTCTGGTAATGCCGTTTGGGCTTACCAACGCACCAGCAGTCTTTATGGAATTGATGAACCGGATCTTCCGGGAATTCTTGGATCGTTTTGTAGTCGTTTTTGTGGACGACATTCTTATCTATTCACCTTCAGAGGGGGAGCACGAGGCACACTTGAAAGTGGTGCTTGAGTTACTTAGAGCCCATAGGCTGTATGCCAAGTTTGGGAAGTGTGAGTTCTGGCTAGGAGAAGTCAAGTTCTTAGGCCATGTGGTTTCCGGGGAAGGGGTGTCTGTTGATACATCCAAGACTGAGGCAGTGCAAGATTGGGCACAGCCTAAGAGTGTGTTTGAGATCTGCAGTTTTCTGGGATTAGCTGGGTATTACCGTCGGTTTGTGAAAGATTTCTCCAGGTTAGCTTCACCGTTGACTAGATTGACTCGGAAGGGAGTCAAATTTGTATGGAGTGAGACTTGTGAAAAGTCGTTTCAGGAGTTGAAAGTTAGATTGACCACCGCTCCAGTTTTGATTATTCCGGAGAGGGGGTTGGGTTACACAGTCTATTGTGATGCCTCAAGAGAGGGTTTGGGTTGTGTGTTGATGCAGGAGGGGAAAGTGGTAGCTTATGGCTCACGCCAGTTGAAAATTCACGAGAAGAATTACCCTACGCATGACCTAGAGTTAGCAGCTGTGATCTTTGCCTTGAAAATCTGGAGGCACTACCTTTATGGTGAGCGATTCGAGGTGTTCTCGGATCACAAGAGTCTGAAATATCTGTTTTCACAGAAAGACTTGAATTTGAGGCAGAGGAGGTGGATGGAGTTTATTGAGGATTATGACTTCGAGTTGCACTATCACCCAGGGAAGGCCAATGTTGTGGCCGATGCCCTTAGCAGAAAATCCATTAGTGATGTAGCTTGTGTAGCCATTCGGGAGTGGGAGATGTTGGGGACAATTGGCGAGTTTGATTTGCTTCTGGGCGAATCCGTTGAGGCTACGGCCTTGTTTTCAGTTGTTGCGCAGCCTACACTTGTGACTCGGGTGGTAGAGGCACAGAGAAGTGACCTTGAGGTAAAATCCCTCCGAGAGAAAATCTCCAGTGGGAAGGTTGAGAAGGGTCTGGCAGTGTATCCCGACCAGAGTGTGAGATACCGAGACCGTTTGTTTGTGCCGGAGTCTTGCCGAGAGGAGGTACTCCGGGAATTTCATCATTCGCGCCTTGCGGTGCATCCGGGAGGTACTAAGATGTATCAGGATTTAGGTCGCCAGTTTTGGTGGCAGGGTATGAAGAGGGATGTGGCAGTTTTCGTGTCAAAGTGCCTTACTTGTCAGCAAGTGAAGGCCGAACATCAGAGGCCAGCAAGTTTGTTGCAACCCTTGCCTATTGCCGAGTGGAAGTGGGAGCATGTCACTATGGATTTCGTTGTAGGTCTTCCGAGGACTCAGCGGGGTAGTGATGCTATTTGGGTGGTTATAGACCGGTTGACTAAGTCGGCGCACTTCATTCCTATGCGCGTGAGAGATTCGGTAGATCATCTTGCCGACTTGTATATTCGGGACATAGTGAGGTTGCACGGGGTCCCAATGACGATTGTCTCAGATAGAGACCCTCGTTTTACTGCCAGGTTGTGGCAGAGTTTGCAGAGTGCCTTGGGTACTAAGTTGACCTTTAGTACGGCGTATCATCCTCAGACTGATGGGCAGTCCGAGCGTACCATCCAGATCCTTGAGGATATGCTTCGGGGTTGTGTCCTTGATTTCAGTGGGACGTGGGAGAGGCACTTGCCCTTGGTGGAGTTTGCCTACAACAACAGTTTTCAGTCTAGCATCGGTATGGCACCGTTTGAGGCCTTGTATGGCCGACCGTGTAGGTCTCCAGTTTGTTGGGCCGAGGTGGGTGATGCACCTCTGTTGGGTCCGGAGTTGGTTAGGGAGACGACGGAGAAAGTTGAGCTTATCCGTAGGAGGCTTGTTACAGCCCAGAGTCGTCAGAAATCTTATGCTGACCGTAGGAGGAGGCCGTTGGCGTTTGAGATGGGTGACCATGTCTTTCTGAAAATATCACCCAGGCGAGGTTTGATGAGGTTTGGGAAGAGTGGGAAGCTATCCCCTCGGTTTATTGGTCCTTTTGAGATCCTTGAGAGGATTGGCGAGGTTGCTTATCGCTTAGCTTTGCCGCCACAGTTATCCGGAGTTCATGACGTGTTTCATGTGAGTATGCTTCGGAAGTATGAGCCGGATCCATCACATGTATTGGATTGGACCGACTTAGAGGTAGATGAGGATGCCTCGTATGAGGAGAGACCGGTTCGGGTCTTGGATAGGCGGGATCAAGTCCTGCGTGGCAAGACCATTCCATTAGTGAAGGTTTTGTGGAAACATCACAGAGTGGAGGAGGCCACTTGGGAACGTGAGTTGGAGGTCCGAGAGAAATATCCGGACCTATTTGTAGAAGTTTGAACATATGTTATGTATATGGATGTATTGTTGAACTTTAAGATCATTAAATATGTCTTAAGTTGTAAAACATTGTGAATGTTTTGGTTTGTGGAGGTATTGTAGAACTTACCTTGAATTGGAGGTTTGTATAACATTGCATATGTTGAATATATAGTAGAAATGGAAATGTATCATGATTATTGCTTATGATATGAATTATGAACCATGTATGTTGAAAATGGTTGAAATGGAAAGAAAATGCATGTTGAAATATATGTATAGTGAAATGCCTCTTGATAAGAGATGGAACGACCGGTAATGAGTCGAGTTGTTGAATGTTGTGTGATAACATTGTTTAAAATGGAGAAAAAAAAAAAAAAAAAACTTGCTTTTCAAAAACTTGTTCTTAATTTCGGGGACGAAATTCTTTAAGGGGGGGAGGTTATAGCGATCCCGGGTTTACCCCTTGTAGTACAGTGATCCGGACGTGCGTCCGTGGATGTTAGTAGTTGAGTATTGTCTTGTTTACATCCTTTCCTACTTTGTATTTGAGTTATAGGATGTATTGGGTAGGTTTGTTACAGGTTGGTTGTGTTTGGGAACCAAGTGTTGCTGCCCAGAATTTTGGGTCTTCGCTCGAGCGAGCGGGTCTTCGCTCGAGCGAGCTGTTCTTCGCTCGAGCGAGCTTCCGTTTTTGGTTGGTCGCTCGAGCGAGGGTTTGGTCGCTCGAGCGAGAGTTGGTTTTTGTGTCTGGTGGCTCGAGCCAGAGTGGCTTCGCTCGAGCGAGCGATTGCGTCTGGCTCAGACCTGAAAGTTGCATTTCTTGGCTCGAGCGAGCTTTTCTTCGCTCGAGCGATCTGGTTCGTTCTTCGCTCGAGCGAGCGGTTCTTCGCTCGAGCGAGCGTCGTGTTGCAAATCGGAAGATTTGAACTGTTGGCTCGAGCGAGCGTGTCTTCGCTCGAGCGAGGGCAGTTTCTTGTGTCTGGTCGCTCGAGCGACCAAGGCTTCGCTCGAGCGAGCCTGTTTATATCAGCTAGCAGCAACCGAACCAAATTTCACTTTTTCAAAACTTTTCATCTAAAATTTGAGACCCTCTCTCTCTAAGGTTTGATCTACCTAGGGTGATTTCCTACCCTAAGTCCTTTGTTAAAAAGTTAGAGGGTGACTTGGGCTTCGATTTAATCTGAAAATATTTGGTTTTGGAGCAAGTTGGGTGTTGGGTCTTCATCTCCTTTGAGCTCAAACTTTGAGGTAGGGATATCCTACTCCTCTTTATGGATTTTGTCTTTTAATTTTAGCATTTTGATGTGTTGGAAGTTGTTGTGTAATTTTGAGAAAACTTTGGGCCTTTGTGTAATTTTACAAAAGTTGGGGTTTTATTTATAATGAACCTAGAGGCATGTTTGGTGTAGAAACATGGGATTAATGTTGAAATAGTGATGGAAAATGGAACCTAAGGGTTTTAATGTTAATTATGAAAAATGCCCTAATTACATTGATTAATTAATTGGGATAATTAATTGTAAGAAATGAGGAATTGAAATGTTGATTTTATATCCATTTGTTGCATTTATTTTCTGTATAGAAATAACTGCTTTGGGCTATCGGTGGAGGATAGTCTTGATTGTTGTAGACAATGTATGATGATTAGGCAAACTAAAACTGATCATTGAAGTGTGTCATTGAGTATGACGGTTGAAGGAATACATTAAATTTATGTATTGATTGATGTGTATAATAATTGTTTATATGCATTGTGTGTTGTGTTGGAGGAGATAGGGGATGTACTCCACGGTTTAGGGGAAGATAGGGGATGGACCTCTAAACCGGATGTTGTTTGGGAGAAGATAGGGGATGGACTCCAGAGATATAGCTCATATGCTTATCTAGTGATGTGTTGACACAGCTCTTATGCTTGTCTTTGGAAGTATTGATATAACTAGTATGCTTGTCTTTTGTGAAATGGGAAATTGTTGGACATGAGTTACTGTCCCACATGAGTTGTTGGCCAGGTTCTGAGCCATGGTTATAAATTGAGAATTTGTAAGGAAATGGGGAATGAAAATGTAAAATGTTGGCCACCTATCAACTGCTAATCTTTTAGTCATTATTCATAACTGGTTTAGTGTATTTCTACTGGGCTGTGGCTCACCCTATATGGGAACATCATTTTCAGGTACAGGTAGCATGCCACCTCCAAGGACATAGCTTGGGAGGCTAGGGGCGGGCAGATTTCTTTTTGTTGTCTTTCTTTTGATGTATTACATGTAAATTCAAGCCAAGGGCTCAATGTGTAAATGAGTTAGTACTCTACTTTTTTTGTAACCAAGTGTTAACTTGGAAAGCTGTAAGCCCTTAGGGCATTTGCTTTTGTCGTTAACATGTAATACTTTTGTAATGAAACTCTGTTAATGGATGAATGTGGATCTTTTATATATCAATGCATGTCTATATTGTTGGGTTTTGTGTTGTTATTTTGAGGGCGTTACATTATGTATATTTGCTATCTTTATTTATACCTTAGAGAGCTCTTGTAAATTTGCTAATGATCTAATATAAAAGGGGATGAGATAGGACTCATACCTCTAACTTTTCTCTTTTAAACAATAACATGGTATCAGAGCCTAACCCTAAAACCTAAATTGATACACCACACAACCACCATACATTTCTAGCCCTGTCACCTACTGCCGAAGGGCTCCTTGGCCCAAATGCTAGCTACTGAACCTGCCGGAGAACAGACCAGCCCCTTTCGATCACTGTCGCAGGTGCCCATACACTTGGTGGTCCTACCGACAGACCTTCTGGTCTGAGACAACTAGTAAGGCAGGGTTGTTTTGCCTTGCTGACTGCCACTGGCAGTCTCTCGGCCCCTGCCGACAGAACCAAGGCATTCTCTGGCCTTTGTCGTGGCCTCTGTAAGTGTCGTCTCTCTTGGCTGAGTCGTATTCCTATTTGTTTGACTCCTGCTTCTGTAGTTGGTTGTGTGATGAGGTAGTCACCTTTGTTTGACCTCTGTTTGTTTATTTTTCCTTCTTAAATAAAATAAAATACTGTACTCTTAAATTCTTTTTGGTTCTGGTTTTTGTGTTCTTCCCTCTTCCGGGTTTGTGATTAGACCAGCATTTGTTTGCAAGGGTTCCTTAGTAGAGTATTCATAGCAGAATTGACTAGTGAGTCTACTACTTCGCAGCCTATTACTCAAGGCGCGAGTCCTATTTTGCCTCCTACTATGTCTGATTCTCTCCACTCTGGCTTGAAAATCACCACCTCTCTCTTTAATGGTCAGAATTATCTAGCGTGGTCGCAGAGTTTGACTATTTTTCTGAAGAGCAAAGTGAAGATGGGATATGTTGATGGGCTTGTTCAGCCCCCCAGTACCACAAATCCGGGTTATGATCAGTGGGAGATTATCAATGCTCTTACCATTGGTTGGCTGATGCATTCTATGGTTTCAGAGATTGGTGAGGGATACTTGTCTATGGACACCGTATAGGATATTCAGGAGGCTATGCCACTACGTATTCTCACAAAGGCAATTTTTCACAAACTTTTGAGTTGTGCCACTCTATTGACCGGTCTGTCTAGGGGGAGATGACTATCCTCCAATATTTTACTTTTCTTAGTAATGGATGGAAGCGACTTGATCATCTTCAGGACTACAAACCTACCTGTCCCACTGATTCTGCTGGTTACCAAAAATTTGTTGAACAAGTGTGGGTCTTCAAGTTTTTGGAAGGTCTGAATGTGGAGTTCGATCCTGTTCAGAGTCGTGTGCTTGGTATAGATATGCTTTCTTCTCTCCAAGAAGCATTTGCTTATGTGCAGAATGAGGAGAGTCGTCATTCTGTTATACTTCCGTCTACCTCTTCTGACCAATCTGCCTTGGTTTCTGTACCCTCTAGAGAAGGGGATCGTGGTTGCCGTCCTCCTTTTGAGAAGGATACCCTCTTCTATGACTATTATTGTCACCCTCGCCACACCGGTAAGAGTTGTTGGAAGTTACATGGGCCGCCATCTGGGGGTCGTGGAGATTGTTCTAGCTTTCGTGGGGGTCGCTCCGGTCAATCTAGAGACCGAGGGCCAAATGCCCAAGCCCATCATTTTGATACGGTTAAGCCACCGTTCCCAGCTCTGGTTGTTTCTTCCACTGATATCTTTGGTTTTTCTACTTTTGAGCTAGAGGTTGCTCTTCGCCACTTGCTAGACCATCGGGCCTCTAGTTCATCTTCTGGTAACTTTGCCTGTTCAAGTAACTTAGCTTCTTCTACAAGTGCTTTCCTATCTCATCAAACATTGCCTTGGATTATCGATTCTAGTGCTTCAGACCATATGCCTAGGTCTTCTGATTTGTTCTCAGCATATACCCCTTTTTCAAGATAGGATAAAGTTCGAATTGCTGATGGTACCATTTCTTCTGTGTTTGGGAAAGGTTTAATTTATGCCACTGTTTCCCTTCCTTTGTCTTTTGTCCTACATATTCCCAATTTTAGTGGTAATCTTTTATCTTTGAGTCGTATTACTTGAGACTTAAATTGTAGTGTGACCTTTTTTCCTGATCATTGTTTATTTCAGGACCTTATTACGAGGAAGATGATTGGCAGTGGTAGAAACATGCATGGTCTCTATATCCTGGATCAAGCAGACAAGCTGGCTCATTCCTCCATTCAGTTACCATCTACCAAGGAAGACCTATGGTTGTGGCATCGTCGTCTTGGGCATCCATCTTTTTTATTACTTAAGCATCTTTTTCCTTCAGTTTTTTTGAAAAATAATGTTTCTGAGTTTCACTGTGAGTCGTGTCAACTTGGAAAACAACACAGAGCTTCTTTTGCTCTGTCTATTAATAAAAGTTTAGTTCATTTTTCATTGATTCATTCTGATGTATGGGGTCCCTCTCGTTTTGTGTCCTTAAAGGGTCAAAGATGGTTTGTCACCTTTATTATGATTATTCTAGGACCACCTGGGTATATCTTATGACGGACAAATGTGAGGTTTTTTTCTATATTTCAAAATTTTCATAAAATGATTTGCACTCAGTTTGGGGTGGTTGTCAAAATTCTGCGTTCTGATAATTTGGGGGGGGGGGGGAGGGGGGAATACATTGACTTTGGCCTTGCTGGCTATTTTGCTACTCATGGTCTTATTTACCAAACTTCTTGTGCTAATACCCCTCAACACAATGGTGTTGTCGAGCGTAAAAACCGTGATCTTCTTGATACTGTGCATTGTTTGTCCTTTAAAATGCGTGTTCCTCGATTATATTGGGGGGAAGCTATTCTCATTGCCGCCTTCCTCATCAATCGTCTGCCTACCCAAGTTCTCAACAAACACACTCCTCTTCAGGTTTTGTTAGGGTTCTCCTCTTCTAGTTTCTCCAATCCTCCAAAAACCTTTGGGTGTGTGTGTTTTGTTCATAACCATTCTCCTACACGTGGTAAGTTGGATCCTCGGTCTCTTCGGTGTGCCTTCCTGGGTTACTCTGCCACTCAAAAGGGCTACAAATGTTATCATCCACCCTCTCAAAAATGGTTTGTATCTATGGATGTGTCTTTCTTTGAGTCTCAGTCCTATTTCTTATCCTCACCGGTGTCCCAGTCATCCCTTCAGGGGGAGCCTTGGTGTGAAGCGATTCCTGTATCACTACCATCAGTGATTGAGCAGAATGTTAAGGGTGACTCATCTATTGAGACTGTCGAGTCTAAATCGGAATCTATAGTGAAAGATGGCAAAGTTTATGTTAGGGACAAGGATAGAAAACAAGTTACTTGGTACAAGAGACCAATTCGGATTCTCTACTGCTATCTTCTCCTTCTGATGAGTGCCCAGAATCCTCTTTTGCTGATCAACCTCCAGGTAACTCTATTTTTTCTGATCTAGATGTTCCCATTGCTAATAGGAAGGGGGTTAGGTCTTGCACTCAACATCCTATTTCTCATTTTGTATCCTACACTAATTTGTTTTCTTCCTATGAAGCTTTCCTATCTAAAGTTTCTTCTGTGAGTCTTCCTTCTAATTTTCAGGATGCTCTTTCTACTCCTGAGTGGAAGCATGCCATGATGGAGGAGATGAGAGCTTTTGCAAAAAAATGGCACTTGGGAATTGACTGAGTTACCTAAGGGCAAACGACCTGTTGGATGTAAGTGGGTGTACATTGTGAAGCACAAAGTTGATGGTTCAATTGAACGTTACAAGGCAAGATTGGTGGTCCAGGGCTTTACACCGACTTATGGAGTAGACTACCAGGAGACATTTGCACCTGTTGCTAAGATGAACTCTGCCAGAGTCCTCCTCTCCCTTGCCTCTAATCTCGACTGGCCTCTCCATTAATTTGATATAAAGAATGCTTTCCTCCATAGTGATTTGGAAGAAGAAGTGTACATGGACATTCCCCCCAGGCTTTGAGGAGGTTAAAACCAAAGGAAAAACGTGCCGCTTACGCAAGTCACTTTATGGACTTAAACAGTCTCCTAGGGCTTGGTTTGAGAGATTTACTCAGGCCATGCTGCGATATGGTTTCAAACAGAATCAAGCTAATCATATCTTGTTTGTGAAACACTCCTCACATGGTAAGACAATAGCTCTTATTGTCTATGTAGATGATATTGTACTCATAGGAGATGATGTTGAGGATGTTCCTCGGTTAAAGGAGTATTTGGCTAATGAGTTTGAAATCAAAGACTTAGGAAACTTAAAGTACTTTCTAGGTATTGAGGTTGCTAGGTCCAAAGATGGCATCTTCATATGTCAAAGAAAATATGTGCTTGATTTGTTAAAACAAACTGGAATGCTTGGCAGTAAAGCTTGTGATACGCCACTAGACCCTGGACTAAAGCTTAGTGAGGATCAAGGAGGCGAGCTTGTAGACAGGGGGAGGTACCAGAGGCTAGTGGGCAAGCTTATTTATTTATCTCATGCGCGTCCTGACATTGCTATTGCACTGAGTATGGTTAGTCAGTTTATGCATGCTCCACGTGCAATTCACTTAGAGGCCATTATGTGGATTCTGAGGTGCTTGAAGTCTTCTCTAGGAAAGGGTCTCTATTTCTCAAAAATGGCCATCTCAGTGTGAAGGCATATACAGATACTGATTGTGCTGGTTCAGTCACTGATAGATGGTCAACTTCTGGCTATTGTACCTTTGTTGGAGGAAACCTAGTTACTTGGAGAAGCAAGAAGCAGAATGTAGTTGTGCGGTCCAGTGCAGAGGCTGAATTTAGAGCTATAGCCCAGGATGTTTGTGAGCTATTATGGATTAGATTATTTTTGCGGGATTTAGGGATTCATCGGACTGATTCGATGAGGCTATATTGTGACAACAAGGCCGCCATCAATATAGCTCACAATCCGGTTCAGCATAACAGGACCAAGCATGTGGAAATTGATAAGCATTTTATCAAGGAAAAGCTCACTGGTGGCACTATATGTACGCCATTCGTGAGGTCTGCGGACCAACTGGCTAATGTTCTCGCCAAAGGATTAGGAAATAAACCATTTCATGACATTCTCAACAAGCTGAGTATGAGAGATATCTTCGCACCAGCTTGAGGAGGAGTATTAGAATGTATTAGGAATGTTAGGATGTATTAGGAATATTTCCTATTTCATCCTTATGTATATTTGGTATCTTTATTTATGCCTTAGAGAGCTCCTGTAAATTTGCTAATGATCTAATATAAAAGGGGATGAGATAGGACTCATACCCCTAACTTTTCTCTTCTCAAAAATAACACATATGCCAGGGGCAGAGCAGACTCCAGAAATGGGAATAAAAGCTGCATATCTGGTGGTTCAATGGCATTTGGATCTGTGAAGTACTTAACTACCTCTGGTGTGGAAGCCTATTTATCTGCTTCATGAAAAATGCAATGAAAGAACACATATACATGGAATAATCTACTCATATAAAGGATTTGATAAATGAAAAAGAGATCATAACTACTTTTAATACAATAATGTCCAAGTGTAAAAGCAATCAGCAAGACTTGAGATGCAATTCCTAGCTCCACCGAACCAATATTGAGAACGAATAACAATAGAGCAATCACATATTGCCAGAGTGTTGTTGGCCCTGGTTCTGAAACCTCTTTACGCAGAATACCAAAACTGGCACGGGGTCCACCGCGCGGTTTTGGGCCTTCAAAATTGGGTTCCTCCACCATAAATAAATTGTACTTATTACCCAGGAGTTCAGCCAGCTGGTTCTGAAGTTTGGAAACAAACTTCCTCTCTCTTTCCCCTCAGATTGCCAAGAAAAAGAATGCCCTCTCCTAGATCTCCAAATGGCTCTTCTTTGGTCACCCAGAAGGTGGAATAGCCAAAAAGCTTTTTCTTAATAAGCTTTACATCGGCAGGATCAACCTTCTCTGGTCCAAGGAGTTCCATCAGCTTAAAAGAGTCAACTTGGAAATTATTATAAGATGGTCCAACAGGTGAAATTGTTGGTGGCTGAAGAAGGGAATCAAATATATTAGAATCAACATTATCATTGTTGTGTTAGGCAAAATTATAAACAACCTATCTTCTTTTCTCTCTTTCTCTCTCTCACTAACACTATATTCTACTAAGTTACATCTGTATATGGTACCAGTTGGTAATATTATATATTCATCCCATTTCCAACCCTCCTTTTGTTTCTCTCAGATGACCCTGATTGTAATCACATCCATGTGCTTTAGCATGTGACACATGCTAGCCCCATTGGCCACGGAATCATCTGATGACTGATTGTCAATATACTTTTAAGCTACAAGCATGAAGATATGTGTGAAGGTAGATTATCCAATTTTCCGTCAAATCACATACTTAATCATATATTACTTGGTAGATTATTCTAATGCACACAATCATATTCTAATATGCCCACTCATACACAAAAACTTTATACCTCTTCAATACCACACTCAACAACTTGTACTCATTCTCAGTCTTTTCTATTTTGCTCGGATATTTTAAAGTTGCTTTTGGTTCTAATTTCCATTATCAAACCTACAGTAGCACTGACATGTAACACACCAACACGACGATTTTCAAAAAATATAGGACATAGTACGAGTGGGACATGTTAAAAATTTATATTTTTATTGATTTGTAAAAGTCAAATATATGAACAGTTTTGTTTTTTTCTTTAAGCAACATACGCTAATTAAAATTAAAAAGTCATATTTTATTACTTAAATATCAAGGTATAATATAATCTTCCCACTTGTATTCCATCCTAGTTCTCAAGCTAAGGGCCTATGACATTGAAACTTGAAACTACAAATGACAATTAAAGCATGAACTCAATAAACATGTGTGGCATATAACTGCTCTATCCCTAAAATCCTGAAGCCAGCATCACGACTAAGACTTGCGGTTCTCCCTCTATGTCTTGTGTATTATGACCCAAGTCCAACCCTTAAAAAGCTCCACAAAACAAATTGATCTTTTTATTAATTTTAAGACAAGTTTTAACAATTAGCATGGCAAGAGCTTAGCTTGTAATTATTGTCCAAGCTCCCTTATGCTTCCTGATTTACCATAAACCTCAATACTTCATCAAACAATAAAAGCAAAAGGATACCTGTATAGCTCTTCCACCGTCAAGACATCCCACAGGAAGCATATTAAAAGTTGACGTAGTTAACCCACACCTGCAACAAGGACTTGAATGGTTAGCAATCTATACATCATAATAAAGAAACAATGTTCGAGAATAGTGCCTCACCAGCCTGCAATTACAAGAGGATGGACCCAAACTGTGGCTGTACGCATTGCTCTACAGGGACACATCAGCAAAATCTCAATTAGTATTGTCAAAACAACAATAATTTCAGTTTTAAACAAAAAATTATATATCAAACTGACAATTAAGTTAAAGAAGATAATTGAGATAACATTCAGTGCTTCAGCTTTACAATAGTTTTACTTTATTTATTTATCTTCCAATATTGCAACAATTAAAGAACCATTAAGTTGATGAATCATACAATGAGATTATGGGAGAAAGTGATCAATGCCTAAGGTGTTAGAGAATCAGTTTGAATTTATGCATGGAAGATCAACTAAGGCAACAATACATTTATCAAGACAGTTAATAGAAAAGTATTGAAAAAAAAAAAAAGGGATATACATATAGTTTTAATAGTTTTTGAAAAAGCTCAAATTAGGGTGCTTAGAAATAAAATATGGAGGGTGTTGGAAAAAAATAGCGTGGGATATATTGATGTGATAAAAGACATGATGAGGTTGTGACTACAACTAGATCACCAAACTAATGAATTTTTAATCGATGTTAAGGGTCAACTTTGAGTCATTACCTAGTTACCTTAGTCAAGGATAAATTAACTGTGGGTGAGGGAGGTTAGAGGCGATCAATCGTTGACCTCTAAGAAGATGGCAGGCACTTCAATGCCCTGAGATCACCAGAGGTGGAAGATGAGAAGACCAAGGCAGACTTAGAGAGGAAAGGGGTGGCAATGAGGGACCTTGAACAATTTGTATATGTTATATGATTCTTGTTGCTCTTGTTGTGATTGTGGCTGCACTTATGATGCCGTTATATAGACTCCAGAAGTATTGGAGCCCAAGCAACCTCAAGACAGGTGGCAAGTTCTACTCGACTCGACAAGAGGGTAATATCAACCCTACTAGCTGTGTCCTATGATTCGGGTCATTGGGAAGGTTGCATCATAGGAGCTACAAGTGTAGGTGTGATATCTTGAGAGGCGTATCATATGTGCAACAGATGTACATGTAAGGTCAACGTCCCTTTCTCTAAGCCAAGTCAAGGGGGAGCTGTTATTGCAGGGAAAAAGCTACATGACCTTGACAATTTCGAGGTCTTAGCCTTCAATTCACAATCCTTCAATGATCCCAAGCAGGAGTACCTAGGTCCTACTCCCAACCTAGGCAACCAAGGGAGTGAGTGCATGGGTGAGCAAAGGGCTCATCCTGAGCAACTAAGTGAACATAGGTGAGCCAATATCCAACTACGTTGCTATGGAACTGGGGTGAGTGGGTAGAGAATATATTTCTTATGAGTCATGAATAAAGAACCATGGAGAGCTCTAGGTGGGCTAGCTCTATCAAGGTGAGTTATCGTCTTGTTTTCATATTTGGTGGTGTGCATGCCCCCGCTTGGGCTAGGCATACAACCCCAACTCATCGTGGTGGCTCAGGGGTCTGCCACATGTGTGATACCCCTGTTCCGTAATTTGTTAATTGGTCCTTAATATGAGGATGATTATGTGTCTAATATGATTTTGTGTGCCATTATGTGAAAATATGTGGTTTTGAATTTCTATCTGTTCACCGTAGGAATATCTATTTAATTATCTGCTTTGGAAATTAAATTGAAGACCTTATCGGCCATAGAACCTGAAATTGATTGCGTCATTGTGATTGGCATAATTTTTAGAGCCTACAGTGAAGTTTAATTGAAAAATTGATTCGGACCAGATTAAATTGATTAAATTGGTGAATTAGTGCCCAATTATTTATTATTATTAGATTGAATTAGTGGGTTATGTTGTAAAAGGGGCACTACACCTTCAATTCTCCTCCCTTGTTGCATTTTGGCTGATCTTGAGCTTTAAAATAGAGAGAGGGCCGGTTAGAGTGAGGGAGAGAGGAACCATTGAAGATTTGCTCTAGAAGCTTGAGGAAATTGAAGGCTAGCTCAAGAATTGACCTTAGCTTGTGAAGATTAAAGCTTCTTGGTGAGTAATTCATGAGTTTAATGTGTAATTTGTGTATTCAAAGTTGATTAACGACCAAGAGTAAGGCTTGAAGAGGAATTGAGTTGTTTATGTGGAATTGAAGGTTAATGTATGCATGCATGTATGTAATTACTTTGAATTTGCATGTTTGAGCACCAAATGTATGATCCATGTAAGTTTTTAGTTGAAATCCATGTTTTTGACCATCATTTTATCATAAGAGATGAGAATGAGGGTTATGTGTCACATGCATGTACAATTTATGAGGATAGGAGCTTTGAATACATGAATATGTTATGATGAAAATGAGTTTGGTATAATTTGAGCCATGCATGTGATTATTTTGTGAAATTGAGCTCCATGAGGATGTGTTTTGGTGTTTATATCATGTTAGTACAAGTATATATGAAATTGGAGCCAAAGTATGCAAGAAATGTTGGTTGGAATGTTGAATTTGAGCTCAAGAACTTAGCTGGAAAACCTAGAATTTTGATGTCCACTCGAGCGGGGGAATAGCCGCTCGAGCGGGGATTTCGAGCTCCCGGTATTTTTTTCTTGCAAACATGGTGTCCGCTCGAGCAGGGAAGTTCACGCTCGAGCGTGGATCTTGTAGGATGAACTTCCGCTCGAGCGTAAAAATGATGCATCTAGTACTTTTTGCAGGCATAGCGTCCGCTCGAGCGGGGAAGTTCACGCTCGAGCTGGGAGCCATGTTGAGAGGCCTTCCGCTCGAGTGCCAGAGTGGACGATCGAGCGTAAATTCGACCTAACTAGTACTTTTGTAGGCCTCAAGGGTCCGCTCGAGTGGGGAAGTCCACGCTCGAGCGGAGACCTTGTTTTCTGAAATTTTGTATGCTCGTTCTGTGTTTCGTTTTCCGTTCTCTTTCACTTGCAAGCACTCTTAGGCATGCATTGAGCATTGAAATTGAGTTAAAGAGATAAGAATGAAGCCTAAAGAGGCATATGTGAATTAAAGAACGGATTGAATTATTTGTGACCCATATGTGTTATGTGATATGTAAGGTCAAGCTCCAGGGCAACTCCACAAGCCGATCACTGTGAGTAATATCTGAAATATGTTGTTGTCCAATTGCTTACTTCTATGTAAGTTTTGTAAAGTTCATTAATTTGAATGACGGACAGTTTGATATGAAAGTTTGAAAGGCTTAAAAGCCAGTTTGATATGAAAAGTTTGAAAGGCTTAAAAGCCAGTTTGATATGAAAGTTCGAAAAGCCTAAAAGCTAGTTTGATATGAAAAGTTTGAAAGGCTTAAAAGCCAGTTTGAGAGGCTTAAAACCCAGTTTGATATGAGAGTTTGAAAGGCCTAAAGGCCAGTTCGATGTGAAAGTTTGAAAGGGCCAAAAGGCCAGTCTGATAAGAAAGTCTAAAAAGACCAAAGGCCAGTTTGACATGAATGAACTGGGCCCAAGGCCATCTGATGTATAATGTTCCAATGTATTTTCTTTATTTGATATTATTCACTGGGCTTTCGCTCACGCTCATTCATGTGTTTGTAGGTGAGCCAAGAAAGGTCCAGACCCAGCCCCAGTGAAGTCTGTACAGAACAACCGGGTTCTGGAGAGTCAGCCCATGTGTCTCACGCACGAGACTCGCCTTTGCCTTTTGCCATTTTGTTCTAAGTTGTCATGTTGGCGAAGCCTTTGTATATATCTGTATATAGTTTGCATGGGTTGACTTAGTTTTGGATGATCCTGTTTGTACAGAACTTATGCTACTGTATTTCTGTTGTGAGTTATTAATATATGTATGCATGGTTTGTTTTGGTGTGCCATGTAAGCACAGCTCTATGGACAAAGTTTTTAAAATTGCTTCCGTTAGCCCCCCATTAACTCTGTTAAAATACGTTTGGATTGGTTTGAGGCCGTAGGTAATCCCATGATTACTGGCCGGTTATGTCCTTAACCCACGGGGGCGGGTTTGGGTCATGACAACATGGATGTGTGACGCTGATGATGTGACGCCCATAGGGCTCGCCACGTGCCAAGCACAATATAAATACCCACGTGAACTAAACACATTCAAGATAATATCCCATGATAAATGTTTTTCGCAAATGATATTGTCATAGTGGATGACACTAAAGAAGAAAATAACACCAAATTAGAAATTTGAAGAGAAAAACTAGAGTCAAAATGATTTTAAAGTAGTAATAATAAAACTAAATATGCGGAATGTAGCTTTGGTAACAACTAAAGGAGAAATAATGAAGTGTATATTAAAAATCATAAGATAACAAAAGGTGAACATTTTTATTACCTAGGTTCAGTTATTAATAAGAATGGCGAGATTGAAGATGATGTGATCCATATAATTAATGTGTATTGGCTCAAGTAGAGGAGTGTATCTAGCTTATTATGTCATCTATGAATATTAACAAAATTGAAAGGGAAAGTTTATAGCGAGCTATAAGGCCAACAATGATCTATGGAACAGAATGTTGGACAACTAAGAAACAACACATTCATGAAATGTGTGTAACTGAGATTAATGTAGCTAATCCTACTTGATTAGGACACAAGGTTTAGTTTGATTTGTAATATTTTATTTATTTATATATATTTTTTATTTATTAAGACCCTAGCACATCAAGGGTCCCATCTAGGATATTTGGTACGAGGTATAATCCAAAGGGGTATTATAACAATTAGGTCTAGGATTTATTGATATTTTGCATATGTATCATTTATCAGCCAATCAAAGCTATCAAAGCAGAGAAAAAATTTACGCATAACCTACAGTGGCTCTGCTTATTAACCCAAGAAGCAAAGAACCTTGAAATAGCATGCTAGGAACCTCGCCAAATCCGCTGCAGCATTTGGGTTTGATTTGATAAAAGCAGCAAGCCAACAACAAACATAGACCTGCAAGGGAAATATCAACTTTTTTCTTTCGGTTAGGGAGAATAGATTTGAATTGCAGAAGCCAAGATTTGATGCTTTTTAAGCAGTAAAAAAGAGATATATCGTAAATTTACGAAAAAATAGAACAGACTTAGATCATAATTCCAATCAAGAAAATGAAAGGAAAAAAAAAAAAAACTCTCAACGATATAGGTAGAAAAATTGCATCCATGAATCAAATCAAAAGAGCAAAAAACAGAAAAATGTTATAACAAAAAAGTGCTTTTACCAAATAGAGTTGATCTCATTTATCAATGGTCATGGGACCATTATCTTATTGATGAAAGAAAATACTGTTAAATGGCAGACTTGAGATAAATTCTAGCTCACTAAAATTTGATACAACAAATTATTTAAAAAAGGAAAATGCTAACCGCTGGCCCGTGGGCGGTGTTTAATGTTGGTATATGTGTAAAAAAATACATTAAAATATATAGAAAGAGTGTATGAAAATATATAACATAATAAGAACTTCATTTAAATTAACATCCATCAAGTGATAAGTAGACATAATTACCTGAGTAATTGCACCAAAGCTTCCAAGAGTAATATTAGGAATGAAGAATGGAATGCTTAGTTTTACTTTCTGTGGGAAAGCAACCAAAAAATGCCCAACTTCCTGCATCAAATGAATTTTCTCATTTACATATTCAAAAGATAACATACCACCTGAATGACTAATTAGGGTGGAATTAACCTCGGGGAGAAGAAAAAATAAGGTCCAGTCTAGTTAGGTAGCATTTACCACTTACCATTTTTTGTTTACAAAAAATAGAAAGCATGTTCATCTTATTTTATTTTATTTTTTTGCTAAAAACAAATACAAAAAATATGTTTGGTACACACATGTTTTAAAATACCCAAAAACATAAACAAGAAAACATGTTTGGAGATTTGCCAAAGGGTGTGGCTGCTAGAGGGGGTGGGAGAGGGAAGCGGGAATGAAAACTTATTTTCAAAACAAGTGAAAACACAAAATTTGTGTTTCCTAAAATTTTGTAAATTTGAAAATTGTTTCCACTTTTTGGAAATGAAAATAATTGTCAAAACAAGAATAAAAAACGGTAACATAACCGAACATATCCTTAAAACATGTTTGGTATTTTATTTTATTTTTTTTTAAATTGTTTTCAAAACAAGGCTGCAAAAAAAAACACACACACACAGAGAATGAAAAAGAAAAAAAAAGAAAAAGAAGAAGAAGAAGAAGAAGTGTTTTTCAAACTTATTTTGGTGTATTAACAACAAAAGGAAGCCCATTAAACTTCAAACTCTCTTGGGAAAAAAACAAAAACATGTTCCTTTTCCTTTTCTTTTTCTTTTTTTTTTTTTGTTTTTCAAAAACAACAAACCAAACAACAACTAAGTTACAATGCAGATCAAAACAAAGTTATGCTACCAATGAATACAAGAAGTGCAAGTTATGACATTCTCTTTCGTAGCATCCATTATCAGTAATTCAATACATATGTAGCTTCCAACAATCTCATGCACGGAATGCACAATGTATACAGTAGGCAACTAGAGGAAACAATGACACAGGCATAAAATTTCAAGGATTGCCAACTCAAGATGAGTGATGCTTTCTGTGAAATAACCAATAGCAAATAACAAAAGCTGGGACTTTAGATTAGGATATTTTCATATATGAATAGATCCCTCGTGAGTACTTCAGTCCACTGTACACAAAATAAAAACACCCGCATAAAGAAAATATACCAAGTTTAGTCCCCCGTATTCAACTCCGTTACAGAACCGGAAAAGTTCTAAGTAGGTCAGCCAAGACAAAGTGCCACATGATAGCGTTGGAGAAATGCTACATGACTAAATGATTGATGACATTGGAGATTTATTGGTGGGGAGAGAAAGATCAAGATACATGTAGTTCACAAAAAGGGAGTTAGGTAGCCCAAAGAATAAGCCGCCTTGCTGCGTCTCTTTTTCTTTTTTGGCATTTGTTGTGCCATGTATGAAGCATATTGGCTATTGCTTATAAAAGGGGAGATTGAGGCCAAAACAATGTGATTGCATTGTGTTTTTTCTTTTTAAACTCCTCTTTTGGTGCTTGTTCTATTGTGCTTTCACATATTCCAATCAAAATAAATGAGAGGGCATCAAAAATAATCATGATGAAATATAGTTTTTGTCTTACACATTGATACGTATAGCTGGCTTTTAAGTGAAAGATCTTAATGAGATCTGTTTTACTAAAATAATTGTTTTAAGATGATTAAAAAACATATGACATGAATACAAGAGTAGAATTTCGTAGAAGGTGACGCTATTATGATATGCAATAAAGAACCACCAATTATTTCAACTGGATAGGGACGAAATACTAAGAATGTGCGCATTAGGACCAGTTTATGATTCTAAGATGAGAAGCAAGTGGCCGAAAAAGGCACATGTAGCATTGGACAAAGACCTATTATCTATGGTTCAAGTCAGAAACTTGGACTTTTACCAGATGAAGTGGTTTAAAACAATTAACAATGTCATAAAGAGGAGAATGCGAAAGATGGAGGAATGGATGTATATAACTATCTCATGGAGCAACTTCTTTTTTTATTAAAAAAATTTACTTACTAGTCTACAGTTGATAAGGATTAAATGTAAGCTAGTTTAGTTCATAATGTTAAGGCCTTATAATCTTAAGATAAGAAATTACAGATAAAGAAGGTTAAAGGGACTATTTTCTGCATAAAGCCCAACACAGGAAATAGTAATACACAAGAAACATTTTTTCTCCCCTCAAGAAAAAGCATTCAATTAACTGAATCAACAAAAAGAGAGAAATTCTTCTTACGTGAAATAGCTGAACCCCCAAGACTGTGAGCATATATTGTGTATAGAATTAGGGACGATTGTATTGTGTATAGAATTAGGAAAGATTGTAGTGTAACTAGTTGGCTGTATTTCCTTTTTTGTATTTTCCTTTTTCAATCATAGGTTTAGGATTATATAAACTGGTGACCTCCTTGTAAAGATACACAATTGAATATACAGATTCATTCAGAAAACTTACATGGTATCAGAGCTTGGTTTGAAACCCTAGCTTTCAGATTCGAAACCCGAGCCGTAATGGGTTTGCTTCATCTGGTTCATCTCTGACCCCGACCCAGAACCCTCTGCCTCTCGGTCTCCGTTCAATCGCAACTCCCTATTGCACCTTATCTGCTGCGTCTCTCTCAGTTCTTGTCGGCTTCATCGCGACTCGTTAGCTACCTCTGGTCATCGCAACTCTCTCCGTTTATCTTGTTTCATAGCGACTCTCATCGGCTTCATTTGGCTTATCTCTAACTCTGGTTCTTTCTCTCTCTGTCTTTGTGTTTGGTTCAGTACTCTTATTTGGTAACAAAAAATTTAAAAAAAAAAAATACAGCCAAATTATTATACCACAATCTTTCCTAATTCTATACATAATACAATCGTCTCTAATTCTATACACAATATATGCTCACAAGGACACCATATTCTTAGAATGTATTAGGAATGTTAGGATGTATTAGGAATATTTCTTATTTTATCCTTATGTATAGCGATCCCGGGTTTACCCCTTGTAGTACAGTGATCCGGACGTGCGTCCGTGGATGTTAGTAGTTGAGTATTGTCTTGTTTACATCCTTTCCTACTTTGTATTTGAGTTATAGGATTTATTGGGCAGGTTTGTTACAGGTTGGTTGTGTTTGGGAACCAAGTGTTGCTGCCCAGAATTTTGGGTCTTCGCTCGAGCAAGCTGTTCTTCGCTCGAGCGAGCTTCTGTTTTTGGTTGATCGCTCGAGCGAGGGTTTGGTCGCTCGAGCGAGAGTTGGTTTTCGTGTCTGGTGGCTCGAGCCAGAGTGGCTTCGCTCGAGCGAGCGATTGCGTCTGGCTCAGACCTGAAAGTTGCATTTCTTGGCTCGAGCGAGCTTTTCTTCGCTCGAGCGATCTGGTTCGTTCTTCGCTCGAGCGAGCGGTTCTTCGCTCGAGCGAGCGTCGTGTTGCAAATCGGAAGATTTGAACTGTTGGCTCGAGCGAGCGTGTCTTCGCTCGAGCGAGGGCAGTTTCTTGTGTCTGGTCGCTCGAGCGACCAAGGCTTCGCTCGAGCGAGCCTGTTTATATCAGCTAGCAGCAACCGAACCAAATTTCACTTTTTCAAAACTTTTCATCTAAAATTTGAGACCCTCTCTCTCTAAACTTACTCTCTTTCTAAGGTTTGATCTACCTAGGGTGATTTCCTACCCTAAGTCCTTTGTTAAAAAGTTAGAGGGTGACTTGGGCTTCGATTTAATCTGAAAATATTTGGTTTTGGAGCAAGTTGGGTGTTGGGTCTTCATCTCCTTTGAGCTCAAACTTTGAGGTAGGGATATCCTACTCCTCTTTATGGATTTTGTCTTTTAATTTTAGCATTTTGATGTGTTGGAAGTTGTTGTGTAATTTTGAGAAAACTTTGGGCCTTTGTGTAATTTTACAAAAGTTGGGGTTTTATTTATAATGAACCTAGAGGCATGTTTGGTGTAGAAACATGGGATTAATGTTGAAATAGTGATGGAAAATGGAACCTAAGGGTTTTAATGTTAATTATGAAAAATGCCCTAATTACATTGATTAATTAATTGGGATAATTAATTGTAAGAAATGAGGAATTGAAATGTTGATTTTATATCCATTTGTTGCATTTATTTTCTGTATAGAAATAACTGCTTTGGGCTATCGGTGGAGGATAGTCTTGATTGTTGTAGACAATGCATGATGATTAGGCAAACTAAAACTGATCATTGAAGTGTGTCATTGAGTATGACGGTTGAAGGAATACATTAAATTTATGTATTGATTGATGTGTATAATAATTGTTTATATGCATTGTGTGTTGTGTTGGAGGAGATAGGGGATGTACTCCACGGTTTAGGGGAATATAGGGGATGGACCTCTAAATAGAATGTTGTTTGGGAGAAGATAGGGGATGGACTCCAGAGATATAGCTCATATGCTTATCTAGTGATGTGTTGACACAGCTCTTATGCTTGTCTTTGGAAGTATTGATATAACTAGTATGCTTGTCTTTTGTGAAATGGGAAATTGTTGGACATGAGTTACTGTCCCACATGAGTTGTTGGCCAGGTTCTGAGCCATGGTTATAAATTGAGAATTTGTAAGGAAATGGGGAATGAAAATGTAAAATGTTGGCCACCTATCAACTGCTAATCTTTTAGTCATTATTCATAACTGGTTTAGTGTATTTCTACTGGGCTGTGGCTCACCCTATATGGGAACATCATTTTCAGGTACAGGTAGCATGCCACCTCCAAGGACATAGCTTGGAAGGCTAGGGGCGGGCAGATTTCTTTTTGTTGTCTTTCTTTTGATGTATTACATGTAAATTCAAGCCAAGGGCTCAATGTGTAAATGAGTTAGTACTCTACTTTTTTTGTAACCAAGTGTTAACTTGGAAAGCTGTAAGCCCTTAGGGCATTTGCTTTTGTCGTTAACATGTAATACTTTTGTAATGAAACTCTGTTAATGGATGAATGTGGATCTTTTATATATCAATGCATGTCTATATTGTTGGGTTTTGTGTTGTTATTTTGAGGGCGTTACAACTTGGTATCAGAGCGTACCGGGTTCGAATACTTTGGGTACGTGGGAAGTGATTAGAATCACAATGGGTTTGTCTCGCTTGAAAGAGACTTAGGTGTAAAGTCATATGCCATGTGTTTAAATTGATAACATGCTTATGTGATTATTTGGGTATGGGATTTAATTTCTAGGATGTTGATTGGATCCTTGGGTTTCTGGGAGTCTTGTTGGAAAAGCACTTGATCAATGCTGTTTCTAACCGGAACTCTAGTAACGCTTTGGGACTATCATTATCCGGGAATGAAGTTCGTAGGTGCTTATGTGATTATGTGCTTACGTGGAGTGAATTACTGTTGTCCAATGCATTAGGACGCGAGTGTTTAGCTTCGGTACATTTGTTAATGTGCTAACGTCTTTGTTTTCCTTTATTAGGATGTCAGGACGAGGACGAGGACACGGTAGGCGTGGTAGGCTGGGTAGGCAAGAGGTGCCTGTGCCAGAGGAGATTCCGGCAGTGCAGGAGGGGGTTGGTCAGGCCAATGTGGCCGAGCCAGTAGGCCAGCAGGCTATGGGCGCCTTAGCCCGAGAGATAGCAGGGGCATTCAGGGAATCAGTAGGTATTCTCAGAGCTGAGAATCAGGCTCAGGTTGTTGTTGCGGATGCAGGACCCTCCTTTCTGAAGAGGGAGTTTTTCCGGTCTAATCCGGATGAATTTGTGGGTGACCCTAAAGAGCCGCTTAAAGCAGATGAATGGCTCGAACAGACAACGAAGACGTTTGAGATGCTTGGCATCGAAGACGAGGGGTTAAAGGTGACCTTGGCATCTTTCCAGCTGAAAGGGGATGCGGGTCAGTGGTGGAAGTTCACCAAGGGTCGCATAGGAGCTACATGGGAGGCTTTTGTGAATGCTTTCCAGGAGAGGTTCTTATCTTCGGCAGTCAGGGAGAAGCTGCGAGATCAGTTCTGCCAGCTTAAGCAGAACAGTTTGTCAGTGGCCGAGTTCGAGGCCTCATTTACTAGCTTGTCCAGGTTTGCACCTGAGTTAGTGGCGTCTGAGGAACGCTGTTGCATTGAGTTTGAGAAGAAGTTGAGGCGTGGCCTCAAGCTGAGAGTTGTAGGGTCTATGATTCGAGATTATGGGCGTCTGGTGGATGCTGCAGCCCATACCGAGATCATGATGCAAGAGGAGGATGAGGAGAAACATAGAGGCTCCAAGAGGGGCCAAGAGGGCCAGGGTGATGGTAGGAAACAGAGGGGTTATAACCCTCAGCAGTCTCGGGGTGGAGTTTCTAGATCGACCTTTCCAGTGCCGAGTGCAGGCTCGGGGAGAGGCAATCAGGGAGAGTTCACTTGTTACAAGTGTGGCCAGTTGGGTCACAAGGCTTCGATTTGCCCGCTGAAGGGCGGAGGTCAGAGAGCTGCATCTTCTTCAGCCAGACTGCAGAGTCAGAGTTTGGGTAGGGGGCAGCCCTTGTCTTGTTATCAGTGTGGACAGCCTGGGCACCTGAAGAGGTTTTGCCCACAGTTGAGTGCCACTTCAGGAGCGTCTGGTTCTAGACAGACGCGGGGTTTTCAGCCAGCTCAGTCTGTGCAGGCCTCGAGGGCTAATCCGGGGGCTTCGTCGTCCCAGTCAGTGCAGCAGTCGTATGCTCCTAGAGGTGAGCAGGTTGATCAGGGGCCTACAGGGCGCGCGTATGCTGTTACCGCGCAGGACCTAGTACCGGCTCCATCAGTAGTGAGAGGTACCTTTCTGTTTTGCAACTCGGTTGCTAGAGTGTTGATTGATACGGGTGCATCTCATTCTTTTGTATCTGCTGCATTTGCATCTGTGTTGGAGTTGGAGTTAGCACTATTGGCATCTCCTATTTGTGTTGTGTCACCTATTGGAGGTGAGTTAATCTTGAAACACGGATGTAGAGGTTGTGATATTGAGGTCGCCGACCATCGGCTTCCGTTTCCATTTGTAGTTATGCCCATGAAGGGCTTTGATGTTATTTTGGGTATGGACTGGTTATCGTCATATCGGGCAGTTATTGATTGCTACCGCCAGAGGGTCACTTGTTGTACCGTGAGCGGGGAGTGTTTTCATTTCTTGGGAGACCGGGTTGGTAGTGTTGTGCCACCGGGGTATGATCCGCGAGGGCGGAGTGAGCTTAGTGGTTTACTTGCTAGCTTTGAGAGTGGGGAGGGTGATGAGACCCAGGTTGTGTTGCCGAGGGTAGTTTGTGAGTATTCAGATGTTTTTCCCGAGGATCTTATTGATTTGCCACCTCACCGAGAGACAGAGTTCTCTATTGATTTAGTGCCCGGCACGGCGCCGATTTCTATGGCACCTTATCGTTTTGCCCCAGCAGAGTTGATTGAGTTGAAAGTTCAACTCCAAGAATTGCTAGATAAGGGCTTCATTCGCCCTAGTGTATCGCTGTGGGGAGCACCCGCCCTCTTTGCTAAAAAGAAAGATGGTGCCTTGAGATTGTGTATCGATTATCGGAAGTTAAATCGGGCTACGGTTAAGAATAAGTACCCTATGCCCCGTATAGATGATTTGTTTGACCAGTTGAAGGGTTCCCGTTGTTTCTCTAAGATAGACTTGAGATCGGGTTACCACCAATTGAGGGTCAGGGAGGAGGACATTCCGAAGACGGCATTCCGTACACGGTATGGCCATTATGAGTTTCTGGTAATGCCGTTTGGGCTTACCAACGCACCAGCAATCTTTATGGAATTGATGAACCGGATCTTCCGGGAATTCTTGGATCGTTTTGTAGTCGTTTTTGTGGACGACATTCTTATCTATTCACCTTCAGAGGGGGAGCACGAGACACACTTGAAAGTGGTGCTTGAGTTACTTAGAGCCCATAGGCTGTATGCCAAGTTTGGGAAGTGTGAGTTCTGGCTAGGAGAAGTCAAGTTCTTAGGCCATGTGGTTTCCGGGGAAGGGGTGTCTGTTGATACATCCAAGACTGAGGCAGTGCAAGATTGGGCACAGCCTAAGAGTGTGTTTGAGATCCGCAGTTTTCTGGGATTAGCTGGGTATTACCGTCGGTTTGTGAAAGATTTCTCCAGGTTAGCTTCACCGTTGACTAGATTGACTCGGAAGGGAGTCAAATTTGTATGGAGTGAGACTTGTGAAAAGTCGTTTCAGGAGTTGAAAGTTAGATTGACCACCGCTCCAGTTTTGATTATTCCAGAGAGGGGGTTGGGTTACACAGTCTATTGTGATGCCTCAAGAGAGGGTTTGGGTTGTGTCTTGATGCAGGAGGGGAAAGTGGTAGCTTATGGCTCACGCCAGTTGAAAATTCACGAGAAGAATTACCCTACGCATGACCTAGAGTTAGCAGCTGTGATCTTTGCCTTGAAAATCTGGAGGCACTACCTTTATGGTGAGCGATTCGAGGTGTTCTCGGATCACAAGAGTCTGAAATATCTGTTTTCACAGAAAGACTTGAATTTGAGGCAGAGGAGGTGGATGGAGTTTATTGAGGATTATGACTTCGAGTTGCACTATCACCCAGGGAAGGCCAATGTTGTGGCCGATGCCCTTAGCAGAAAATCCATTAGTGATGTAGTTTGTGTAGCCATTCGGGAGTGGGAGATGTTGGGGACAATTGGCGAGTTTGATTTGCTTCTGGGCGAATCCGTTGAGGCTGCGGCCTTGTTTTCAGTTGTTGCGTAGCCTACACTTGTGACTCGGGTGGTAGAGGCACAGAGAGGTGACCTTGAGGTAAAATCCCTCCGAGAGAAAATCTCCAGTGGGAAGGTTGAGAAGGGTCTGGCAGTGTATCCCGACCAGAGTGTGAGATACCGAGACTGTTTGTTTGTGCCGGAGTCTTGCCGAGAGGAGGTACTCCGAGAATTTCATCATTCGCGCCTTGCGGTGCATCCGGGAGGTACTAAGATGTATCAGGATTTAGGTCGCCAGTTTTGGTGGTGGGGTATGAAGAGGGATGTGGCAGTTTTCGTGTCAAAGTGCCTTACTTGTCAGCAAGTGAAGGCCGAACATCAGAGGCCAGCAAGTTTGTTGCAACCCTTGCCTATTGCCGAGTGGAAGTGGGAGCATGTCACTATGGATTTCGTTGTAGGTCTTCCGAGGACTCAGCGGGGTAGTGATGCTATTTGGGTGGTTGTAGACCGGTTGACTAAGTCGGCGCACTTCATTCCTATGCGCGTGAGAGATTCGGTAGATCATCTTGCCGACTTGTATATTCGGGACATAGTGAGGTTGCACGGGGTCCCAATGACGATTGTCTCAGATAGAGACCCTCGTTTTACTGCCAGGTTGTGGCAGAGTTTGCAGAGTGCCTTGGGTACTAAGTTGACCTTTAGTACGGCGTATCATCCTCAGACTGATGGGCAGTCCGAGCGTACCATCCAGATCCTTGAGGATATGCTTCGGGGTTGTGTCCTTGATTTCAGTGGGACGTGGGAGAGGCACTTGCCCTTGGTGGAGTTTGCCTACAACAACAGTTTTCAGTCTAGCATCGGTATGGCACCGTTTGAGGCCTTGTATGGCCGACCGTGTAGGTCTCCAGTTTGTTGGGCCGAGGTGGGTGATGCACCTCTGTTGGGTCCGGAGTTGGTTAGGGAGACGACGGAGAAAGTTGAGCTTATCCGTAGGAGGCTTGTTACAGCCCAGAGTCGTCAGAAATCTTATGCTGACCGTAGGAGGAGGCCGTTGGCGTTTGAGATGGGTGACCATGTCTTTCTGAAAATATCACCCAGGCGAGGTTTGATGAGGTTTGGGAAGAGTGGGAAGCTATCCCCTCGGTTTATTGGTCCTTTTGAGATCCTTGAGAGGATTGGCGAGGTTGCTTATCGCTTAGCTTTGCCGCCACAGTTATCCGGAGTTCATGACGTGTTTCATGTGAGTATGCTTCGGAAGTATGAGCCGGATCCATCACATGTATTGGATTGGACCGACTTAGAGGTAGATGAGGATGCCTCGTATGAGGAGAGACCGGTTCGGGTCTTGGATAGGCGGGATCAAGTCCTGCGTGGCAAGACCATTCCATTAGTGAAGGTTTTGTGGAAACATCACGGAGTGGAGGAGGCCACTTGGGAACGTGAGTTGGAGGTCCGAGAGAAATATCCGGACCTATTTGTAGAAGTTTGAACATATGTTATGTATATGGATGTATTGTTGAACTTTAAGATCATTAAATATGTCTTAAGTTGTAAAACATTGTGAATGTTTTGGTTTGTGGAGGTATTGTAGAACTTACCTTGAATTGGAGGTTTGTATAACATTGCATATGTTGAATATATAGTAGAAATGGAAATGTATCATGATTATTGCTTATGATATGAATTATGAACCATGTATGTTGAAAATGGTTGAAATGGAAAGAAAATGCATGTTGAAATATATGTATAGTGAAATGCCTCTTGATAAGAGATGGAACGACCGGTAATGAGTCGAGTTGTTGAATGTTGTGTGATAACATTGTTTAAAATGGAGAAAAAAAAAAAAAAAAAAAACTTGCTTTTCAAAAACTTGTTCTTAATTTCGGGACGAAATTCTTTAAGGGGGGGAGGTTATAGCGATCCCGGGTTTACCCCTTGTAGTACAGTGATCCGGACGTGCGTCCGTGGATGTTAGTAGTTGAGTATTGTCTTGTTTACATCCTTTCCTACTTTGTATTTGAGTTATAGGATGTATTGGGCAGGTTTGTTACAGGTTGGCTGTGTTTGGGAACCAAGTGTTGCTGCCCAGAATTTTGGGTCTTCGCTCGAGCGAGCTGTTCTTCGCTCGAGCGAGCTTCTGTTTTTGGTTGGTCGCTCGAGCGAGAGTTGGTTTTTGTGTCTGGTGGCTCGAGCCAGAGTGGCTTCGCTCGAGCGAGCGATTGCGTCAGGCTCAGACCTGAAAGTTGCATTTCTTGGCTCGAGCGAGCTTTTCTTCGCTCGAGCGATCTGGTTCGTTCTTCGCTCGAGCGAGCGGTTCTTCGCTCGAGCGAGCGTCGTGTTGCAAATCGGAAGATTTGAACTGTTGGCTCGAGCGAGCGTGTCTTCGCTCGAGCGAGGGCAGTTTCTTGTGTCTGGTCGCTCGAGCGACCAAGGCTTCGCTCGAGCGAGCCTGTTTATATCAGCTAGCAGCAACCGAACCAAATTTCACTTTTTCAAAACTTTTCATCTAAAATTTGAGAGCCTCTCTCTCTAAACTTACTCTCTCTCTAAGGTTTGATCTACCTAGGGTGATTTCCTACCCTAAGTCCTTTGTTAAAAAGTTAGAGGGTGACTTGGGCTTCGATTTAATCTGAAAATATTTGGTTTTGGAGCAAGTTGGGTGTTGGGTCTTCATCTCCTTTGAGCTCAAACTTTGAGGTAGGGATATCCTACTCCTCTTTATGGATTTTGTCTTTTAATTTTAGCATTTTGATGTGTTGGAAGTTGTTGTGTAATTTTGAGAAAACTTTGGGCCTTTGTGTAATTTTACAAAAGTTGGGGTTTTATTTATAATGAACCTAGAGGCATGTTTGGTGTAGAAACATGGGATTAATGTTGAAATAGTGATGGAAAATGGAACCTAAGGGTTGTAATGTTAATTATGAAAAATGCCCTAATTACATTGATTAATTAATTGGGATAATTAATTGTAAGAAATGAGGAATTGAAATGTTGATTTTATATCCATTTGTTGCATTTATCTTCTATATAGAAATAACTGCTTTGGGCTATCGGTGGAGGATAGTCTTGATTGTTGTAGACAATGCATGATGATTAGGCAAACTAAAACTGATCATTGAAGTGTGTCATTGAGTATGACGGTTGAAGGAATACATTAAATTTATGTATTGATTGATGTGTATAATAATTGTTTATATGCATTGTGTGTTGTGTTGGAGGAGATAGGGGATGTACTCCACGGTTTAGGGGAATATAGGGGATGGACCTCTAAACCGAATGTTGTTTGGGAGAAGATAGGGGATGGACTCCAGAGATATAGCTCATATGCTTATCTAGTGATGTGTTGACACAGCTCTTATGCTTGTCTTTGGAAGTATTGATATAACTAGTATGCTTGTCTTTTGTGAAATGGGAAATTGTTGGACATGAGTTACTGTCCCACATGAGTTGTTGGCCAGGTTCTGAGCCATGGTTATAAATTGAGAATTTGTAAGGAAATGGGGAATGAAAATGTAAAATGTTGGCCACCTATCAACTGCTAATCTTTTAGTCATTATTCATAACTGGTTTAGTGTATTTCTACTGGGCTGTGGCTCACCCTATATGGGAACATCATTTTCAGGTACAGGTAGCATGCCACCTCCAAGGACATAGCTTGGGAGGCTAGGGGTGGGCAGATTTCTTTTTGTTGTCTTTCTTTTGATGTATTACATGTAAATTCAAGCCAAGGGCTCAATGTGTAAATGAGTTAGTACTCTACTTTTTTTGTAACCAAGTGTTAACTTGGAAAGCTGTAAGCCCTTAGGGCATTTGCTTTTGTCGTTAACATGTAATACTTTTGTAATGAAACTCTGTTAATGGATGAATGTGGATCTTTTATATATCAATGCATGTCTATATTGTTGGGTTTTGTGTTGTTATTTTGAGGGCGTTACATTATGTATATTTGCTATCTTTATTTATACCTTAGAGAGCTCTTGTAAATTTGCTAATGATCTAATATAAAAGGGGATGAGATAGGACTCATACCTCTAACTTTTCTCTTTTAAACAATAACATGGTATCAGAGCCTAACCCTAAAACCTAAATTGATACACCACACAACCACCATACATTTCTAGCCCTGTCACCTACTGCCGAAGGGCTCCTTGGCCCAAATGCTAGCTACTGAACCTGCCGGAGAACAGACCAGCCCCTTTCGATCACTGTCGCAGGTGCCCATACACTTGGTGGTCCTACCGACAGACCTTCTGGTCTGAGACAACTAGTAAGGCAGGGTTGTTTTGCCTTGCTGACTGCCACTGGCAGTCTCTCGGCCCCTGCCGACAGAACCAAGGCATTCTCTGGCCTTTGTCGTGGCCTCTGTAAGTGTCGTCTCTCTTGGCTGAGTCGTATTCCTATTTGTTTGACTCCTGCTTCTGTAGTTGGTTGTGTGATGAGGTAGTCACCTTTGTTTGACCTCTGTTTGTTTATTTTTCCTTCTTAAATAAAATAAAATACTGTACTCTTAAATTCTTTTTGGTTCTGGTTTTTGTGTTCTTCCCTCTTCCGGGTTTGTGATTAGACCAGCATTTGTTTGCAAGGGTTCCTTAGTAGAGTATTCATAGCAGAATTGACTAGTGAGTCTACTACTTCGCAGCCTATTACTCAAGGCGCGAGTCCTATTTTGCCTCCTACTATGTCTGATTCTCTCCACTCTGGCTTGAAAATCACCACCTCTCTCTTTAATGGTCAGAATTATCTAGCGTGGTCGCAGAGTTTGACTATTTTTCTGAAGAGCAAAGTGAAGATGGGATATGTTGATGGGCTTGTTCAGCCCCCCAGTACCACAAATCCGGGTTATGATCAGTGGGAGATTATCAATGCTCTTACCATTGGTTGGCTGATGCATTCTATGGTTTCAGAGATTGGTGAGGGATACTTGTCTATGGACACCGTGTAGGATATTCAGGAGGCTATGCCACTACGTATTCTCACAAAGGCAATTTTTCACAAACTTTTGAGTTGTGCCACTCTATTGACCGGTCTGTCTAGGGGGAGATGACTATCCTCCAATATTTTACTTTTCTTAGTAATGGATGGAAGCGACTTGATCATCTTCAGGACTACAAACCTACCTGTCCCACTGATTCTGCTGGTTACCAAAAATTTGTTGAACAAGTGTGGGTCTTCAAGTTTTTGGAAGGTCTGAATGTGGAGTTCGATCCTGTTCAGAGTCGTGTGCTTGGTATAGATGTGCTTTCTTCTCTCCAAGAAGCATTTGCTTATGTGCAGAATGAGGAGAGTCGTCATTCTGTTATGCTTCCGTCTACCTCTTCTAACCAATCTGCCTTGGTTTCTGTACCCTCTAGAGAAGGGGATCGTGGTTGCCGTCCTCCTTTTGAGAAGGATACCCTCTTCTATGACTATTATTGTCACCCTCGCCACACCGGTAAGAGTTGTTGGAAGTTACATGGGCCGCCATCTGGGGGTCGTGGAGATTGTTCTAGTTTTCGTGGGGGTCGCTCCGGTCAATCTAGAGACCGAGGGCCAAATGCCCAAGCCCATCATTTTGATACGGTTAAGCCACCGTTCCCAGCTCTGGTTGTTTCTTCCACTGATATCTTTGGTTTTTCTACTTTTGAGCTAGAGGTTGCTCTTCGCCACTTGCTAGACCATCGGGCCTCTAGTTCATCTTCTGGTAACTTTGCCTGTTCAAGTAACTTAGCTTCTTCTACAAGTGCTTTCCTATCTCATCAAACATTGCCTTGGATTATCGATTCTAGTGCTTCAGACCATATGCCTAGGTCTTCTGATTTGTTCTCAGCATATACCCCTTTTTCAGGATAGGATAAAGTTCGAATTGCTGATGGTACCATTTCTTCTGTGTTTGGGAAAGGTTTAATTTATGCCACTGTTTCCCTTCCTTTGTCTTTTGTCCTACATATTCCCAATTTTAGTGGTAATCTTTTATCTTTGAGTCGTATTACTTGAGACTTAAATTGTAGTGTGACCTTTTTTCCTGATCATTGTTTATTTCAGGACCTTATTACGAGGAAGATGATTGGCAGTGGTAGAAACATGCATGGTCTCTATATCCTGGATCAAGCAGACAAGCTGGCTCATTCCTCCATTCAGTTACCATCTACCAAGGAAGACCTATGGTTGTGGCATCGTCGTCTTGGGCATCCATCTTTTTTATTACTTAAGCATCTTTTTCCTTCAGTTTTTTTGAAAAATAATGTTTCTGAGTTTCACTGTGAGTCGTGTCAACTTGGAAAACAACACAGAGCTTCTTTTGCTCTGTCTATTAATAAAAGTTTAGTTCATTTTTCATTGATTCATTCTGATGTATGGGGTCCCTCTCGTTTTGTGTCCTTAAAGGGTCAAAGATGGTTTGTCACCTTTATTATGATTATTCTAGGACCACCTGGGTATATCTTATGACGGACAAATGTGAGGTTTTTTTCTATATTTCAAAATTTTCATAAAATGATTTGCACTCAGTTTGGGGTGGTTGTCAAAATTCTGCGTTCTGATAATTTGGGGGGGGGGGGGAGGGGGGAATACATTGACTTTGGCCTTGCTGGCTATTTTGCTACTCATGGTCTTATTTACCAAACTTCTTGTGCTAATACCCCTCAACACAATGGTGTTGTCGAGCGTAAAAACCGTGATCTTCTTGATACTGTGCATTGTTTGTCCTTTAAAATGCGTGTTCCTCGATTATATTGGGGGGAAGCTATTCTCATTGCCGCCTTCCTCATCAATCGTCTGCCTACCCAAGTTCTCAACAAACACACTCCTCTTCAGGTTTTGTTAGGGTTCTCCTCTTCTAGTTTCTCCAATCCTCCAAAAACCTTTGGGTGTGTGTGTTTTGTTCATAACCATTCTCCTACACGTGGTAAGTTGGATCCTCGGTCTCTTCGGTGTGTCTTCCTGGGTTACTCTGCCACTCAAAAGGGCTACAAATGTTATCATCCACCCTCTCAAAAATGGTTTGTATCTATGGATGTGTCTTTCTTTGAGTCTCAGTCCTATTTCTTATCCTCACCGGTGTCCCAGTCATCCCTTCAGGGGGAGCCTTGGTGTGAAGCGATTCCTGTATCACTACCATCAGTGATTGAGCAGAATGTTAAGGGTGACTCATCTATTGAGACTGTCGAGTCTAAATCGGAATCTATAGTGAAAGATGGCAAAGTTTATGTTAGGGACAAGGATAGAAAACAAGTTACTTGGTATAAGAGACCAATTCGGATTCTCTACTGCTATCTTCTCCTTCTGATGAGTGCCCAGAATCCTCTTCTGCTGATCAACCTCCAGGTAACTCTATTTTTTCTGATCTAGATGTTCCCATTGCTAATAGGAAGGGGGTTAGGTCTTGCACTCAACATCCTATTTCTCATTTTGTATCCTACACTAATTTGTTTTCTTCCTATGAAGCTTTCCTATCTAAAGTTTCTTCTGTGAGTCTTCCTTCTAATTTTCAGGATGCTCTTTCTACTCCTGAGTGGAAGCATGCCATGATGGAGGAGATGAGAGCTTTTGCAAAAAAATGGCACTTGGAAACGACCTGTTGGATGTAAGTGGGTGTACATTGTGAAGCACAAAGTTGATGGTTCAATTGAACGTTACAAGGCAAGATTGGTGGTCCAGGGCTTTACACCGACTTATGGAGTAGACTACCAGGAGACATTTGCACCTGTTGCTAAGATGAACTCTGGCAGAGTCCTCTTCTCCCTTGCCTCTAATCTCGACTGGCCTCTCCATTAATTTGATATAAAGAATGCTTTCCTCCATAGTGATTTGGAAGAAGAAGTGTACATGGACATTCCCCCCAGGCTTTGAGGAGGTTAAAACCAAAGGAAAAACGTGCCGCTTACGCAAGTCACTTTATGGACTTAAACAGTCTCCTAGGGCTTGGTTTGAGAGATTTACTCAGGCCATGCTGCGATATGGTTTCAAACAGAATCAAGCTAATCATATCTTGTTTGTGAAACACTCCTCACATGGTAAGACAATAGCTCTTATTGTCTATGTAGATGATATTGTACACATAGGAGATGATGTTGAGGATGTTCCTCGGTTAAAGGAGTATTTGGCTAATGAGTTTGAAATCAAAGACTTAGGAAACTTAAAGTACTTTCTAGGTATTGAGGTTGCTAGGTCCAAAGATGGCATCTTCATATGTCAAAGAAAATATGTGCTTGATTTGTTAAAACAAACTGGAATGCTTGGCAGTAAAGCTTGTGATACGCCACTAGACCCTGGACTAAAGCTTAGTGAGGATCAAGGAGGCGAGCTTGTAGACAGGGGGAGGTACCAGAGGCTAGTGGGCAAGCTTATTTATTTATCTCATGCGCGTCCTGACATTGCTATTGCACTGAGTATGGTTAGTCAGTTTATGCATGCTCCACGTGCAATTCACTTAGAGGCCATTATGTGGATTCTGAGGTGCTTGAAGTCTTCTCTAGGAAAGGGTCTCTATTTCTCAAAAATGGCCATCTCAGTGTGGAGGCATATACAGATACTGATTGTGCTGGTTCAGTCACTGATAGATGGTCAACTTCTGGCTATTGTACCTTTGTTGGAGGAAATCTAGTTACTTGGAGAAGCAAGAAGCAGAATGTAGTTGTGCGGTCCAGTGCAGAGGCTGAATTTAGAGCTATAGCCCAGGATGTTTGTGAGCTATTATGGATTAGATTATTTTTGCGGGATTTAGGGATTCATCGGACTGATTCGATGGGGCTATATTGTGACAACAAGGCCGCCATCAATATAGCTCACAATCCGGTTCAGCATAACAGGACCAAGCATGTGGAAATTGATAAGCATTTTATCAAGGAAAAGCCCGTTGGTGGCACTATATGTACGCCATTCGTGAGGTCTGCGGACCAACTGGCTAATGTTCTCGCCAAAGGATTAGGAAATAAACCATTTCATGACATTCTCAACAAGCTGAGTATGAGAGATATCTTCGCACCAGCTTGAGGAGGAGTATTAGAATGTATTAGGAATGTTAGGATGTATTAGGAATATTTCCTATTTCATCCTTATGTATATTTGGTATCTTTATTTATGCCTTAGAGAGCTTCTGTAAATTTGCTAATGATCTAATATAAAAGGGGATGAGATAGGACTCATACCCCTAACTTTTCTCTTCTAAAAAATAACACATATGCCAGGGGCAGAGCAGACTCCAGAAATGGGAATAAAAGCTGCATATCTGGTGGTTCAATGGCATTTGGATCTGTGAAGTACTTAACTACCTCTGGTGTGGAAGCCTATTTATCTGCTTCATGAAAAATGCAATGAAAGAACACATATACATGGAATAATCTACTCATATAAAGGATTTGATAAATGAAAAAGAGATCATAACTACTTTTAATACAATAATGTCCAAGTGTAAAAGCAATCAGCAAGACTTGAGATGCAATTCCTAGCTCCACCGAACCAATATTGAGAACGAATAACAATAGAGCAATCACATATTGCCAGAGTGTTGTTGGCCCTGGTTCTGAAACCTCTTTACGTAGAATACCAAAACTGGCACGGGGTCCACCGCGCGGTTCTGGTCCTTCAGAATTGGGTTCCTCCACCATAAATAAATTGTACTTATTACCCAGGAGTTCAGCCAGCTGGTTCTGAAGTTTGGAAACAAACTTCCTCTCTCTTTCCCCTCAGATTGCCAAGAAAAAGAATGCCCTCTCCTAGATCTCCAAATGGCTCTTCTTTGGTCACCCAGAAGGTGGAATAGCCAAAAAGCTTTTTCTTAATAAGCTTTACATCGGCAGGATCAACCTTCTCTGGTCCAAGGAGTTCCATCAGCTTAAAAGAGTCAACTTGGAAATTATTATAAGATGGTCCAACAGGTGAAATTGTTGGTGGCTGAAGAAGGGAATCAAATATATTAGAATCAACATTATCATTGTTGTGTTAGGCAAAATTATAAACAACCTATCTTCTTTTCTCTCTTTCTCTCTCTCACTAACACTATATTCTACTAAGTTACATCTGTATATGGTACCAGTTGGTAATATTATATATTCATCCCATTTCCAACTCTCCTTTTGTTTCTCTCAGATGACCCTGATTGTAATCACATCCATGTGCTTTAGCATGTGACACATGCTAGCCCCATTGGCCACGGAATCATCTGATGACTGATTGTCAATATACTTTTAAGCTACAAGCATGAAGATATGTGTGAAGGTAGATTATCCAATTTTCCGTCAAATCACATACTTAATCATATATTACTTGGCAGATTATTCTAATGCACACAATCATATTCTAATATGCCCACTCATACACAAAAACTTTATACCTCTTCAATACCACACTCAACAACTTGTACTCATTCTCAATCTTTTCTATTTTGCTCGGATATTTTAAAGTTGCTTTTGGTTCTAATTTCCATTATCAAACCTACAGTAGCACTGACATGTAACACACCAACACGACGATTTTCAAAAAAATATAGGACATAGTACGAGTGGGACATGTTAAAAATTTATATTTTTATTGATTTGTAAAAGTCAAATATATGAACAGTTTTGTTTTTTTCTTTAAGCAACATACGCTAATTAAAATTAAAAAGTCATATTTTATTACTTAAATATCAAGGTATAATATAATCTTCGCACTTGTATTCCATCCTAGTTCTCAAGCTAAGGGCCTATGACATTGAAACTTGAAACTACAAATGACAATTAAAGCATGAACTCAATAAACATGTGTGGCATATAACTGCTCTATCCCTAAAATCCTGAAGCCAGCATCACGACTAAGACTTGCGGTTCTCCCTCTATGTCTTGTGTATTATGACCCAAGTCCAACCCTTAAAAAGCTCCACAAAACAAATTGATCTTTTTATTAATTTTAAGACAAGTTTTAACAATTAGCATGGCAAGAGCTTAGCTTGTAATTATTGTCCAAGCTCCCTTATGCTTCCTGATTTACCATAAACCTCAATACTTCATCAAACAATAAAAGCAAAAGGATACCTGTATAGCTCTTCCACCGTCAAGACATCCCACAGGAAGCATATTAAAAGTTGACGTAGTTAACCCACACCTGCAACAAGGACTTGAATGGTTAGCAATCTATACATCATAATAAAGAAACAATGTTCGAGAATAGTGCCTCACCAGCCTGCAATTACAAGAGGATGGACCCAAACTGTGGCTGTACGCATTGCTCTACAGGGACACATCAGCAAAATCTCAATTAGTATTGTCAAAACAACAATAATTTCAGTTTTAAACAAAAAATTATATATCAAACTGACAATTAAGTTAAAGAAGATAATTGAGATAACATTCAGTGCTTCAGCTTTACAATAGTTTTACTTTATTTATTTATCTTCCAATATTGCAACAATTAAAGAACCATTAAGTTGATGAATCATACAATGAGATTATGGGAGAAAGTGATCAATGCCTAAGGTGTTAGAGAATCAGTTTGAATTTATGCATGGAAGATCAACTAAGGCAACAATACATTTATTAAGACAGTTAATAGAAAAGTATTGAAAAAAAAAATAAGGGATATACATATAGTTTTAATAGTTTTTGAAAAAGCTCAAATTAGGGTGCTTAGAAATAAAATATGGAGGGTGTTGGAAAAAAATAGCGTGGGATATATTGATGTGATAAAAGACATGATGAGGTTGTGACTACAACTAGATCACCAAACTAATGAATTTTTAATCGATGTTAAGGGTCAACTTTGAGTCATTACCTAGTTACCTTAGTCAAGGATAAATTAACTGTGGGTGAGGGAGGTTAGAGGCGATCAATCGTTGACCTCTAAGAAGATGGCAGGCACTTCAATGGCCTGAGATCACCAGAGGTGGAAGATGAGAAGACCAAGGCAGACTTAGAGAGGAAAGGGGTGGCAATGAGGGACCTTGAACAATTTGTATATGTTATATGATTCTTGTTACTCTTGTTGTGATTGTGGCTGCACTTATGATGCCGTTATATAGACTCCAGAAGTATTGGAGCCCAAGCAACCTCAAGACAGGTGGCAAGTTCTACTCGACTCGACAAGAGGGTAATATCAACCCTACTAGCTGTGTCCTATGATTCGGGTCATTGGGAAGGTTGCATCATAGGAGCTACAAGTGTAGGTGTGATATCTTGAGAGGCGTATCATATGTGCAACAGATGTACATGTAAGGTCAACGTCCCTTTCTCTAAGCCAAGTCAAGGGGGAGCTGTTATTGCAGGGAAAAAGCTACATGACCTTGACAATTTCGAGGTCTTAGCCTTCAATTCACAATCCTTCAATGATCCCAAGCAGGAGTACCTAGGTCCTACTCCCAAACTAGGCAACCAAGGGAGTGAGTGCATGGGTGAGCAAAGGGCTCATCCCGAGCAACTAAGTGAACATAGGTGAGCCAATATCCAACTACGTTGCTATGGAACTGGGGTGAGTGGGTAGAGAATATATTTCTTATGAGTCATGAATAAAGAACCATGGAGAGCTCTAGGTGGGCTAGCTCTATCAAGGTGAGTTATCGTCTTGTTTTCATATTTGGTGGTGTGCATGCCCCCGCTTGGGCTAGGCATACAACCCCAACTCATCGTGGTGCCTCAGGGGTCTGCCACATGTGTGATACCCCTGTTCCGTAATTTGTTAATTGGTCCTTAATATGAGGATGATTATGTGTCTAATATGATTTTGTGTGCCATTATGTGAAAATATGTGGTTTTGAATTTCTATCTGTTCACCGTAGGAATATCTATTTAATTATCTGCTTTGGAAATTAAATTGAAGACCTTATCGGCCATAGAACCTGAAATTGATTGCGTCATTGTGATTGGCATAATTTTTAGAGCCTACAGTGAAGTTTAATTGAAAAATTTATTCGGACCAGATTAAATTGATTAAATTGGTGAATTAGTGTCCAATTATTTATTATTATTAGATTGAATTAGTGGGTTATGTTGTAAAAGGGGCACTACACCTTCAATTCTCCTCCCTTGTTGCATTTTGGCTGATCTTGAGCTTTAAAATAGAGAGAGGGCCGGTTAGAGTGAGGGAGAGAGGAACCATTGAAGATTTGCTCTAGAAGCTTGAGGAAATTGAAGGCTAGCTCAAGAATTGACCTTAGCTTGTGAAGATTAAAGCTTCTTGGTGAGTAATTCATGAGTTTAATGTGTAATTTGTGTATTCAAAGTTGATTAACGACCAAGAGTAAGGCTTGAAGAGGAATTGAGTTGTTTATGTGGAATTGAAGGTTAATGTATGCATGCATGTATGTAATTACTTTGAATTTGCATGTTTGAGCACCAAATGTATGATCCATGTAAGTTTTTAGTTGAAATCCATGTTTTTGACCATCATTTTATCATAAGAGATGAGAATGAGGGTTATGTGTCACATGCATGTACAATTTATGAGGATAGGAGCTTTGAATACATGAATATGTTATGATGAAAATGAGTTTGGTATAATTTGAGCCATGCATGTGATTATTTTGTGAAATTGAGCTCCATGAGGATGTGTTTTGGTGTTTATATCATGTTAGTACAAGTATATATGAAATTGGAGCCAAAGTATGCAAGAAATGTTGGTTGGAATGTTGAATTTGAGCTCAAGAACTTAGCTGGAAAACCTAGAATTTTGATGTCCACTCGAGCGGGGGAATAGCCGCTCGAGCGGGAATTTCGAGCTCCCGGTATTTTTTTCTTGCAAACATGGTGTCCGCTCGAGCAGGGAAGTTCACGCTCGAGCGTGGATCTTGTAGGATGAACTTCCGCTCGAGCGTCCGAATTCACGCTCGAGCGTAAAAATGACGCATCTAGTACTTTTTGCAGACATAGCGTCCGCTCGAGCGGGGAAGTTCACGCTCGAGCGGGGAGCCATGTTGAGAGGCCTTCCGCTCGAGTGCCAGAGTGGACGATCGAGCGTAAATTCGACCTAACTAGTACTTTTGTAGGCCTCAAGGGTCCGCTCGAGTGGGGAAGTCCACGCTCGAGCGGAGACCCTGTTTTCTGAAATTTTGTATGCTCGTTCTGTGTTTCGTTTTCCGTTCTCTTTCACTTGCAAGCACTCTTAGGCATGCATTGAGCATTGAAATTGAGTTAAAGAGATAAGAATGAAGCCTAAAGAGGCATATGTGAATTAAAGAACGGATTGAATTATTTGTGACCCATATGTGTTATGTGATATGTAAGGCCAAGCTCCAGGGCAACTCCACAAGCCGATCACTGTGAGTAATATCTGAAATATGTTGTTGTCCAATTGCTTACTTCTATGTAAGGTTTGTAAAGTTCATTAATTTGAATGACGGACAGTTTGATATGAAAGTTTGAAAGGCTTAAAAGCCAGTTTGATATGAAAAGTTTGAAAGGCTTAAAAGCCAGTTTGATATGAAAGTTCGAAAAGCCTAAAAGCTAGTTTGATATGAAAAGTTTGAAAGGCTTAAAAGCCAGTTTGAGAGGCTTAAAACCCAGTTTGATATGAGAGTTTGAAAGGCCTAAAGGCCAGTTCGATGTGAAAGTTTGAAAGGGCCAAAAGGCCAGTCTGATAAGAAAGTCTAAAAAGGCCAAAGGCCAGTTTGACATGAATGAACTGGGCCCAAGGCCATCTGATGTATAATGTTCCAATGTATTTTCTTTATTTGATATTATTCACTGGGCTTTCGCTCACGCTCATTCATGTGTTTGTAGGTGAGCCAAGAAAGGTCCAGACCCAGCCCCAGTGAAGTCTGTACAGAACAACCGGGTTCTGGAGAGTCAGCCCATGTGTCTCACGCACGAGACTCGCCTTTGCCTTTTGCCATTTTGTTCTAAGTTGTCATGTTGGCGAAGCCTTTGTATATATCTGTATATAGTTTGCATGGGTTGACTTAGTTTTGGATGATCCTGTTTGTACAGAACTTATGCTACTGTATTTCTGTTGTGAGTTATTAATATATGTATGCATGGTTTGTTTTGGTGTGCCATGTAAGCACAGCTCTATGGACAAAGTTTTTAAAATTGCTTCCGTTAGCCCCCCATTAACTCTGTTAAAATACGTTTGGATTGGTTTGAGGCCGTAGGTAATCCCATGATTACTGGCCGGTTACGTCCTTAACCCACGGGGGCGGGTTTGGGTCATGACAACATGGATGTGTGACGCTGATGATGTGACGCCCATAGGGCTCGCCACGTGCCAAGCACAATATAAATACCCACGTTAACTAAACACATTCAAGATAATATCCCATGATAAATGTTTTTCGCAAATGATATTGTCATAGTGGATGACACTAAAGAAGAAAATAACACCAAATTAGAAATCTGAAGAGAAAAACTAGAGTCAAAATGATTTTAAAGTAGTAATAATAAAACTAAATATGCGGAATGTAGCTTTGGTAACAACTAAAGGAGAAATAATGAAGTGTATATTAAAAATCATAAGATAACAAAAGGTGAACATTTTTATTACCTAGGTTCAGTTATTAATAAGAATGGCGAGATTGAAGATGATGTGATCCATATAATTAATGTGTATTGGCTCAAGTAGAGGAGTGTATCTAGCTTATTATGTCATCTATGAATATTAACAAAATTGAAAGGGAAAGTTTATAGCGAGCTATAAGGCCAACAATGATCTATGGAACAGAATGTTGGACAACTAAGAAACAACACATTCATGAAATGTGTGTAACTGAGATAAAGATGCTTAGATGGATTTGTGGTAAAACTACAAAAGATTGAATTTGAAATGAATATATTCATTAAGTGGTTGGAGTAAACCAATTGAAGTTAAATTGAGAGAAAACAAGCGAAGATGATTTGATTATGTAGAACGAAGATCTATAGATGCAATAGTAAGGAAAAGTGATAGGATCTCTATAAATAGAAATGTTACGAGGAAGGACGAACCTAAATTGACATGGGATGTCGTAATAAAAAAGAATAGTAATTTTTTGGTTTCTTTGAGCATATAACCCTTGATAGAACGAAATGGCAAAAAATTATTAATGTAGCTAATCCTACTTGATTAGGACACAAGGTTTAGTTTGATTTGTAATATTTTATTTATTTATATATATTTTTTATTTATTAAGACCCTAGCACATCAAGGGTCCCATCTAGGATATTTGGTACGAGGTATAATCCAAAGGGGTATTATAACAATTAGGTCTAGGATTTATTGATATTTTGCATATGTATCATTTATCAGCCAATCAAAGCTATCAAAGCAGAGAAAAAATTTACGCATAACCTACAGTGGCTCTGCTTATTAACCCAAGAAGCAAAGAACCTTGAAATAGCATGCTAGGAACCTCGCCAAATCCGCTGCAGCATTTGGGTTTGATTTGATAAAAGCAGCAAGCCAACAACAAACATAGACCCGCAAGGGAAATATCAACTTTTTTCTTTCGGTTAGGGAGAATAGATTTGAATTGCAGAAGCCAAGATTTGATGTTTTTTAAGCAGTAAAAAAGAGATATATCGTAAATTTACGAAAAAATAGAACAGACTTAGATCATAATTCCAATCAAGAAAATGAAAGGAAAAAAAAAAAAAACTCTCAACGATATAGGTAGAAAAATTGCATCCATGAATCAAATCAAAAGAGCAAAAAACAGAAAAATGTTATAACAAAAAAGTGCTTTTACCAAATAGAGTTGATCTCATTTATCAATGGTCATGGGACCATTATCTTATTGATGAAAGAAAATACTGTTAAATGGCAGACTTGAGATAAATTCTAGCTCACTAAAATTTGATACAACAAATTATTTAAAAAAGGAAAATGCTAACCGCTGGCCCGTGGGCGGTGTTTAATGTTGGTATATGTGTAAAAAAATACATTAAAATATATAGAAAGAGTGTATGAAAATATATAACATAATAAGAACTTCATTTAAATTAACATCCATCAAGTGATAAGTAGACATAATTACCTGAGTAATTGCACCAAAGCTTCCAAGAGTAATATTAGGAATGAAGAATGGAATGCTTAGTTTTACTTTCTGTGGGAAAGCAGCCAAAAAATGCCCAACTTCCTGCATCAAATGAATTTTCTCATTTACATATTCAAAAGATAACATACCACCTGAATGACTAATTAGGGTGGAATTAACCTCGGGGAGGAGAAAACATAAGGTCCAGTCTAGTTAGGTAGCATTTACCACTTACCATTTTTTGTTTACAAAAAATAGAAAGCATGTTCATCTTATTTTATTTTATTTTTTTGCTAAAAACAAATACAAAAAATATGTTTGGTACACACATGTTTTAAAATACCCAAAAACATAAACAAGAAAACATGTTTGGAGATTTGCCAAAGGGTGTGGCTGCTAGAGGGGGTGGGAGAGGGAAGCGGGAATGAAAACTTATTTTCAAAACAAGTGAAAACACAAAATTTGTGTTTCCTAAAATTTTGTAAATTTGAAAATTGTTTCCACTTTTTGGAAATGAAAATAATTGTCAAAACAAGAATAAAAAACGGTAACATAACCGAACATATCCTTAAAACATGTTTGGTATTTTTTTTTTTTTTTTTTTAAATTGTTTTCAAAACAAGGCTGCAAAAAAAACACACACACACAGAGAATGAAAAAGAAAAAAAAAAGAAAAAGAAGAAGAAGAAGAAGAAGTGTTTTTCAAACTTATTTTGGTGTATTAACAACAAAAGGAAGCCCATTAAACTTCAAACTCTCTTGGGAAAAAAACAAAAACATGTTCCTTTTCCTTTTCTTTTTCTTTTTTTTTTTTTTGTTTTTCAAAAACAACAAACCAAACAACAACTAAGTTACAATGCAGATCAAAACAAAGTTATGCTACCAATGAATACAAGAAGTGCAAGTTATGACATTCTCTTTCGTAGCATCCATTATCAGTAATTCAATACATATGTAGCTTCCAACAATCTCATGCACGGAATGCACAATGTATACAGTAGGCAACTAGAGGAAACAATGACACAGGCATAAAATTTCAAGGATTGCCAACTCAAGATGAGTGATGCTTTCTGTGAAATAACCAATAGCAAATAACAAAAGCTGGGACTTTAGATTAGGATATTTTCATATATGAATAGATCCCTCGTGAGTACTTCAGTCCACTGTACACAAAATAAAAACACCCGCATAAAGAAAATATACGAAGTTTAGTCCCCCGTATTCAACTCCGTTACAGAACCGGAAAAGTTCTAAGTAGGTCAGCCAAGACAAAGTGCCACATGATAGCGTTGGAGAAATGCTACATGACTAAATGATTGATGACATTGGAGATTTATTGGTGGGGAGAGAAAGATCAAGATACATGTAGTTCACAAAAAGGGAGTTAGGTAGCCCAAAGAATAAGCCGCCTTGCTGCGTCTCTTTTTCTTTTTTCTTTTTTGGCATTTGTTGTGCCATGTATGAAGCATATTGGCTATTGCTTATAAAAGGGGAGATTGAGGCCAAAACAATGTGATTGCATTGTGTTTTTTCTTTTTAAACTCCTCTTTTGGTGCTTGTTCTATTGTGCTTTCACATATTCCAATCAAAATAAATGAGAGGGCATCAAAAATAATCATGATGAAATATAGTTTTTGTCTTACACATTGATACGTATAGCTGGCTTTTAAGTGAAAGATCTTAATGAGATCTGTTTTACTAAAATAATTGTTTTAAGATGATTAAAAAACATATGACATGAATACAAGAGTAGAATTTCGTAGAAGGTGACGCTATTGTGATATGCAATAAAGAACCACCAATTATTTCAACTGGATAGGGACGAAATACTAAGAATGTGCGCATTAGGACCAGTTTATGATTCTAAGATGAGAAGCAAGTGGCCGAAAAAGGCACATATAGCATTGGACAAAGACCTATTATCTATGGTTCAAGTCAGAAACTTGGACTTTTACCAGATGAAGTGGTTTAAAACAATTAACAATGTCATAAAGAGGAGAATGCGAAAGATGGAGGAATGGATGTATATAACTATCTCGTGGAGCAACTTCATTTTTTATTAAAAAAATTTACTTACTAGTCTACAGTTGATAAGGATTAAATGTAAGCTAGTTTAGTTTATAATGTTAAGGCCTTATAATCTTATGATAAGAAATTACAGATAAAGAAGGTTAAAGGGACTATTTTCTGCATAAAGCCCAACACAGGAAATAGTAATACACAAGAAACATTTTTTCTCCCCTCAAGAAAAAGCATTCAATTAACTGAATCAACAAAAAGAGAGAAATTCTTCTTACGTGAAATAGCTGAACCCCCAAGACTGTGAGCATATATTGTGTATAGAATTAGGGACGATTGTATTGTGTATAGAATTAGGAAAGATTGTAGTGTAACTAGTTGGCTGTATTTCCTTTTTTGTATTTTCCTTTTTCAATCATAGGTTTAGGATTATATAAACTGGTGACCTCCTTGTAAAGATACACAATTGAATATACAGATTCATTCAGAAAACTTACATGGTATCAGAGCTTGGTTTGAAACCCTAGCTTTCAGATTCGAAACCCGAGCCGTAATGGGTTTGCTTCATCTGGTTCATCTCTGACCCCGACCCAGAACCCTCTGCCTCTCGGTCTCCGTTCAATCGCAACTCCCTATTGCACCTTATCTGCTGCGTCTCTCTCAGTTCTTGTCGGCTTCATCGCGACTCGTCAGCTACCTCTGGTCATCGCGACTCTCTCTGTTTATCTTGTTTCATAGCGACTCTCATCGGCTTCATTTGGCTTATCTCTAACTCTGGTTCTTTCTCTCTCTGTCTTTGTGTTTGGTTCAGTACTCTTATTTGGTAAAAAAAAAAATTTTAAAAAAAAATACAGCCAAATTATTATACCACAATCTTTCCTAATTCTATACATAATACAATCGTCTCTAATTCTATACACAATATATGCTCACAAGGACACCATATTCTTAGAATGTATTAGGAATGTTAGGATGTATTAGGAATATTTCTTATTTTATCCTTATGTATAGCGATCCCGGGTTTACCCCTTGTAGTACAGTGATCCGGACGTGCGTCCGTGGATGTTAGTAGTTGAGTATTGTCTTGTTTACATCCTTTCCTACTTTGTATTTGAGTTATAGGATTTATTGGGCAGGTTTGTTACAGGTTGGTTGTGTTTGGGAACCAAGTGTTGCTGCCCAAAATTTTGGGTCTTCGCTCGAGCGAGCTGTTCTTCGCTCGAGCGAGCTTCTGTTTTTGGTTGATCGCTCGAGCGAGAGTTTGGTCGCTCGAGCGAGAGTTGGTTTTCGTGTCTGGTGGCTCGAGCCAGAGTGGCTTCGCTCGAGCGAGCGATTGCGTCTGGCTCAGACCTGAAAGTTGCATTTCTTGGCTCGAGCGAGCTTTTCTTCGCTCGAGCGATCTGGTTCGTTCTTCGCTCGAGCGAGCGGTTCTTCGCTCGAGCGAGCGTCGTGTTGCAAATCGGAAGATTTGAACTGTTGGCTCGAGCGAGCGTGTCTTTGCTCGAGCGAGGGCAGTTTCTTATGTCTGGTCGCTCGAGCGACCAAGGCTTCGCTCGAGCGAGCCTGTTTATATCAGCTAGCAGCAACCGAACCAAATTTCACTTTTTCAAAACTTTTCATCTAAAATTTGAGACCCTCTCTCTCTAAACTTACTCTCTCTCTAAGGTTTGATCTACCTAGGGTGATTTCCTACCCTAAGTCCTTTGTTAAAAAGTTAGAGGGTGACTTGGGCTTCGATTTAATCTGAAAATATTTGGTTTTGGAGCAAGTTGGGTGTTGGGTCTTCATCTCCTTTGAGCTCAAACTTTGAGGTAGGGATATCCTACTCCTCTTTATGGATTTTGTCTTTTAATTTTAGCATTTTGATGTGTTGGAAGTTGTTGTGTAATTTTGAGAAAACTTTGGGCCTTTGTGTAATTTTACAAAAGTTGGGGTTTTATTTATAATGAACCTAGAGGCATGTTTGGTGTAAAAACATGGGATTAATGTTGAAATAGTGATAGAAAATGGAACCTAAGGGTTTTAATGTTAATTATGAAAAATGCCCTAATTACATTGATTAATTAATTGGGATAATTAATTGTAAGAAATGAGGAATTGAAATGTTGATTTTATATCCATTTGTTGCATTTATTTTCTGTATAGAAATAACTGCTTTGGGCTATCGCTGGAGGATAGTCTTGATTGTTGTAGACAATGCATGATGATTAGGCAAACTAAAACTGATCATTGAAGTGTGTCATTGAGTATGACGGTTGAAGGAATACATTAAATTTATGTATTGATTGATGTGTATAATAATTGTTTATATGCATTGTGTGTTGTGTTGGAGGAGATAGGGGATGTACTCCACGGTTTAGGGGAAGATAGGGGATGGACCTCTAAACCGAATGTTGTTTGGGAGAAGATAGGGGATGGACTCCAGAGATATAGCTCATATGCTTATCTAGTGATGTGTTGACACAGCTCTTATGCTTGTCTTTGGAAGTATTGATATAACTAGTATGCTTGTCTTTTGTGAAACGGGAAATTGTTGGACATGAGTTACTGTCCCACATGACTTGTTGGCCAGGTTCTGAGCCATGGTTATAAATTGAGAATTTGTAAGGAAATGGGGAATGAAAATGTAAAATGTTGGCCACCTATCAACTGCTAATCTTTTAGTCATTATTCATAACTGGTTTAGTGTATTTCTACTGGGCTGTGGCTCACCCTATATGGGAACATCATTTTCAGGTACAGGTAGCATGCCACCTCCAAGGACATAGCTTGGGAGGCTAGGGGCGGGCAGATTTCTTTTTGTTGTCTTTCTTTTGATGTATTACATGTAAATTCAAGCCAAGGGCTCAATGTGTAAATGAGTTAGTACTCTACTTTTTTTGTAACCAAGTGTTAACTTGGAAAGCTGTAAGCCCTTAGGGCATTTGCTTTTGTCATTAACATGTAATACTTTTGTAATGAAACTCTGTTAATGGATGAATGTGGATCTTTTATATATCAATGCATGTCTATATTGTTGGGTTTTGTGTTGTTATTTTGAGGGCGTTACAACTTGGTATCAGAGCGTACCGGGTTCGAATACTTTGGGTACGTGGGAAGTGATTAGAATCACAATGGGTTTGTCTCGCTTGAAAGAGACTTAGGTGTAAAGTCATATGCCATGTGTTTAAATTGATAACATGCTTATGTGATTATTTGGGTATGGGATTTAATTTCTAGGATGTTGATTGGATCCTTGGGTTTCTGGGAGTCTTGTTGGAAAAGCACTTGATCAATGCTGTTTCTAACCGAAACTCTAGTAACGCTTTGGGACTATCATTATCCGGGAATGAAGTTCGTAGGTGCTTATGTGATTATGTGCTTACGTGGAGTGAATTACTGTTGTCCAATGCATTAGGACGCGAGTGTTTAGCTTCGCTACATTTATTAATGTGCTAACGTCTTTGTTTTCCTTTATTAGGATGTCAGGACGAGGACGAGGACGCGGTAGGCGTGGTAGGCTGGGTAGGCAGGAGGTGCCTGTGCCAGAGGAGATTCCGGCAGTGCAGGAGGGGGTTGGTCAGGCCAATGTGGCCGAGCCAGTAGGCCAGCAGGCTATGGGCGCCTTAGCCCGAGAGATAGCAGGGGCATTCAGGGAATCAGTAGGTATTCTCAGAGCTGAGAATCAGGCTCAAGTTGTTGTTGCGGATGCAGGACCCTCCTTTCTGAAGAGGGAGTTTTTCCGGTCTAATCCGGATGAATTTGTGGGTGACCCTAAAGAGCCGCTTAAAGCAGATGAATGGCTCGAACAGACAACGAAGATGTTTGAGATGCTTGGCATCGAAGACGAGGGGTTAAAGGTGACCTTGGCATCTTTCCAGCTGAAAGGGGATGCGGGTCAGTGGTGGAAGTTCACCAAGGGTCGCATAGGAGCTACATGGGAGGCTTTTGTGAATGCTTTCCAGGAGAGGTTCTTATCTTCGGCAGTCAGGGAGAAGCTGCGAGATCAGTTCTGCCAGCTTAAGCAGAACAGTTTGTCAGTGGCCGAGTTCGAGGCCTCATTTACTAGCTTGTCCAGGTTTGCACCTGAGTTAGTGGCGTCTGAGGAACGCCGTTGCATTGAGTTTGAGAAGAAGTTGAGGCGTGGCCTCAAGCTGAGAGTTGTAGGGTCTATGATTCGAGATTATGGGCGTCTAGTGGATGCTGCAGCCCATACCGAGATCATGATGCAAGAGGAGGATGAGGAGAAACATAGAGGCTCCAAGAGGGGCCAAGAGGGCCAGGGTGATGGTAGGAAACAGAGGGGTTATAACCCTCAGCAGTCTCAGGGTGGAGTTTCTAGATCGACCTTTCCAGTGCCGAGTGCAGGCTCGGGGAGAGGCAATCAGGGAGAGTTCACTTGTTACAAGTGTGGCCAGTTGGGTCACAAGGCTTCGATTTGCCCGCTGAAGGGCGGAGGTCAGAGAGCTGCATCTTCTTCAGCCAGACTGCAGAGTCAGAGTTTGGGCAGGGGGCAGCCCTTGTCTTGTTATCAGTGTGGACAACCTGGGCACCTGAAGAGGTTTTGCCCACAGTTGAGTGCCACTTCAGGAGCGTCTGGTTCTAGACAGACGCAGGGTTTTCAACCAGCTCAGTCTGTGCAGGCCTCGAGGGCTAATCCGGGGGCTTCGTCGTCCCAGTCAGTGCAGCAGTCGTATGCTCCTAGAGGTGAGCAGGTTGATCAGGGGCCTACAGGGCGCGCGTATGCTGTTACCGCGCAGGACCTAGTACCGGCTCCATCAGTAGTGAGAGGTACCTTTCTGTTTTGCAACTCGGTTACTAGAGTGTTGATTGATACGGGTGCATCTCATTCTTTTGTATCTGCTGCATTTGCATCTGTGTTGGAGTTGGAGTTAGCACTATTGGCATCTCCTATTTGTGTTGTGTCACCTATTGGAGGTGAGTTAATCTTGAAACACGGATGTAGAGGTTGTGATATTGAGGTCGCCGACCATCGACTTCCGTTTCCATTTGTAGTTATGCCCATGAAGGGCTTTGATGTTATTTTGGGTATGGACTGGTTATCGTCATATCGGGCAGTTATTGATTGCTACCGCCAGAGGGTCACTTGTTGTACCGTGAGCGGGGAGTGTTTTCATTTCTTGGGAGACCGGGTTGGTAGTGTTGTGCCACCAGGGTATGATCCGCGAGGGCGGAGTGAGCTTAGTGGTTTACTTGCTAGCTTTGAGAGTGGGGAGGGTGATGAGACCCAGGTTGTGTTGCCGAGGGTAGTTTGTGAGTATTCAGATGTTTTTCCCGAGGATCTTGTTGATTTGCCACCTCACCGAGAGACAGAGTTCTCTATTGATTTAGTGCCCGGCACGGCGCCGATTTCTATGGCACCTTATCGTTTTGCCCCAGCAGAGTTGATTGAGTTGAAAGTTCAACTCCAAGAATTGCTAGATAAGGGCTTCATTCGCCCTAGTGTATCGCCGTGGGGAGCACCCGCCCTCTTTGCTAAAAAGAAAGATGGTGCCTTGAGATTGTGTATCGATTATCGGAAGTTAAATCGGGCTACGGTTAAGAATAAGTACCCTATGCCCCGTATAGATGATTTGTTTGACCAGTTGAAGGGTTCCCGTTGTTTCTCTAAGATAGACTTGAGATCGGGTTACCACCAATTGAGGGTCAGGGAGGAGGACATTCCGAAGACGGCATTCCGTACGCGGTATGGCCATTATGAGTTTCTGGTAATGCCGTTTGGGCTTACCAACGCACCAGCAGTCTTTATGGAATTGATGAACCGGATCTTCCGGGAATTCTTGGATCGTTTTGTAGTCGTTTTTGTGGACGACATTCTTATCTATTCACCTTCAGAGGGGGAGCACGAGGCACACTTGAAAGTGGTGCTTGAGTTACTTAGAGCCCATAGGCTGTATGCCAAGTTTGGGAAGTGTGAGTTCTGGCTAGGAGAAGTCAAGTTCTTAGGCCATGTGGTTTCCGGGGAAGGGGTGTCTGTTGATACATCCAAGACTGAGGCAGTGCAAGATTGGGCACAGCCTAAGAGTGTGTTTGAGATCCGCAGTTTTCTGGGATTAGCTGGGTATTACCGTCGGTTTGTGAAAGATTTCTCCAGGTTAGCTTCACCGTTGACTAGATTGACTCGGAAGGGAGTCAAATTTGTATGGAGTGAGACTTGTGAAAAGTCGTTTCAGGAGTTGAAAGTTAGATTGACCACCGCTCCAGTTTTGATTATTCCGGAGAGGGGGTTGGGTTACACAGTCTATTGTGATGCCTCAAGAGAGGGTTTGGGTTGTGTCTTGATGCAGGAGGGGAAAGTGGTAGCTTATGGCTCACGCCAGTTGAAAATTCACGAGAAGAATTACCCTACGCATGACCTAGAGTTAGCAGCTGTGATCTTTGCCTTGAAAATCTGGAGGCACTACCTTTATGGTGAGCGATTCGAGGTGTTCTCGGATCACAAGAGTCTGAAATATCTGTTTTCACAGAAAGACTTGAATTTGAGGTAGAGGAGGTGGATGGAGTTTATTGAGGATTATGACTTCGAGTTGCACTATCACCCAGGGAAGGCCAATGTTGTGGCCGATGCCCTTAGCAGAAAATCCATTAGTGATGTAGCTTGTGTAGCCATTCGGGAGTGGGAGATGTTGGGGACAATTGGCGAGTTTGATTTGCTTCTGGGCGAATCCGTTGAGGCTGCGGCCTTGTTTTCAGTTGTTGCGCAGCCTACACTTGTGACTCGGGTGGTAGAGGCACAGAGAGGTGACCTTGAGGTAAAATCCCTCCGAGAGAAAATCTCCAGTGGGAAGGTTGAGAAGGGTCTGGCAGTGTATCCCGACCAGAGTGTGAGATACCGAGACCGTTTGTTTGTGCCGGAGTCTTGCCGAGAGGAGGTACTCCGGGAATTTCATCATTCGCGCCTTGCGGTGCATCCGGGAGGTACTAAGATGTATCAGGATTTAGGTCGCCAGTTTTGGTGGCGGGGTATGAAGAGGGATGTGGCAGTTTTCGTGTCAAAGTGCCTTACTTGTCAGCAAGTGAAGGCCGAACATCAGAGGCCAGCAAGTTTGTTGCAACCCTTGCCTATTGCCGAGTGGAAGTGGGAGCATGTCACTATGGATTTCGTTGTAGGTCTTCCGAGGACTCAGCGGGTAGTGATGCTATTTGGGTGGTTGTAGACCGGTTGACTAAGTCGGCGCACTTCATTCCTATGCGCGTGAGAGATTCGGTAGATCATCTTGCCGACTTGTATATTCGGGACATAGTGAGGTTGCACGGGGTCCCAATGACGATTGTCTCAGATAGAGACCCTCGTTTTACTGCCAGGTTGTGGCAGAGTTTGCAGAGTGCCTTGGGTACTAAGTTGACCTTTAGTACGGCGTATCATCCTCAGACTGATGGGCAGTCCGAGCGTACCATCCAGATCCTTGAGGATATGTTTCGGGGTTGTGTCCTTGATTTCAGTGGGACGTGGGAGAGGCACTTGCCCTTGGTGGAGTTTGCCTACAACAACAGTTTTCAGTCTAGCATCGGTATGGCACCATTTGAGGCCTTGTATGGCCGACCGTGTAGGTCTCCAGTTTGTTGGGCCGAGGTGGGTGATGCACCTCTGTTGGGTCCGGAGTTGGTTAGGGAGACGACGGAGAAAGTTGAGCTTATCCGTAGGAGGCTTGTTACAGCCCAGAGTCGTCAGAAATCTTATGCTGACCGTAGGAGGAGGCCGTTGGCGTTTGAGATGGGTGACCATGTCTTTCTGAAAATATCACCCAGGCGAGGTTTGATGAGGTTTGGGAAGAGTGGGAAGCTATCCCCTCGGTTTATTGGTCCTTTTGAGATCCGTGAGAGGATTGGCGAAGTTGCTTATCGCTTAGCTTTGCCGCCACAGTTATCCGGAGTTCATGACGTGTTTCATGTGAGTATGCTTCGGAAGTATGAGCCGGATCCATCACATGTATTGGATTGGACCGACTTAGAGGTAGATGAGGATGCCTCGTATGAGGAGAGACCGGTTCGGGTCTTGGATAGGCGGGATCAAGTCCTGCGTGGCAAGACCATTCCATTAGTGAAGGTTTTGTGGAAACATCACGGAGTGGAGGAGGCCACTTGGGAACGTGAGTTGGAGGTCCGAGAGAAATATCCGGACCTATTTGTAGAAGTTTGAACATATGTTATGTATATGGATGTATTGTTGAACTTTAAGATCATTAAATATGTCTTAAGTTGTAAAACATTGTGAATGTTTTGGTTTGTGGAGGTATTGTAGAACTTACCTTGAATTGGAGGTTTGTATAACATTGCATATGTTGAATATATAGTAGAAATGGAAATGTATCATGATTATTGCTTATGATATGAATTATGAACCATGTATGTTGAAAATGGTTGAAATGGAAAGAAAATGCATGTTGAAATATATGTATAGTGAAATGCCTCTTGATAAGAGATGGAACGACCGGTAATGAGTCGAGTTGTTGAATGTTGTGTGATAACATTGTTTAAAATGGAGAAAAAAAAAAAAAAAAAAAAAAAACTTGCTTTTCAAAAACTTGTTCTTAATTTCGGGGACGAAATTCTTTAAGGGGGGGAGGTTATAGCGATCCCGGGTTTACCCCTTGTAGTACAGTGATCCGGACGTGCGTCCGTGGATGTTAGTAGTTGAGTATTGTCTTGTTTACATCCTTTCCTACTTTGTATTTGAGTTATAGGATTTATTGGGCAGGTTTGTTACAGGTTGGTTGTGTTTGGGAACCAAGTGTTGCTGCCCAGAATTTTGGGTCTTCGCTCGAGCGAGCTGTTCTTCGCTCGAGCGAGCTTCTGTTTTTGGTTGGTCGCTCGAGCGAGGGTTTGGTCGCTCGAGCGAGAGTTGGTTTTGTGTCTAGTGGCTCGAGCCAGAGTGGCTTCGCTCGAGCGAGCGATTGCGTCTGGCTCAGACCTGAAAGTTGCATTTCTTGGCTCGAGCGAGCTTTTCTTCGCTCGAGCGATCTGGTTCGTTCTTCGCTCGAGCGAGCGGTTCTTCGCTCGAGCGAGCGTCGTGTTGCAAATCGGAAGATTTGAACTGTTGGCTCGAGCGAGCGTGTCTTCGCTCGAGCGAGGGCAATTTCTTGTGTCTGGTCGCTCGAGCGACCAAGGCTTCGCTCGAGCGAGCCTGTTTATATCAGCTAGCAGCAACCGAACCAAATTTCACTTTTTCAAAACTTTTCATCTAAAATTTGAGACCCTCTCTCTCTAAACTTACTCTCTCTCTAAGGTTTGATCTACCTAGGGTGATTTCCTACCCTAAGTCCTTTGTTAAAAAGTTAGAGGGTGACTTGGGCTTCGATTTAATCTGAAAATATTTGGTTTTGGAGCAAGTTGGGTGTTGGGTCTTCATCTCCTTTGAGCTCAAACTTTGAGGTAGGGATATCCTACTCCTCTTTATGGATTTTGTCTTTTAATTTTAGCATTTTGATGTGTTGGAAGTTGTTGTGTAATTTTGAGAAAACTTTGGGCCTTTGTGTAATTTTACAAAAGTTGGGGTTTTATTTATAATGAACCTAGAGGCATGTTTGGTGTAGAAACATGGGATTAATGTTGAAATAGTGATGGAAAATGGAACCTAAGGGTTGTAATGTTAATGAAAAATGCCCTAATTACATTGATTAATTAATTGGGATAATTAATTGTAAGAAATGAGGAATTGAAATGTTGATTTTATATCCATTTGTTGCATTTATTTTCTGTATAGAAATAACTGCTTTGGGCTATCGGTGGAGGATAGTCTTGATTGTTGTAGACAATGCATGATGATTAGGCAAACTAAAACTGATCATTGAAGTGTGTCATTGAGTATGACGGTTGAAGGAATACATTAAATTTATGTATTGATTGATGTGTATAATAATTGTTTATATGCATTGTGTGTTGTGTTGGAGGAGATAGGGGATGTACTCCACGGTTTAGGGGAAGATAGGGGATGGACCTCTAAACCGGATGTTGTTTGGGAGAAGATAGGGGATGGACTCCAGAGATATAGCTCATATGCTTATCTAGTGATGTGTTGACACAGCTCTTATGCTTGTCTTTGGAAGTATTGATATAACTAGTATGCTTGTCTTTTGTGAAATGGGAAATTGTTGGACATGAGTTACTGTCCCACATGAGTTGTTGGCCAGGTTCTGAGCCATGGTTATAAATTGAGAATTTGTAAGGAAATGGGGAATGAAAATGTAAAATGTTGGCCACCTATCAACTGCTAATCTTTTAGTCATTATTCATAACTGGTTTAGTGTATTTCTACTGGGCTGTGGCTCACCCTATATGGGAACATCATTTTCAGGTACAGGTAGCATGCCACCTCCAAGGACATAGCTTGGGAGGCTAGGGGCGGGCAGATTTCTTTTTGTTGTCTTTCTTTTGATGTATTACATGTAAATTCAAGCCAAGGGCTCAATGTGTAAATGAGTTAGTACTCTACTTTTTTTGTAACCAAGTGTTAACTTGGAAAGCTGTAAGCCCTTAGGGCATTTGCTTTTGTCGTTAACATGTAATACTTTTGTAATGAAACTCTGTTAATGGATGAATGTGGATCTTTTATATATCAATGCATGTCTATATTGTTGGGTTTTGTGTTGTTATTTTGAGAGCGTTACATTATGTATATTTGCTATCTTTATTTATACCTTAGAGAGCTCTTGTAAATTTGCTAATGATCTAATATAAAAGGGGATGAGATAGGACTCATACCTCTAACTTTTCTCTTTTAAACAATAACATGGTATCAGAGCCTAACCCTAAAACCTAAATTGATACACCACACAACCACCATACATTTCTAGCCCTGTCACCTACTGCCGAAGTGCTCCTTGGCCCAAATGCTAGCTACTGAACCTGCCGGAGAACAGACCAGCCCCTTTCGATCACTGTCGTAGGTGCCCATACACTTGGTGGTCCTACCGACAGACCTTCTGGTCTGAGACAACTAGTAAGGCAAGGTTGTTTTGCCTTGCTGACTGCCACTGGCAGTCTCTCGGCCCCTGCCGACAGAACCAAGGCATTCTCTGGCCTTTGTCGTGGCCTCTGTAAGTGTCGTCTCTCTTGGCTGAGTCGTATTCCTATTTGTTTGACTCCTGCTTCTGTAGTTGGTTGTGTGATGAGGTAGTCACCTTTGTTTGACCTCTGTTTGTTTATTTTTCCTTCTTAAATAAAATAAAATACTGTACTCTTAATTTCTTTTTGGTTCTGGTTGTTGTGTTCTTCCCTCTTCCGGGTTTGTGATTAGACCAGCATTTGTTTGCAAGGGTTCCTTAGTAGAGTATTCATAGCAGAATTGACTAGTGAGTCTACTACTTCGCAGCCTATTACTCAAGGCGCGAGTCCTATTTTGCCTCCTACTATGTCTGATTCTCTCCACTCTGGCTTGAAAATCACCACCTCTCTCTTTAATGGTCAGAATTATCTAGCGTGGTCGCAGAGTTTGACTATTTTTCTGAAGAGCAAAGTGAAGATGGGATATGTTGATGGGCTTGTTCAGCCCCCCAGTACCACAAATCCGAGTTATGATCAGTGGGAGATTATCAATGCTCTTACCATTGGTTGGCTGATGCATTCTATGGTTTCAAAGATTGGTGAGGGATACTTGTCTATGGACACCGTATAGGATATTCAGGAGGCTATGCCACTACGTATTCTCACAAAGGCAATTTTTCACAAACTTTTGAGTTGTGCCACTCTATTGACCGGTCTGTCTAAGGGGAGATGACTATCCTCCAATATTTTACTTTTCTTAGTAATGGATGGAAGCGACTTGATCATCTTCAGGACTACAAACCTACCTGTCCCACTGATTCTGCTGGTTACCAAAAATTTGTTGAACAAGTGTGGGTCTTCAAGTTTTTGGAAGGTCTGAATGTGGAGTTCGATCCTGTTCAGAGTCGTGTGCTTGGTATAGATGTGCTTTCTTCTCTCCAAGAAGCATTTGCTTATGTGCAGAATGAGGAGAGTCGTCATTCTGTTATACTTCCGTCTACCTCTTCTAACCAATCTGCCTTGGTTTCTGTACCCTCTAGAGAAGGGGATCGTGGTTGCCGTCCTCCTTTTGAGAAGGATACCCTCTTCTATGACTATTATTGTCACCCTCGCCACACCGGTAAGAGTTGTTGGAAGTTACATGGGCCGCCATCTGGGGGTCGTGGAGATTGTTCTAGTTTTCGTGGGGGTCGCTCCGGTCAATCTAGAGACCGAGGGCCAAATGCCCAAGCCCATCATTTTGATACGGTTAAGCCACCGTTCCCAGCTCTGGTTGTTTCTTCCACTGATATCTTTGGTTTTTCTACTTTTGAGCTAGAGGTTGCTCTTCGCCACTTGCTAGACCATCGGGCCTCTAGTTCATCTTCTGGTAACTTTGCCTGTTCAAGTAACTTAGCTTCTTCTACAAGTGCTTTCCTATCTCATCAAACATTGCCTTGGATTATCGATTCTAGTGCTTCAGACCATATGCCTAGGTCTTCTGATTTGTTCTCAGCATATACCCCTTTTTCAGGATAGGATAAAGTTCGAATTGCTGATGGTACCATTTCTTCTGTGTTTGGGAAAGGTTTAATTTATGCCACTGTTTCCCTTCCTTTGTCTTTTGTCCTACATATTCCCAATTTTAGTGGTAATCTTTTATCTTTGAGTCGTATTACTTGAGACTTAAATTGTAGTGTGACCTTTTTTCCTGATCATTGTTTATTTCAGGACCTTATTACGAGGAAGATGATTGGCAGTGGTAGAAACATGCATGGTCTCTATATCCTGGATCAAGTAGATAAGCTGGCTCATTCCTCCATTCAGTTACCATCTACCAAGGAAGACCTATGGTTGTGGCATCGTCGTCTTGGGCATCCATCTTTTTTATTACTTAAGCATCTTTTTCCTTCAGTTTTTTTGAAAAATAATGTTTCTGAGTTTCACTGTGAGTCGTGTCAACTTGGAAAACAACACAGAGCTTCTTTTGCTCTGTCTATTAATAAAAGTTTAGTTCATTTTTCATTGATTCATTCTGATGTATGGGGTCCCTCTCGTTTTGTGTCCTTAAAGGGTCAAAGATGGTTTGTCACCTTTATTATGATTATTCTAGGACCACCTGGGTATATCTTATGACGGACAAATGTGAGGTTTTTTTCTATATTTCAAAATTTTCATAAAATGATTTGCACTCAGTTTGGGGTGGTTGTCAAAATTCTGCGTTCTGATAATTTGGGGGGGGGGAGGGGGGAATACATTGACTTTGGCCTTGCTGGCTATTTTGCTACTCATGGTCTTATTTACCAAACTTCTTGTGCTAATACCCCTCAACACAATGGTGTTGTCGAGCGTAAAAACCGTGATCTTCTTGATACTGTGCATTGTTTGTCCTTTAAAATGCGTGTTCCTCGATTATATTGGGGGGAAGCTATTCTCATTGCCGCATTCCTCATCAATCGTCTGCCTACCCAAGTTCTCAACAAACACACTCCTCTTCAGGTTTTGTTAGGGTTCTCCTCTTCTAGTTTCTCCAATCCTCCAAAAACCTTTGGGTGTGTGTGTTTTGTTCATAACCATTCTCCTACACGTGGTAAGTTGGATCCTCGGTCTCTTCGGTGTGTCTTCCTGGGTTACTCTGCCACTCAAAAGGGCTACAAATGTTATCATCCACCCTCTCAAAAATGGTTTGTATCTATGGATGTGTCTTTCTTTGAGTCTCAGTCCTATTTCTTATCCTCACCGGTGTCCCAGTCATCCCTTCAGGGGGAGCCTTGGTGTGAAGCGATTCCTGTATCACTACCATCAGTGATTGAGCAGAATGTTAAGGGTGACTCATCTATTGAGACTGTCGAGTCTAAATCGGAATCTATAGTGAAAGATGGCAAAGTTTATGTTAGGGACAAGGATAGAAAACAAGTTACTTGGTACAAGAGACCAATTCGGATTCTCTACTGCTATCTTCTCCTTCTGATGAGTGCCCAGAATCCTCTTCTGCTGATCAACCTCCAGGTAACTCTATTTTTTCTGATCTAGATGTTCCCATTGCTAATAGGAAGGGGGTTAGGTCTTGCACTCAACATCCTATTTCTCATTTTGTATCCTACACTAATTTGTTTTCTTCCTATGAAGCTTTCCTATCTAAAGTTTCTTCTGTGAGTCTTCCTTCTAATTTTCAGGATGCTCTTTCTACTCCTGAGTGGAAGCATGCCATGATGGAGGAGATGAGAGCTTTTGCAAAAAAAATGGCACTTGGGAATTGACTGAGTTACCTAAGGGCAAACGACCTGTTGGATGTAAGTGGGTGTACATTGTGAAGCACAAAGTTGATGGTTCAATTGAACGTTACAAGGCAAGATTGGTGATCCAGGGCTTTACACCGACTTATGGAGTAGACTACCAGGAGACATTTGCACCTGTTGCTAAGATGAACTCTGCCAGAGTCCTCCTCTCCCTTGCCTCTAATCTCGACTGGCCTCTCCATTAATTTGATATAAAGAATGCTTTCCTCCATAGTGATTTGGAAGAAGAAGTGTACATGGACATTCCCCCCAGGCTTTGAGGAGGTTAAAACCAAAGGAAAAACGTGCCGCTTACGCAAGTCACTTTATGGACTTAAACAGTCTCCTAGGGCTTGGTTTGAGAGATTTACTCAGGCCATGCTGCGATATGGTTTCAAATAGAATCAAGCTAATCATATCTTGTTTGTGAAACACTCCTCACATGGTAAGACAATAGCTCTTATTGTCTATGTAGATGATATTGTACTCATAGGAGATGATGTTGAGGATGTTCCTCGGTTAAAGGAGTATTTGGCTAATGAGTTTGAAATCAAAGACTTAGGAAACTTAAAGTACTTTCTAGGTATTGAGGTTGCTAGGTCCAAAGATGGCATCTTCATATGTCAAAGAAAATATGTGCTTGATTTGTTAAAACAAACTGGAATGCTTGGCAGTAAAGCTTGTGATACGCCACTAGACCCTGGACTAAAGCTTAGTGAGGATCAAGGAGGCGAGCTTGTAGACAGGGGGAGGTACCAGAGGCTAGTGGGCAAGCTTATTTATTTATCTCATGCGCGTCCTGACATTGCTATTGCACTGAGTATGGTTAGTCAGTTTATGCATGCTCCACGTGCAATTCACTTAGAGGCCATTATGTGGATTCTGAGGTGCTTGAAGTCTTCTCTAGGAAAGGGTCTCTATTTCTCAAAAATGGCCATCTCAGTGTGGAGGCATATACAGATACTGATTGTGCTGGTTCAGTCACTGATAGATGGTCAACTTCTGGCTATTGTACCTTTGTTGGAGGAAATCTAGTTACTTGGAGAAGCAAGAAGCAGAATGTAGTTGTGCGGTCCAGTGCAGAGGCTGAATTTAGAGCTATAGCCCAGGATGTTTGTGAGCTATTATGGATTAGATTATTTTTGCGGGATTTAGGGATTCATCGGACTGATTCGATGGGGCTATATTGTGACAACAAGGCCGCCATCAATATAGCTCACAATCCGGTTCAGCATAACAGGACCAAGCATGTGGAAATTGATAAGCATTTTATCAAGGAAAAGCCCGTTGGTGGCACTATATGTACGCCATTCGTGAGGTCTGCGGACCAACTGGCTAATGTTCTCGCCAAAGGATTAGGAAATAAACCATTTCATGACATTCTCAACAAGCTGAGTATGAGAGATATCTTCGCACCAGCTTGAGGAGGAGTATTAGAATGTATTAGGAATGTTAGGATGTATTAGGAATATTTCCTATTTCATCCTTATGTATATTTGGTATCTTTATTTATGCCTTAGAGAGCTTCTGTAAATTTGCTAATGATCTAATATAAAAGGGGATGAGATAGGACTCATACCCCTAACTTTTCTCTTCTAAAAAATAACACATATGCCAGGGGCAGAGCAGACTCCAGAAATGGGAATAAAAGCTGCATATCTGGTGGTTCAATGGCATTTGGATCTGTGAAGTACTTAACTACCTCTGGTGTGGAAGCCTATTTATCTGCTTCATGAAAAATGCAATGAAAGAACACATATACATGGAATAATCTACTCATATAAAGGATTTGATAAATGAAAAAGAGATCATAACTACTTTTAATACAATAATGTCCAAGTGTAAAAGCAATCAGCAAGACTTGAGATGCAATTCCTAGCTCCACCGAACCAATATTGAGAACGAATAACAATAGAGCAATCACATATTGCCAGAGTGTTGTTGGCCCTGGTTCTGAAACCTCTTTACGCAGAATACCAAAACTGACACGGGGTCCACCGCGCGGTTCTGGTCCTTCAGAATTGGGTTCCTCCACCATAAATAAATTGTACTTATTGCCCAAGAGTTCAGCCAGCTGGTTCTGAAGTTTGGAAACAAACTTCCTCTCTCTTTCCCCTCAGATTGCCAAGAAAAAGAATGCCCTCTCCTAGATCTCCAAATGGCTCTTCTTTGGTCACCCAGAAGGTGGAATAGCCAAAAAGCTTTTTCTTAATAAGCTTTACATCGGCAGGATCAACCTTCTCTGGTCCAAGGAGTTCCATCAGCTTAAAAGAGTCAACTTGGAAATTATTATAAGATGGTCCAACAGGTGAAATTGTTGGTGGCTGAAGAAGGGAATCAAATATATTAGAATCAACATTATCATTGTTGTGTCAGGCAAAATTATAAACAACCTATCTTCTTTTCTCTCTTTCTCTCTCTCACTAACACTATATTCTACTAAGTTACATCTCTATATGGTACCAGTTGGTAATATTATATATTCATCCCATTTCCAACTCTCCTTTTGTTTCTCTCAGATGACCCTGATTGTAATCACATCCATGTGCTTTAGCATGTGACACATGCTAGCCCCATTGGCCACGGAATCATCTGATGACTGATTGTCAATATACTTTTAAGCTACAAGCATGAAGATATGTGTGAAGGTAGATTATCCAATTTTCCGTCAAATCACATACTTAATCATATATTACTTGGCAGATTATTCTAATGCACACAATCATATTCTAATATGCCCACTCATACACAAAAACTTTATACCTCTTCAATACCACACTCAACAACTTGTACTCATTCTCAATCTTTTCTATTTTGCTCGGATATTTTAAAGTTGCTTTTGGTTCTAATTTCCATTATCAAACCTACAGTAGCACTGACATGTAACACACCAACACGACGATTTTCAAAAAATATAGGACATAGTACGAGTGGGACATGTTAAAAATTTATATTTTTATTGATTTGTAAAAGTCAAATATATGAACAGTTTTGTTTTTTTCTTTAAGCAACATACGCTAATTAAAATTAAAAAGTCATATTTTATTACTTAAATATCAAGGTATCATTCATATAACACAATTACATTTTTAAAAATAATTGTAGAACATTGAAATAAACATGATGTACTAATCATATAAATGTTCCAAAACATATTTAAAGTGCATAAGTTGCATTTCAAATAATGCAAAACATTGTCTCTATGATGAGATTCATTACATGTGTTCAAACGGTTCAAGAAATGTCGCCGAAATGTCCAAAAAGTTATGTGAAGTGTTATATTATAAATTTAAATTTTTATATCAAACATATTGAAGAAAGTACAAGACCCGCTTTTAGATGTTTCCATAAGGTGTCATGTATAACACGACACATCTTCTCCTTAGAAGAGTTCGTGCTTCAAATAAAAAGTTGATTTTAATAAAGTAATGAAATTTGTCTTCGATACACACAAACACACATTAACGTGTATTATGGGCATTGGTTTAATCAAATTTGTCTTGGATACACACACACAAATATATATATATATATATATTGAATTATCTGTCAAATAAAGATATTTTCAATAATTTTTAAATAAACATTTTCTAAATTGGTGCTTCAATGTTGGATTCTCCATCAAAATTGTCAATTTTTTCCACCTTGTTTGATTCCAATTTTATGAATTCAATTTTTTGAAAATTGAATTTTTTATTTTCTGCATTTTTTTACTGAATTTTTTTAATATTTTAAATAATTTTTTTTAGTTTTTAGATGCATTTAGGGGTTATTTGGGAAATGTCAAATTAGTATATTTTTTTACTTTTTACGAAAAAATGTAAAATGGAATGTGAGTTGGGGTTGAACTGAATTGATATGGTAGAGAGGTGATATGAGCCAAATAAGAAATGATGTGACTGTCATAAGATGATTATGATCTAAATAAGATAATATACTAAAATAACATGTGTTGTTTTAGCTATTTTAGCACATGTCAAACAACCTCTTAATATAAATACAATTAAAAAAGTTTAATATATGTGAAATTTTAAAATAAAAAAATACTAAATACCAAAAATACAAAAATACAAAAAAAAAAATACAAAAAATCAATATATTTTTATATTTTTTATATTTATTGACTTTTTTAAATATTTTTTATAAATATTTTACTTTTTAATTACATCTATTTTAAAGAGTAAAAAAATTACTTAAAATATTTTTAAAATTTTACTAAAAAAATAAAAAAATAAAAATAAAAAAACTTAATTTTCAAAAAATTAGAACCAACTCATTTCCTGCATTTTTAGCTACCAAACAAATTTCATTCTCATCATCCTTTCCTAAAGAGCGGTGCTATTAGCATCCCATGAATTATTTTGGACCTCCTATTTCTTTGGACCCCTATTTATAAATTCTGAAACCCTCAAAATTTCTTTCCCCCCCCAAATAATACCAAAATCATTCTTGTGAAAACATTTCACACATTGAATGCACACCCCCACACCCCATAAAAATCTCTCTTCCAAAAAACCCTAACAAAACCCACTAAGAAGAAGAAGAAGAGCCAATGTGATTACTGTCTGTATTGCCTCTTCCACCATTGTCACAGTTGGTATGCTCTCTCTCTCTATATATATACATAATTTCTTAATTTTCTCATAATAATTTCTTCTCTTGTAGGAAAAAAATTATAATAATTGGTTCTACCCAGCAAAGATAAAATTATGTAAAATTGATAAATCTTTTACACATTTATTTATTTATTTATTTTACCAAATTAATTTTTATTATGTGTTTGGATAATGATCATGTAATGGGTGGTTATTTTTATTTTCATTAAATTAGTTTCTATTTTTCTAAAAGTCAAATATGGCGATAATTTTGATATCATTATTAAACCAATTCATTAAATCAAAAAATCTAAAACTAAAAATATTTCATATATTAAATATATCGATTACACATGAAAAGCCTAACAACCATCCATTACATGATCATCATTCAAAAGCATAATAAAAATTAATTTGGTAAAATAAATAAATAAATAAATGTGTAAAAGATTTATCAATTTTACATAATTTTATCTTTGGTGGGTAGAAATAATTTTTAAAAATTCAAAAATATTTTTTTGACATTTATTTTTGTCAAATTAGCTGATATTTTATCAAATTGATGACTTTGCCCTTGAAATTGAGTAATGGTATCTTCAATTATCTTTATTTAGAATAAGATTCAAAATTTAGGATTAAACGTGTTACAATTGAAAAATTAGGGACCAAACTAACACGAGTCTCAAACTATAGGAACTGTTAGTGTAATTCGCCCCAAAAAGATTTTCATATGGAAATTCATCCCAAATTTGATTATCATAAATTGTGTAACGCCCCGAAATATTCCAACATAGAAACTACATCAACCCACTTATAAATAAGATGATAACCATGGCTCAAGGGATGCCGACAAAATATATTCACCATGTTCCTTTACATATTTTCCAAATGTTATACAAAAGTAATTTCACATGCGATTATACATTCATTGACAAGGTAGTACCTGAATCTATAGCATGTAAAATCATTTAATCAAAAAGAATAAGACCCTCAAGGGCTTATAAGTTCCAATGCAATAGCCCGGTTACACAAAAATGGTCTTTCGGACCCATACAATTTAGCCATTGGCTTTACAAAAGTTAACACAAATAAAAGAGCAATTTACTCTTCACCAAAACATGTCCACACCCTCAATTTGGCGGGATCACCACATCTTTACCTGCACCAAATCCCATAGGGATGAGCATAAAGCCCAGTAGAGAATTCTTACAAACTATATACAGTTATGCAAAATCTCAATAAATATGCTAATGTCAATGCCATGTCATGCTCTTTTAAAGAAATTTCATTTCATGTTCTTCTTAAAGATTACCATTTTTCAATAAAAGTTTGCAATCTCAACACATTTCCAAAACTTCCAATTTCAATCAATAGGGGCAGTAAATACAACACTGGTAATCCCTAGGTTGGTGTCTGCAAGTAGACTATACAAGTACTATCAAATTGTCATTTTTACCGGTATTAACCGAAAGGCTCGACACCTCTCCGCGCGGGTTTCTGGTCTTTCACCATGGACGCTCAGGCCAACTTATCGAATTCATCTACACCTCCTAACTGGACTTACCAATGTATTTACCCCATAACATATTTCCACAGTTCTTATTTCAACATAAATCTTTCTCAAAGTAAACGTTTTTCCAACTCATTTCAAGATGTGCAATAATGATGATAAATCAAATGAGAATATGATGCATTACTTATTATTTCATAACATTTCAAACGTCTCTACAACAATATCAAATAATTCCGTTTCTCATTTCTTCTTTTCAATGTAATTTCACAATTGACTATATGCCATCAATGCATAGCAACCACAATCTCTCACCATGCACAATTCATAACAAGTTAGCCCCCTTTCAAGACTACATGTGGTGTTTTCAACATTAATTCCCAAGATTTTACAATCCTCTCATTTCATTGTATACAACCATTCACCACTTCCCAACAATACATGTTCAAGTAATTAACAAATATGTTGCAAAACATCTCCTTTTTTATACCTCAAATAGATTGTTATTTTGCTAAGCATGTAATGAAATCTCCTTCCATCCATCCTCTTGACACAAGACAACAAAGAATTTCATAGGCATTATCTTACTTTCCAAAATCCCCAAATTTCTAGGGTTTCACATCAAAATCAAACATTTCCCATTTTCTAGGGTGAAATCCCACCGAAATCACCTTTTTAGAGTTTTATAAAGGATCATCCTCCTGAATTAAAAAGGGGTTGAGATTTAAACCCACTTCTTCAAAACTCTTTCTACATAGAGAGCAAAATCAAAATCAAAATCACAAATTTCAAGAAAACTTTCAAATCAACAACATTATAGCAAAACTTGTATATATAACTCAAGAAATCCCTACCTCAAGGTTTGATGAAGAAATAGAATGAAGCCCTAACTTTGATGGAATACTCTTCAACCTCAACCACACCAAGAGGAGCCCTAGCTTAACCTTCAATGCTAGAAAAGAATGATGATGGATTTTGACCCAAAGGATCACAAGAAATCAAGGGTTTTGGAGGTTTTGTTGGAAGTTTTTAGAGAGATGAGGAGGAAAAATGTTTTTAGAGAGAGAGAGGTGTTGAGAACAAAGAGATACGTTCAGCCCTAAAATATATTAAAAAAAAACAGGGTTTTCGGATCTGCCAGTGTCCCGCACGTATGGCACTTGCCTCGCACGTGCGGAGCCTCTGTTCCGCATGTGCAGCCTGCATCCGCGCACATGCGGCCACCCCTCCCCCGTACTTGTCTCCGCTCGTGTATATTAGACAGAATGCACCCCAAACCTCCCCTACATTCCGCACGTGCAGCCTCTTCCCCGTACGTGCGGCCCCTGGTTTCAGCCTAGAATTTTTCTGACTCAATTCCTGAGCGCTCCAAACCTAACCTCACACTCCTTGGGAATAAAGGAACTTCAACACCGAATAAAACAAGAACGAGGACTTTATTTGGGAATAACCTCCGAACATTTCAAACCCAATGAGAGCGAGAAGAGAACGGAGTGAAGAAGAAAGAAAAGAAAGAAAACAAGACCCGGTCATCACAAATTGTGTATCTTATCTTAAAAAATAAATAAATAAAAAATTTTAAAAAAACACATAATAGAAATAAACATATAACTGTAAATCCAAAATTTAAATAATATATTAAAATTGACACAATTTAAATATTTAAAACCAAAATAACACAAAACTCATACATTAAACATTAAAAATGTAATTAACCGACCAACACAAAAAATACAAAAATATGCCAATTATTTATTATATCTCTATAAATTTATATCCGTCATTATTGAATTTTTTAGAGAAAATATCTCCAATATATATGCATACAGAGGCATATAGTGCATTGAAACTCTGTACTTTGAAATAAAAAATTATATTAAATGAAAAAAAAAGCACTAACCAAAAAAAAACAAGAAGAAATTTTACCTATAAATCTCATTTCTAAAAAAAGAAAGTTTACCTATAAATCTCATTTTGAGAAATGGTGATCCGTTTAGTCCTAAAGATTTTCTTACAGATCAATTATCCCAATAATTTTGGAAAGATAGATCACAATTATTTAGGACCACTTTTAGCCTATCCAAATAGACATTTCATCACCCATAAATTAGCAATCCTTCTAGCCATTTTATGTATCGAAAAATTGTCACTATTCATTTGTTTCTTTTCTCATCCTCTACTTCATACTCTACATACCTTATAGTTTCATATTCCAACGAGTAAGTACATACATAATTGTGGTTCGTTGACAATCTTCTTGTCATGTTGTGACTTGATTGCGAACCATTTCATATCAAGAGATAGATGGCTAGTATTCTGAAGTATCATGAGAAGGACGATTTTGTCTTAAAGAGAGAGTGTGAAACACTCAACTTGGTTCGTCACTTGTAAGCCTGCTGTTTTTTTCCAGATTCATTTGTTGTTGTAATTTGTTTAATTTGCAATTGGTTTATATAATTAACAATTAAATTTGTATCAGTTTGGTTTGTGCATTATGAGCTTGATTCTGTTTTATATTTCACACACAATTTACATGAGTGTACTGAGGTTTTCAACAATATATTCATATGTCAGATGAACACTTTATTAAGATACATCATTTTTTACGCTTTACTCTTAACTTAAAAAATAAGCGACATGTGTCATTTAAGTAGAAATTTATTTAATAAATGACCTTTTTAATTTTTAAAATATGGGACATGTGTCATTTTGATATTCAAAATTATACATTCACTATTGACTTTAACAATTTGGTTAGAGAATCAAATTGAAACATTTTAAAACATATTTTATATATTTGTTGACAATCAAAAAATTTCAAAGAGAAGCCGAAAAAATTATGTTTTGTGAGATGGGGGAAATTGAAGGCATTCCAGACCAAATTGCAAATGCGGGAAAAGCTCGAAGAAGTTGATGCCTGAAATTCTTGGGTAAAATACATGATTCTTGGAAGACAAGAAAAGTATGATGAAGAAAGGTGCAAACCCTGGTTCAGGGGGTTTGGGACTTGAAAGGTTCAATGAACTCGGAAACCAAACGTGGCCAAAAACACAAAAGGTTCAATGACCCCAAAAATCCGTGCAATTAGCTTCACAATATTTTAGGAATCTAGAAGTCGCACCGTAAAGTGGATTCCATAGCAATATGAGGGCTTGGAGCTATTCTGATAATAACGCGTAGAATGGTATGCTGCGATCGGAGTTAGTGACCCTCTCTTGAAGATGTGGAACTCAGAGATATCCTTTCCTAATTAAAATAACTTGCCTATACCCAAAGCCTAGGTGGCAAGACTTGGGGGGTCTTCCAGGACTCAGCAAACCTTGCGGCAAGATGTTTTTTAGAACTACCACTGACCCTATTTTGAGATGTTGGAAATTGTTGGATTGGGTGGCTACAGACAAAGGATCGCCAATGTAATTCATAATGCTCTCAGACTGTCTATTGTCCTCAAAGGATTATTCAAGAGAAAGGCACAAAGTCCTCGGGGTTTACAATTACCTCAGCTTGACAATTAGAAAGAATCTTTTCCATACATGTTCCTTTGGACACGTGGCATCACTACAATCGGTTGCTTAAACCATAAGCCAATCTTGGGAGTGTATAAATACCTACCACTCATCAAAGCTCCACGGGAAAAAGAAATCACTTCATATCACTTTCTTAGAGAATCACTCATAGGAGCTTGAAGAGCTTTGGAAAAGCGAGAGCTCTTCAAGACATTTATTTAATCATTTAAAACTTAATTATTTGAGTTGTTTTTAATACAAACCATTTATCTATTTTTACTTAGTAAAATCGACAAAAATAAGGCATTCAGTCCATAAATCCAATTTTGAAATTTTTTTTTGTCCAAAAGCCCACACTCTAAAATACTTTGTCCATAAGGACAACCTCCTCCAAAACGACCAAACTATCCATGTGTATATATATATATATGGTGGACATGTGAACCAAACCCTTTCTCTATCTCTCTGTGTATATATATATGGTGTACATGTGAACCAAACCCTTTCTCTGTTCTCCTCTCTTTCTCTTCTCTCCTTGCCTTATCGTTGTCGCATTCTTACCGTTTTCCACTTCTCCATTTTCTCTGTTTAACGCGGCTGCAACCGTTATCGATCTCCTCCTCTGTGGCTTCGGAGACACCACCCTAGCATCGCTTGGCGCCAACTAATGATCTCTCCATCTTTTCTATCTCTTTGTGATAATGATGATGACTTATATATGGCCCTCATCTACGTCATCGGACTGTGTTGCCTCAAATCTGAAGTCGTCGAAGCTCTGGTGGGCCTTCATTCGCAAGTCCGCTTTAGCTCTACCTCACAAGCAAATCCCTCTTAGTTGGCTCTAGATCTCAGTGGATCAGTTAATAATTCTTCAATCAATGGCTTGGATCTTCCTACCGATTCGCCTCTGCTCGTGTCTCCGTCGTCCGTACCGAATCTTACTCGGTTGAACTTGTCAAAATCGTCGTGAGTTCAATATATATACACACATAATAAGCATCAATTAATCGAGAATTTTATTTTTATTCATTTATTGTTTTGGGGGTTTCAATTATTGAAAGTTGTGAAAGTCACTGATTGATCATATTTCTACTTAAACTTCTTATGATCTTGTAGGTTGAATAGAACATCTACATGTTTGCAAAAAAAGGCATGACTCCATTACAGATTGAAGTCATTCTCCGTGACTCTCACGGTATTGCTCAGGTCAAGAAACCATAAACAGATAAATATCGAGAGAGAGAGAGAGATAGCGAGGGAGAGAGAGATGTGTGAGGAGATTGCAACAAATTTTTTTAAAAAAATAAAAAAATAAAAAAAAATCAACACTTGAGACCTCTTTCCCCCCTCTCTTTCAGTTTTTTATTTTTTTTATTTTTTTATTTTTATACATTTGAGCTCAGTATTAGATCTGTTGTTGAGAAAGATGATAATGATCTTTTTTTTTTCTTCTTTATTTTCTATTGTTGATAGTTGATTGTTTGTTGTTGTTGTTGCTGCTGCTACTGATGATGATGATGAAACATATTGCAATAGATAGGGGGAGAGAGAAAAGGATTCCAACAGATAGTAGATTCATGAATAGATATTTTTAACAAATAGAATAAAATTGAAAAGATAATTTTTTTTTAACAGTGGATTGATTTGTTCAAAATGAGAATTTGAACATATAAGTTAAAAATGAGAATTTCAATAGATAGATAAAGAGAGAAAATAGAGGTGTTAAAATTGAATTGATAGGAAAAAAATTGAATACATAGTCAAAAAAATAAACTAGATAGGAAAAAAAATTTAAATAGATAAATATAAATTTGAACAGATAAAAAATAATTTGAATAGATAGATATAAATTTGAATAAATAGTCAAAAAAAATCAATACATAAATTAAGGGGTAAAATTGAAAATAAAATGTCCTTCAAAACAATAAAAATGATATCTTACCAAACTATTTCACAAAGGATAGATCTCTCACCAACAAAAAATATCCACTTGACCTAATGTCTTAGTCACTCTCCAAATTAGATTTATCAGTAATTTTCTCCGAAAAAATAGTACTTTAGCCATTAAATTAAATGTAAGTGTGCATAAAATGTCTAAAATATATTTTTTAAGTTTAATGGCTAAAATATAAATTTTTTTCCATCATAACGAAAATAGACAAATAGTTTAGATTGAGAATAAATAAAAAAAATAGAACTTAAATCGACAAATTAAAAAATTTAAGATGTATTTTGTTATAGGTTTTTATAATTTTGTTTAATAAAGTCATTTTTAAAAAAAATTTCTTCAAAAATCTTCCACAAGATATATTGATTATTATTTTACAAAGGCCTCTTTTGGGAAGTTAGTTATTTTAGTTAGCTTTTTTGGCTATTTTAACATAGCTAAAAAAATTGTGTTTGAGAAGTTTGTTTTTTTGTTTTGTTTTGTTTTGCTTTTTTTTTTTTTTTTGTAGTTGATTTGATAGTTGCGAAAAAAAAAAAATAATTATGATTAGATGTGACATTTTGTCTTATTGGCTATTTTAGTATATTTTGTCTTTATTGACCATTTTAGCTTCCAACCTTCTCCCTCAAACACTCCCAAAATCAGTAATGCTATGCACACAGAGGACCAAACACAGAATCAAACACATAAATTGTTCATCTGGTCGGATGACCGGGTGGTCAATTGGCCAAAGCATGTCGACTGCGACTATCATCTTGTCAACCATAGTTGTTATCTTGTCGACCGCGATTGTCCTCTTGTTAACTGTGGCTATTATCTTATCAACTGCGACTATCATCTTCTCATCTGGTCGATCACCCGATCACCCGGATGAATACTTTATGAGTGTATTTGTTTTGAGGGATTATTTCATGGATTAGACAATTAGTCCATCCGCACTAATAGTCCATTGTTTGGTTCAATTTTTTTGTTCCGGATTAATAGTCCCTTCGAACTATTAGTCCTTCATATGAGGGATTATTATATGCTAGGGGGAGGGGTGGGATTATTTCTATGGGATTGGTATACCATGGGACTAATGTGTGAAATGTCCATTTTACCCTCATGCTATTACTTAATAAACAATTGAAAAAAGATAAAATAGTCTTTTAAACATTTATAAATTTTTTTTTTTAGTGTTATTAATTTAAAATTATATATTAAATAAAAAATTATAAATTATAAATTATAAATTAAATTTAATTAAAAATAATAAATTAAAAATTATGGCCTTATAAAAAAATTTTGTGTTGTTAAAAAATTAAATTTATATATTTAATAAATTTATTTTTTTAGTGTTGTTAATTAAAAATTATATATTAAATAAAAAAATATAAATTATAAATTAAATTTAATTAAAAATAAATAAATTAAAAATTATGGCCTTATAAATTAATTTTTTTTAGTGATGTTAAAAAATTAAATTTATAAATTAAATAAAATTATTTTTTTAGAATTGTTAATTTAAAATTATATATTAAATAAAAAATATAAATTATAATTTAATTTAATTGAAAATAATAAATCAAAATTTATGGCCTTATAAATTAAAAAAATTTAGTGTTGTTAAATTATAAATTACAAGGGTAAAATAGTCTTTTGAACATTTATCCTTATCTAGTCCGTCCAACCAAATATTGGATTCACTAAAAATAGTCCAATCTAGACATCTAATCCCATGACTAAACAAACACAGGATAAAAACTCAGTCCAACAAAATAGTCCGGGGACAATGTATCCAAAGATTATATAACAACCCTCATATCTTGTCTTAGTCATATTCATGAACATTTATATGATTTTGCCTTGTTAAGTTGTACATGCAGACTTGGACTTGTTTTGCCTAGGTAAAGGTCCTTGTCTTGTCTTGATGCTATCATGTTTTGCTTGGTGTGTTAAGCCTAGGTCATCTATCCTTGCTGTCTCAAGCCTAGGTCACACCTTTGAACCTCTTACACCTAGGCCACTGAGCGCCAACACCTAGGACCATCCCGGAACCACCTTGGTTGACCTCCACCGTCACCTAGGCATATTGGCCGAGATGTGCATCACCTAGGCCGAGGTGTGTATTATCTAGGCTAAGATGTTAATCATCTAGGTGTCCTAAATCCTTAATCCTTGAACCTAGCAACCTTATTCCGGGACTAGTATGACCTAGGCCGAGGTGTGGCACATCTAGGCCAAGGTGTGGCACACCTAGGTCAACCTCCCTAGCCAAGATCAGGAAGACCTTACTTGCCCGAAGCCTGTGTCTCGATCCGGGACCATTTCCTTGTCAGAATGCCCTTATCACCTCACTTGTTGTACACACTTTGTCATACTCTTGTCTTGTCATTCTGGCACCTTTTTGAGGAGATCCAACCAGACGTTGCCACATGTCCCAGCAGAGGGTTAAGTCAGCTGGTAGTAGAGAAAACATATCATTATCATATCTTTGCCTTTGAAGAGAGAGAAGCTCTAGGAAGAGGAAGAAGGAGTTCTTGAGAGAGAACTAGATTTCCAAGCTTGATCCTTAGAGTTTGAACCGTTTGATTCACGTTTTGAGGTTAGATTCTTGAACTACTATTGTTGTTCTTTACGTTGATATGATCACATTGCATGATCTAGCATGATTCATGAGTCATGCATTGATTTAAAGTTTGTTTTAGAGAGAGAAAGTGGTGTTCTTGTGTTCTTGAAAGAAAATCATGTTTTGATCCGAAAGTTTATACCAAGTCCTATGTTTTTGTGTTTGTTTTCATGAAATCTTCAAGTATGGGTACCCAGGTCCATGTTTTTGAATTCATAACATGAAATCTCAGATTTTGAATAAGAAGTTATGATTTTAGCATTCATGTTCTTCATGTTTATGTTCTTCAAGAGGGAACCCAAATTTCCAGACTTCATTTGCCTAAGTGTGGTCACTGAGACCCACTCTTGCCTAGACCACACACCTAGGCCAACTACCACACACCTAGGCTGACCATGGTACACCCTTGCCGGCACCTTGTAACATCTCGATAGGCAGCCGCACACCTCGGCCTAGGAGACCACACCTCGGCCAAGAGGCGTGGAACCTCGGCCAAGAGGCGTAGAACCTCGGCCAAGACTTCCTGAGTTCACCCAGCTAGGCCATTTTAGCCTAGATCATCTCTGTGCATCCATTCCAAGACCTGGTTGGTACCTAGCATGTTTTCCCTAGAAGAAAAACAGTGTTTTGACTCCCAACACATGTTTTGCTTTGTCTTGACTTGGTTTTTGAAAGAAATGCCGGGATCATTTTCATTCATGTAAAGCTTGTTTTAAGAATGCATTGCACAATCATCTTTGAGCATTCCTTCTTGTCTTCTTGAAATGCATTCAGTAGACTTTGCTATATGATTGTAGGTCTTGGATTCTTGCCTTAATCCTTACATCCGAAGAACTATTATGAGTGGTATTTCTAATAAAGCTATGTTATAATATTTTGATAAAAACTTTGCTTTGTTTTGTTTTGGAAAAGTATTTATCCATTAGCTTTTGTATCAAGTATTACCTTTGTTTTGATAACATTCTTGGAAAGTCCTTAGTGCTAGGGGACTATAATGCAACTAGTACCCTTGTTTGAGATATCTCCTTTGCCACCGACAGTCTTGTACGGGTGGGTTTGTCTAATCGATTCCGGGTCGATTATTCCCTTGTTTTGTCAGGAATGTCATCCCTTGTATTATGTTGATGCTAGTAAGCATCCGTTGAAGCTTTGAAAGACTTTGATAGATGAACTTGGTTCATCCCTTGATTTTGTACAAGCCATGACATGTATGGTTTTGATAAAGATCTCGAATAGCATTCATTCAAACCTTTATTACTTATATCATTCACTGAGTATCCAAGCTCACCCTCCCCTTTATATATATGTAGGTGATGAGTAAGAAGGCGATGTTGCCTAAGCTTTGTTTGGAAGATGTTTTGATTCATGTTTTGCTAGCATCTTGAAGATTATGCTTCTTAGTTACAATTCACGTCTTTGTATATTTCGGCTTGAGAAGCCTTTTGATCAAGATGTAATATGTACTTTATGATGTTTTGTATTCAAGTTGTAAAACCATGTTAAGATGTGTGTCATTTCATTAGATCTATGCACAGCTCTTACGGACTACTTAGATTTAAATTTGTTGCATCCACACATGTAAGCCCCATATGTATACTCTGATTGTGTGAAACTTTGTAAGTTGGCTTTTGGTGATCTCGGATTACTGGCCATCATGGCACCATTCTAGTAGGGGCGGAATGTGGTCGTGACAGATTGGTATCAGAGCACAAGTTCCTTATAGTACATTATTCACACACTTTTAGTCTTAAAGAGCATAGGATTTCCCTTAAAATGATGTTAGGATTGCATCATATTGCTTGCTATTTGATAAGGTGTGCATTATCTCGGCATAGTTATTTGTTACTTACCTACTTGTCTATTTGTTCATCTTGTTTAAGAGTCACATTTTGCATACCTCTAGCATCATGAGAAGGGGAAGGCCTCCAGTTAGACAAGATCATTCTGAGGATAGGTTGGACAGATTAGAAAGGTTAGTTGAAGGTTTGGCCCGAGAGTTGAGGCAAACAAGGCAACAGAACACTAGTACTACCTCTACTCAGGCCGAGCAGACAAACAGCCGAAATGCAGCTCCACCTCCTCCGACACCACAAGTGCCCCTATAGCCAGCTTTATATAGGGACGGCACGATAACTTTGATTAAAGAATTCAAGAAAATGAATCCGCTGAGATTCCATGGGGGCATAGAGCCGTTGAAAGCCGAAGTGTGGGTTTTGGAAATGGAGAAGTTGTTTGAGATCTTTCCTAGCTCTGATGCTCAGAAGGTCTCATTGGCAGTGTTCACATTGGAAAACGACGCTCATAGGTGGTGGATGATGATCCGAGAAGGTAACTCGGGTTTGACTTGGGCCAGATTTTTGGAGTTATTTTATGACAAGCATTTTTCCCTTAGTGTCCGAGATTGCAAGACCATAGAATTCCAGACTCTGACACAAGGCAACAGGACAGTGACTGAATATGACCGCCCTTTCACTGAGTTGGCTAGATTTGCACCTCATATGGTCAATGACAAATATAGAAAAGCTAGAAAGTTTGAAAATGGGCTTTATGGATCGATACAAGATTGGGTTAATATGCTTAACATGTCGACTTACGTCGGAGTATTGGACAAAGCCATCCTAGCAGAAGCTAACTTAAACAGATATCAAAATTCAGAAGAGAGCCAGAGAAAGAGACAAAATTATGACAACTGCCAAACATTGTTTGATACCAAGAAGAAGGCAAATGTGGGCAGGTCAAGAAACTCAAATCAGGGAAGTGGTACTAGGTCGACATGTTCAAGTTGTGGGAAGCCACATTTTGGAGTTTGTCGTTGGGCATCTGGAGCTTGTTTTGAATGCGGTGAGATGGGTCATCATGTTAAAGACTATCCCAAGACAAAGACTAATGATGGTAAGAAAAATGGGAGTACTTCGGGTTCTGCACAGAAAGGCAATGTCGGGAAATGACAGATAAGGCAGGGCAGAGTTTTTGCATTAGTGCCAGGAGACACTCAGAGTGCCGAGACAGTAGTGTCAGGTACCCTTCCAATTTGCTCTCAAGATGCATATATATTGATTGATTCGGGTTCTACACATTCCTTTGTATCTGCTAAGCTTGCTAAGAAGTTAAATAGAGAACTAGAACCCCTTGGTTTTTTGTTAACTGTGTTTACTCCATCTAGAAGAACTATGACTATTGCATCCATTTATAGAGCATGTGTTGTTATGATTGGTAATGTTGAATTACTAGTTGATTTGATGTCGTTGAACATGACTCATTTTGATGTTATATTGGGAATGGATTGGTTAGTAGTTAATCGTGCATCCATTAATTGTGTTTCCAAAAGTGTCACATTGAAACCCCCAAACCAAGCCGAGGTTACATTTCAGGGTAAAGGAGTAGTATCCCCACCTTACTTGATCTCATCCATGAAGGCTTATAAGTTGATCCAAAAAGGGTGTCAAGGTTATTTGTGTAGTGTACTAAGTAATCTAAATGGAAACGTTGAATTGGTCGATATCCCAATTGTTGATAGATTCCCCGACGTCTTTCCAAATGATTTGCCTGGCCATTTAGTCGATAGGGAAATAGAATTTACCGTTGATGTTATACCAGGAACCCAGCTTATCTCCAAAACAACCTATAGGATGGCCCCAGCCAAGCTTAAAGAATTGAAAGTGCAATTGCAAGAGTTGTTGAATAAGGGTTTTATTAGGCTGAGCACTTCACCTTGGGGAGCGCCAGTTTTATTTGTTAAGAAAAAGGATGGTGCACTTCGTCTTTGTATCGATTACTGAGAACTGAACAAAGTAACCATTAAGAATAAGTATTCATTGTCGAGGATTGATGATTTGTTTGATCAGTTACAGGGAGCACGAGTCTTTTCTAAAATTGATCTCAGGTCGGGCTACCATCAGCTTAAGGTTAAAGCCAAGGATGTTGAGAAGACTGTTTTTCGGACAAAATATGGCCACTATGAATTTTTGGTAATGCCTTTTGAAGTGACTAATACTCCTGCAGCATTTATGGATTTGATGAATAGAGTCTTTAAGCCATATTTAGACGAGTTTGTAAATGTCTTTATTGACGATATATTGATCTATTCTAAGAGTAAAGTTGAGCATGAGAAACACCTGAAACTTGCCTTACAATTTTGAGAGACATAAAGTTGCATGCTAAGCTTAGCAAGTGTGAGTTTTGGCTTTCCAGTATTTCATTTTTGGGTCATGTGATTAATGAAGAGGGTATTTCGATTGATCCTAGCAAAACTGAAGCCATTGTGAATTGGCCGAGGCCGACTAATGTGTCCGAGGTTCGTAGTTTTCTAGGTTGGGTAGGTTATTACAGAAAGTTTGGGAAGGACTTCTCAAGGATTGCAGTACCATTGACACAATTGATTCAGAAGAGAGTGGCATATGAATGGACCGAGGATAGAGAATCAGCTTTCCAGGAGCTAAAGACGAGGCTGGTCACAGCACTGATTCTTGTACTACCGTCAGGTAATGAGGAATTTCAAATTTATAGTGATGTTTTGCTTAAGGGTTTGGGTTGTGTATTAATGTAAGGGGGTAAAGTCATAGCATATGCATCTCGCCAATTGAAACCCCATGAAAAGAATTACCCTACCCATGATTTAGAACTAGCAACCATAGTATTTGCTTTGAAAATTTAGCGTCATTACTTGTATGGAGCATCTTGTTAAGTTTTCACAAATCATAAGAGTCTAAAGTACTTGTTCACTCAAAAGGAATTGAATATGAGACAAAGAAGATGGCTTGAGTTATTGAAAGACTACGACATGCAAATTTAGTATCACCCAGGTAAAGCAAACTCAGTGGCCGACGCGTTGAGAGGGAAGTTAGTTGGGAATTTGGCACGTTTAGCAATGATTTTAGTGGAGCCAACTCTTATTGAGGACGTAAAGACAAGACAGATGGAGAATGAATTCTTCAAGAAGGTAGTTGATGAGATTATCACTAAATCGAGACAAGGATACACCATTGAAAATCAGGTACTTAAGTTTGAAGGAAGATTGTGCTTAGTCGACATCCCAGAGTTGAAAAGGAAGATTTTGCAGGAAGCCCATAGTTCCAGATTTGCCGTTTATCCAGGAAATACCAAGATGTGAAGCAAACTTTTTGGTGGCCAAATATAAAGAGAGAAATAGCCGAGTTTGTATCCTAGTGTCTGTATTGTCAACAAGTAAAAGCAAAACATCAGAGGCCAGCAGGACTTCTTCAACCTTTGTCAATTCTTGAGTGGAAATGGGAACACATCTCCATGGATTTTGTGGTTGGTTTGCCGAGGACACAAAAAGGTATGGATTCGATTTGGGTTATAGTTGATAGATTAACTAAGTCAGCACACTTTTTGCCTGTTAAGACTACATTTAATGCCGATCGACTTGCTTTGTTGTATATGAATGAGATTGTTAGACTTCATGGAGTGCCGATGTCTATTGTGTCAGACCGAGATCCGAAATTTGTTTCTAGATTTTGGCAGAGTTTACAAAGAGCTTTAGGAACTGAGTTGAGATTTTGCGTAGCATTTCACCCCCAGACCGATGGGCAAACAGAGAGAACAATTCAGACACTTGAAGATATGCTCAGGGTATATATATTGGACTTCAAGGGAAGTTGGGAATTACATTTGCCATTAGTAGAATTTGCTTATAAAAACAGTTTTCAAGCTAGCATTGGCATGGCGCCGTATGATGCTATGTATGGAAGAAAGTACAGATCGCCGATATGTTGGATCGAGGTAGGAGATAAAGCTTTGATTGGTCCTGAGTTAGTTCAAGTGACAACTGAGAAGATTAAGCTCATTCAGCAAAGAATCAAAACTGCTCAAAGTCAGTAGAAGAGTTATGCCAACCAAAGAAGAAGAGAGTTAGAATTTGAAGTTGGGGATCATGTATTCCTGAAAGTTTCGCTGATGAAAGGAGTTTCAAGATTTGGGAAGAAATGTAAGTTAGCACCTCGTTACATTGGGCCATTTGAAATTCTTGAGAGAGTTAACCCATTGCCTACAGGCTTGCTTTGCCGCCAGAATTAAGTTAAGTCCACAATGTGTTTCATGTTTCGATGTTGAGGAAGTATATTTGGGATCCACTGCATGTGATTGATTATTTCGAGATTATGGTTAATGAAGATTTAGGCTACGAGGAGAAGCCAATACGGATTATTGATAGGCAAGTGAAATAGTTGAGAAATAAGTCCATACCGATGGTGAAAATTGAATGGAATGAGCATTATGGCAAGGATGCTACATGGGAGATGGAAGAGGAAATGAAAATCCGACATTCAGAATTGTTTTGGGGCAAGGTAACTTAAGTTTGGGGACCAAACTTCTTTAAGGGGGGTAGACTATAACAACCCTCATATCTTGTCTTAGTTATATTCATGAACATTTATATGATTTTGCCTTGTTAAGTTGTACATGCAAACTTAGACTTGTTTTGCCTAGTTAAAAGTCCTTGTC